>CM070665.1:1382432-1717432 GCA_036346575.1 Dendrocalamus sinicus | reverse complement strand
ACTGTCATGCTACGCTCTCTATGGCGTGGATGCTGTCCATGGCGGTCATGCCTCATGGTTCCACTCACTTGAATTTACCATGATTTTACTACGACGTGGATGCTTCTAATCTCTTCCATTTACTACGACGTGGAGGCTTCAAAACTCCCAAATTTACTATCACTTGGATGCTTTCAAACTCCCAAATTTACTATCACGTGGATGCTTCAAATCTCACTAACTCCCGAATTTACCATGACTTGGGTGCTTCAATTTTACCATCCCGTCCATGATTCAAACTGTCAATTTTACCATATTCAAAATTTACCATCCCGTTTACCATGACTTGGATGCTACAATTTTTTACTTCAGATTTTACTACGACGTGGAATTTACTACCACTTGGATGCTTCGATTTACCATCACGTCCACTCTCAAATTTACCATCACGGTGACACTCCAATTTACCATGACGCGGATGCTGCAATGCTTTCACTGACTCTCAATTGTACCATGACTTGGATGCTACAATTTTACCATGACGTGCATGCTTCCAACTGTCACGCTCTCTATTTTACCATGGCGTGCATGCTGTAGACTACCATGGGGGTCATGCCTCAGGTTCCACTCACTTAAATTTACCATGACTTGGATGCTACAATTTTACCATGACGTGAATTTGCTATCACCTGGATACTTCAAATCTCACTAACTCCCAATTTTACCGTGACGTGGGTGCGAAAATGCTCTCACCCTGCGGAATTTACCATCACTTGGGTGCTTCAATTCTTGGATGCTTCAGACTTCCACTCCCAAATTTACTACGACTTGGATGCTTTAAACTAGTACTAACTCCCGATATTACCATCACTTGGATGCAACAACTCCCCGATTTTACCACAACTTGGGTGCCTCAAACTGTCACTAACTCCCCGATTTTACTACGACTTGGATGCTTCAATTTTACCACCCCGTGCATGATTCAAACTGCGAAACGGTCAAGGGAATCATGGCGTGCCAAAGCATCAAACTCCGATGTCAACGCCCAAATTTACTATGACTTGGATGCCTCAAACTAGCGCATGCTCCCCGATTTACTATCACTTGGATGCTTCCATGGCTTGGATGCTTTCAAGTCTCACTAACTCCCAAATTTTCCATGACTTGGATGCTTTCAAATCTCCCTAACAAATTTACTACGACATGGACCCCAGAACTCTCACTAACTCCCAAATTTACTATGACGTGGAGCCAAGGAACTAGTACAATATTGCCATGACTTGGATGCTACAATTTTACCATGACGTGGGTGCTCCAACTGTCATGCTCTCAATTTGACCATGGCGTGCATGCTGTACACACACCTCAGCAAGCCCAAAAACAGGTAACCAGCTCCACTACCAAATTTACTATCACTTGGATGCCTCAAATTTTACCATGACTTGGATGCTTTCAACTACCATGACTTGGGTTCTTCAATTCTTACCATGACGTTCATGTTTCAAACCTTAACAGACTTCAGATTTTACTACGACGTGGAACCCAAAACTGTGACTAACTCCCGAATTTACTAACACTTGGATGCTTCAATTTTACGGCCACGTGCCAAATTTACCACGATTTGGCTGCCTCCAATTTACCATGACTTGGATGTTTCGGACTGTCTCCAACTCTCAATTTTACTCCCAAATTTGCCATGACGGTCATGCCCCCAAATCTTTCACTAACTCCCGAATTTTCCATGACTTGGATGCTTAACTCCCGAATTTTCCATGACTTGGGTGCTTCAATTTTACCATCCCGCCGATGATTCAAATTTTACCATCCTGTTTACCAAATTTACCCAGACTTCGGTGCTTCTAACTGACTAACTCCCAATGCGCCAAATTTACCATGACTTGGATGCTACAATTTTACCGTGACGTGCATGCTTCCAACTTTCACGCTACGCTCTCTATTTTACCATGCCGTGGATGCTGTCCATGCCGGTCATGCCTCATGGTTCCACTCACTTAAATTTACCATGATTTTACTATGACTTGGATCCTACAATTTTACCATGACGTCGATGATTCAAACTGTGCTCAAGCCCAAATTTACTACAACTAGGGTGCTACAATTTTACCATGCTGTGGATGCTTCAAGCTGTGCCCAACACCCAAATTTTCCACCATTTGGCTGCCTCCAATTTTCCATGACTTGGATGCATGCTTTCAAATGGACCTAACTCCCGAATTTTCCATGACTTGGGTTACCATCCCGTCGATGATTCAAACTGTCAATTTTACCATGGCCACATTACCATCCCGTCGATGGTTCAGTGATCTTCAAGTACTTCGAGAACTCATGTGAGGCCAGTGGGATTACTGGCTAGTGTATGACGGTCAGGTGGTCATGGTACTCAGTAGTTGGAAGGGCTCAATACTCAATAGTCAGAGATCGGTAGTCATGGGTGTTGCGATTGGTTGCCTGAGACTTACGGTATGTGATCGGTACTCGATTGTCGATACTCATTGGTTCTCTCGTTGGTAGCGATGATGTTATTCCTACGTGTAAGTGGAGCGATGGTATTTCCTGAATACTTGTGGTTTTCATGTACTCATTGAGCTAGCGTCATAATGTGTTGTCTAAGGCTGAGTTTTGGAATGTGATGGTTTTAGCGGTCGTAATGAGTGATTTTAGACTAATTTCTAGAGAGCGATGATGTGAGTAGTCATGGTTGACCTGGTTGATGATGATGGATGGTTAAAGGTGTGTTTTGAGTGTGTGGGCTAATGACGATCAAGTTATGAAGAACTTGTGCCGAGAAAATATTTCTTTGGTCTTTGCATGTGAAGTAAGCGTGGAGACGATCATGGTCGGTGACGAGGAGGACAGAGACAAGGATAGAGAGATATGAGGTCCAAAATGTTGATGATGTCACGTGAGGTGGTCGGGCTAACGCTGGAGTACATGGAGATCAAAGGTGGTGATATGTGTAGAAGCTACGGGTGGTGCGGTCCTGGAGGCTTTGACACGGAAGTTCATGATACGAGATGAAGCTACGGGAGGTGCGTTCTTCGAAGCTTCATCACGTGTTGGATTAGGAGTTGTGGATGGAGTCCATATTTTGGAAGAGATAGAGTTGATTATAGATAGCACTTTATGATGTTCATCTAAAAGGATTAACATGATTTTGAATCTTGGCTTTGAAGCTCATATGTTTCATGTTGCAATATTTTATGATCACTCAAGTTGGCATGTTATATTGTAACATCCCAAAATTTTGCTAAAATAAAAAAAATCTATTAAATAATAAAAATGCAATAAAATAAAATTTAGATTAAAATAAGTATTTTTGTGCCTAGATTTTAAATTTGGATTTGCCCTGAATTTCTGTTTTTGAAAAAGCTGGATTTGAAAAGCAATTTCAGAAAAACCTAAAAGTATTATTAAATAAAATGATATTTTGATTTTCTATAAAAATCCTATGTCAAATTAATTATTTGGAGTTATTTGGCCTTTATTTGGTTTCCTGGATTTTCTGGAGTTTAAAAATGTATTTTAAAATTTAAAAAGTATTTTGAAATATGAAAATTAGAGACCAACATTAGTTGGAAATATTTTTATTAAGTTCCAAATGTGTCCAGGATATTCTATGAATTTTTATGGAATTTTTGGAGGACATTTGGTATTTTTCTGAGGCTTTTTGGAATTTCTGTGCTTTTCTGAAAAACCCAAAAATCAGAAAATAAAATAATCCCCACCTCCCTCCTCTGGCCGCCACGTGGACGGCACGGACTCCTCCACGTCGCCCCATCTCCGCCTCCGGATCCCCGCCCAGGCGCCCACCCCATCACGCCTTCACCACCTCCCCGCTCGCCACGCGTACGGGCCCGATCTGCGCCACGTCGCCCCTCGGCCAATCCGCCCCGTCCGCTTCCCCCTTTCCCTCGCAGCCACCCGATCGCCCCCTTCCCCGCGTGGCGCAATCCCAGCCAACCGCCCCGCTCCGCCCTCTCTCCTCCTCCCCGGGTCCCATCCGGCAGCCACCCGCGCCTCCTCTCCCGCTGACCGACGGGGCCCACCAGTCAGCTCCGTCCCCTACCCCGGCGCCCTCCTTCCTCCCGCGCACGTCGCCGCCACGCGCCCACTCCTCCCGCAGGACCCGCGCGCCCCCACCCCGCCGAATCCGCCGCCCATCTCCCACTCCCCTCCCGCAACCGCCGCCACGAACCCGCCTTCTCTGGCGAGGAATTCACCCGGCCCCCGCCTCTGCCCCGCTATAAATACCCCTCCCCGAGCACCTCCTCACCTCGCTCCATTCCCCACCGCCCTCAGCTTCCCCTCTCTGTCGCTCCAGAGCCCCTGCAGCGTGCGGCTCCGCCTCCGCCGCCGTCGCCAACTTCGGCGAGCATTCGTCGGCGCGCCGCTGCTCCCCAAGCCCCGACGGCGCCACCATCGCCTTCCTCACCTCTCCGTGAAGCCTCTCCGCCGCTCCGCCGTGCTCCCCGGTCACCGGAGCGCTAGCCCCGCCGTCGCCCGATCGCTCCGCCGCCTCTTCCTCGTCGCCGGCCATCTCCGTCCACCGCCGAGCCTCGCCGCAGGTATAAGCGTATACCCCGTGCGCCCCTCTCCCGAATGCGACCCTCGCCGCCGGTCCCCGCGCCGCCGCTCGCCGGCGAGCGCGCCATCCCCGAGCGCCTCCCTCCGTCGGACGGCCACCTCGCCCCGCCATCCCACGTGGACGCCGAGTGGCGCCCCGTCAGCGCCACGCGGGTGCCACGCACGCCTCGGCCACCACCTTGCCACCTCGGCTCCGACCGAGTCCATGGACTTGGTTCACATGAGCCAGGCCCCACCTGTCAGCCCCTCCCCCTTCTTTTCCCATTCAAAAATATTTCGGCTGAAATCAAAAATCCCGAGCTGACGCAAGGCTGACGTCATAAATTCCTTTTTCAGTAGAAAAATAAATTTAAAAATCAGTCTTTTTCCCTTTTCCCTCTTTTCAAATTTCCTGGAGCCCGTTCTTCTTCGTTCTAACTCCGATTCAGTCCATTCAAATTTCTAAATTCATCAAAAATTCCCCTATATCCATTTATAGCCTCAATTCAAATGTTTTAATTCAATTTGAATTTATTTTGAATTTATTTGAATTTGGTGGGTTATTTTCACGTGTAGACTTCGACGATTCGGGAAAATTCGACGACGAAGGTTTGTACCAAGTTGAAGAGCAAGGCAAGTCACCCTCCTTGATCATGTTGATCCCAGATTTCAAAATAAAATTATGTTGATTCAAATTATATTGCATGCATATGTTTATTCAACGTATTTCAATTCAGTTTTAAATATAGTTAATGCCTACTTGTTAATTCCACCATTGTTATTGAATCCCTTATACCTTGTCACCCTAGATTCAAACTCTAGTTAATTGGTTAGAGTGGTGGGTGCAGGCATGCCCTGTTGGTTGGAGCCGCAGTGGTTGATTGTCGTGCACGGGGGTATGTGGTTGGGCCTGAGTCAATTAAGGACCGGTCTGTGAGCTACTGTTGCAAAGCCTTAGCGTACTACCACATGGCTGGTATGGGACAGCCCTGGCCAAATAATTTGTGGGGTCCCAACTCGAGTCAAGTCGTAGGTTGAAAGTGGGCGTGGTTGGTGCCATGCGAAGTCCCACTTGGGTGAGCGTGGTTGTAGCCATGAGAAGTCTCACCTAGGCTCAAGAGGGGGTCCCGGTCTGGTGGATTCCTTACTGGGGTGAAACCTTAGAGTTGGCTTGGCCGAGTTGACGATTTCGCATTGTAAAGGCCTTGTTATGATTACTCAGTCGCACGCCTAAGGAAGCGTGTATTGGCCGACATTATGAGGACATCATATCTTGTGGGTAAAGCTGTACAACCTCTGCAGAGTGTATAATCTATCCTGGATAGCCGTGCCCACGGTCACGGGCATGCTGAGTAAAAGTTTTTCATGGATTAGATTTTGATTTTTAAAATGTTTTTGAAAACCAAAACCTTGCGGATGGATGGAATCCGTGAGAGATTGAAATCTGGTGAATGGATGGAATTCATCAGAGTGGTGCAGTGAAAGCGTGTGGATGGATGGAATCCATACGTGAGCTTTTGGAAAAGATGGTCCGGGTGGGATGCCCGTGGATAGGTTGGTGTATGGTCGGGGCCTGCACTGACGGTATTACTTTCTACTGCAAGTATTGTTTTTACTTACTGTATTAAATTCTGCGATTTCAATCTATCTATTGTATTTCTTAAATGCTGTTTTATGCAAACTAACCCTATAAGCCTTCCATTGAAGCCTTTATCATTATGTTGCATTTTCCGGGTGACTTGCAGTACAAGTTTGTACTCACGTTGCTTTTTCCACACGAGAGAAGGAAGACGTCAACTACGGTGAAGATCTGGGCGAGTAGGCGCGTCTTCTTGTCGTTTGCACGTGCGCGAGCTTGGGCCGCTATTTATCGGTTTGCTTCATGATTCTTTCCTTTATTTATTTTGCCAATGAGCGTTGATGTAAGACTTGGCCATAAGGCCGTACCCTTTATTTAATATATTGAGTCATTTGTGCTTGGTTATTATCTTTGTTGTGACTGTGTGCACTAGCTGATCCTGGACTAGTGCGATTTACACAGAGGATCCAGGAGTCGTTACTCCGGGTTCCGACATATACAAAAGAAAAGGGCACAAAAAGTGCACAATGAAAAGATGTATGCTTCAAGCATGCCATGGTCAAACAAAAAAATGGCACAAAAGTTGTGCAAGTGAAAAGAATTATGCTTCAACTAAAACAAAAAAAGAGATGCTTCAAAACATGATATCAAGAAAAGAAGTATGCTACAAGCATGCTACATGCCTAATACTCAAGTGTAGAGCAATACATTGCTACATGAGAATGAGACTGCTAACTCGCATAATAAAAGACCTATCTCATTGTGGTTTTATAATTGGTTTGGTCATTGTTGCAATGCCTGTCATTAATATAAATTGCTTAATCATGATAAAAGGCCTATTTTGACATTGCTATATGATATATGACTTTATATGGTCTAGGTAGCTCTACTCAAATAGATGGCTTGGTCAAACTATTAAATCAGTGCAAACTAATTTAGATAATCTACAAAGCTTCTGGATGTTTACTCTCTTTGCTTCTTTTTTAGAATTAGTCCCGCTTTAGAACCATTAATGATTTCATTGCCAAAGGGGAAGAAAAGTAGAAGAAAGGGGGAGAAATAGAAATTATATTTCCTCATTGTGCTATTTTAAAATTAGATTTGCTCTCGCTGCTCTTTTGGCTGTGGTCAGGTTCTTTTGCAAAATTCTCTCGCAAATTATTTTGTTTGATCATTTTTCGAGGTGTTGTCAATGTATTCATGAAGGGGGAGATTGTTAGACCATGTGGATGGTCATGATTAAAAGGATGATGAATAATTGACATTTGGATTGCTTTGATATTTGTGTTTGTGAAGGTTTTGGTCAATCACACTCGAAGGTTCTGAGTCTGAGTGGTTTTGGTTACGTACGAGTGTTTTCAATTGACTCCGAGTGGTTTTGATATGCTTCGAGTACTTTTGGACCAGTCTGAATTGCTTTGCTTAGTTGGAATGTTCTTAGTGGCCCGATCAGCAAGTTCGATTGGTTTAAAGTGGCATTGGATGGCTTTTGTGTAATAGCGGAGTATCAAACGATTTTCGAATAGCTTTGGTGTATCGGACGGTGTCCGAGTAGCTTTGGTGCATCGAACGGTATTCGAGTGGCTTCGAAAGATCGCACAACTAAGCGATCATTGTACTTCAACCACGGCCACATCTTTTACCACATCCGGCCTCAACCACATTCAACTTCGATCATGTTCGACTTCGACCACAATCAACAACGACCACATCAGTTTGACCATGATATTTCGACAATGATAGACTTCGACCATGATCGACTTCAAATACGTATGGCTTCGACCACAGCAACTCGACTATGGCATTCAGACAACATCCTACTTTGACCGCAGTAAGTAGGCTACAACAAATGACCTTACTTGGTTGATCTCGGTATGCCATAGGAAACTGGTCGTAAATTACAGGAAACCCATCGTAAGCTACAAGGAACCGGTCGGTGGTTGTAAGATCATCTGCTCAGGTATTTGTTCATGGTCATAGCTACAATACTTTTTCATGGTCGTAGACTTTCATGGTTAGTACTCGATAGTCGTAAATTTTATGATCGATGGTCATAGACTTTACTGATTGGTAGTCATAGATTTTATTGGTCAGTAGTCGTAGATCTTTATGATCGGTGGTCTTAGACTTGGGGAATGGTATTCGTAGACTTCATTGTCAATGCGAGCGCTTTACTTCTTGTGATCTTTGAGTACTTCAAGTATCGTGTGAGGCTAGTGGGATTACTGGCTGGTTATGGCAATTAAGTGGTCATGGTACTCTGTAGTCGAAAGGGCTCAGTACTCGATGGTTGGAGATCGACAGTCATGGGTGTTACGATTGGTTGTTTGAGACTTGCGGTCTGTGATCGGTACTCGATTGTTGGTACTCGTTGGTTCTCTAATCAGTACTGATGATGTTATTCCTGATTGTTTTGAGTGGAACGATGGTATTTCTTGAGTACTTGTGGTTTTCGAGTACTCATTGAGCTAGTTTTCATAATGTGTTTTCTGAGGCTAAGTTTTGGAAAGTGATGGTTTTAGTGGTCGTAATGAGTGATTTTAGACTGATTTCTGGAGAGCGATGATGTGAGTAGTCGTGGTTGACCTAGTTGGTGACAATGGATGGTTAAAGGTGTGTTTTAAGTGTGTGTGCTAGTGATGGTCAAGTTGTGAAGAACATATGCTGGGAAAATGTTTCTTTGATCTTTGCATGTGTAGGTGATCATGGAGACGATCTCGGTCAGTGATGAGAAGGACTGGGATAAGGATAGGGAGATATGAGGTTCAGATGGTTGAGGATGTCATACAAGTGTTCCAGCTAATGCTGGAGTACATGGACATCAAAGGTGGTGATATGTGTAGAAGCTATGGGCGGTGCGGTCCTAGAGGCTTCGACACGGAAGTTGATGATACAAGATGGAGCTATGGGAGGTTGTTTCTATAGGCTTTGTCACGTGTTAGATTAGGACTTGTGGATGGAGTCCATAACTAGGAAGAGATAGAGTTTGATTAAAACCTATGTTACGAAGGGTTTCGGGTCCCCTGATTTGAGGAAGAGATAAGATTCTATGTTCATGTTTGAGTCGAACACGGTGTAGGGCACTAGCATATAAAAGCAGAGGTAAACGCGCGCACTCTCCGTGAGTATAAACAAAGACACGCGGTAAACGCATGCACTCTCCGTGAGTATAAACAAAGACACGCGGTAAACGAGCGCACTCTCCGTGAGTATAAACAAAGACACGCGGTAAACGCGCACACTCTCCGTGAGTATAAACAAAGACACGCGGTAAACGCGCGCACTCTCCGTGAGTATAAACAAAGGCACGTGGGGGGATGCTTCCGCGTGCACTCACCGGAGTATAAAAATGAAAGACGCGGATATTGTTCCCACACACGCGTGGATGTTGTCCCTACGCGTACTCTCCGGAGTATAAAGCAAAAAACGTGGATGTTGTTCCCACACACACGTGGATGTTGTCCCTACGCGTACTCCCCGGAGTATAAAGAAAAAGACGCGGATGTTGTTCCCGCGCATGCGTGGATGTTGTCCCTACGCGTATTCTCCGAAGTATAAAAAAAGACGCGGATGTTGTTCCCGCGCACGCGTGGATGTCGTCCCTACGTGTACTCTATGGAGTATAAACAAGACGCGGATGTTGTCCCTACGCACTCTACAGAGTGTAAACAAGACGCGGATGTTCCCGCGCATGCGTGGGTGTTGCCCCTACGCGTACTCTCTGGAGTATAAATAAGACGTGGTTGATGTTCCCACGCACTCTACGGAGTATAAATAAGGCATAGCAGAGGCTTGCCTCTGCACTCACTCTACGGACTATAAATAAGGCGCAGCAGAGGCTTGCCTCCTCGTGCACTCTACGGAGTATAAATAAGACGCAGAGGCTTGCCTCCACGCGCACTCCATCGAGTATAAATAAGGCGCAGTAGAGGCTTGCCTCCGTGCGCACTCTACAGAGTATAAATAAGGCGTAGCAGAGGCTTGCCTCCGCGCGCACTCTGCGGGGTGCAACTAAGATGCATGGATGTTGTCCCCGCACGTGCTCCACGATAGAAAGTAGCCGGCAGCGTCGGGAAGTAGCTCTACCCGTGGGTCAGCCTCCACTGCCACCACTTCGAAAGGGTAGGGGACGGAGTGCTCGAGCGTCTACTTCGACTAGGCACCAGCTCTACTGCCACCACTTCGAAGGGTAGGGGACGAAGCGCTCGAGTGTCTACTTCGACTAGGCGCCAGCTCCGTTGCCACCACTTCGAAGGGTAAGGGATGGAGCGTTCGAGCCCCTACTTCAACTAGGCGCCAGCTTCGCTGCCACCACTTCGAAGGGTAGAGGACGGAGCGCTCGAGCATCTACTTCGAATGGTAGGGGACAGAGCACTTGAGTGTCTACTTCGACTAGGCGCTAGCTCCGCTGCCACCATTTTGAAGGGTAGGGGACGGAGCGCTCGAGTGTCTACTTCGACTAGGCGCTAGCTCCGCTGCCACCACTTCGAAGGGTAGGGGACGGAGCGCTCGAGTGTCTACTTCGACTTGGCGCTAGCTCCGCTGCCACCACTTCGAAGGGTAGGGGACGGAGCGCTCGGGCCTCTACCTCGACTAGGCGTTAGCTCCGCTGCCACCACTTCGAAGGGTAGGGGACATAGCACTCGATCGTCTACTTCGACTAGGCGCCAGCTCCGCAGCCACCACTTCGAAGGGTAGGGGACGGAGCGCTCGAGCGTCTACTTCAACTAGGGGCCAGCTCCGCTGCCACCACTTCGAAAGGTAGGGACGGGCGCTCGGCGTCTGCCCGACTGGCGCCACCTCGTTACCACCACTTCGAAAGATAGGGATGGGCGCTCGGCGTCTTGCCGTCTGGCGCCACTCTGCTGCCACCACTTCGAAGGGTAGGGGATAGAGCGCTCGAGCGTCTACTTCAGCTAGGCTCCAGTTCCGCTGCCACCACTCCGGAGGGTAGGGGACGAAGCGCTCGAGCGTCTATTTCCACTAGGCGCTAACTCCACTGCCACCACCTCGAAGGGCAGGGGACGGAGCGCTCGCGCGCCTACTTCGGCTAGACGCCAGCTCCGCTAACACCTTCTTGAAGGGTAGGGAGCAGAGCGTGCGAGGTCTACCTAGTGTGTAAGCATTGGTGAAACACAAGTCCCACAAGTCCACTGGAGTTAAGCACGGTCATGAAAAGTGACGGGGACACGTACTTCAACCAAAGACCTTTCTACATTCATCAGAGAATGTTTACAAGGTACTTCGGTAAAGGACAAGGGAGTTCGGTAAGGGCCAAGTGTACAAGCATCCTTGGATGTTCGCAGCCGCTACTCGGCCATACGCCCGCAACGAAGCCCCGCCCAAAGATGCCCAGGTCGCCTAAAAGTTCAGCGATTCTTCGGCCCACCGCTAGTGCTGAAGACATCGTCGGGTCACGAGGTCAGAAACAAGCGGCCGGTCCCTATCAAGTAGTTGCCCAGAGCACAGTAATACGCGCGGTTAAGACACCGGGACAGACTCCACTTTATTCTAAAAAGAGGGGTGAATACATGGGAACGCACGCCTACACACCAGGGCCTAGGGATCACACTTGTGGGTCCGTGCCCTGCCCCGCCGCGGCAGAGCCGCCTACGCCGTGTTGTGGCACTTCGTCAATCCATTGGCCAAAGTTCCCCTCGCCGCCCATAGTCTATCACAGCTCTAGCTTCGCCGCAGCCTCCCCGATGTACTCCCAGATCCATTCATGGAAGGCCCGGGTGGCCCAACGAACAGAGCGCAGGGCGCCTGACAACACCCCGACTCCGGCAGGCATCTCTAGCTCGGGGTCAGCCAACCCATCAACATGCCGACAGCCTCGGTGATGAAGCAGCGTGAAGGCCAGGCGCGAGGTCACAAAGGAGCAGTGATTGCCGAAGGATTTGGCAGCGCTGAGAGAGAGGTTCGAAGCCTCCGTGATTCGACGAATCATTCAGGAAAGCTCTTCGGGGCCGAAGGAGCGAGGGGGGACATCAACGACAAGGTCTTCAAGGGCGCCTTCCAGAGCCAGCATGGCATCCCACATAGCCATCGAGGCGTCGCCCAAAGTCCAGTCCCGTTCCCCAAGAGACGCAGTAAGACGGCCCTTCTCCTCTTCCAGCACAGAGATTTGTTGCAGTAGGCCGTCCCGCTCCTCCGCTGCCGCTCGCCGTGCCACCTCTGTTGCCGCTCACCTCGGCGTATGAAATTGCCTCCACACGCTCCGCCTCCAAGCGTCGGATGTGGTCGTCCTTGGTGGAGTGCGCCTTCTCGGCCTCGCGAAGGGCCTCCTCGGCAGCGTGCAGCCGGTTCTCTAATGCCCCCCACTCACGGGCCTGAGCCACCTGCAACGCCATGCCAAGGTTGAGGGTTTGCATGATGCTGCAGTCAGCAAGATACTATATGACGACATTGCTAAAGGTCAAGTAACTCACCCTCATTTCCGAGGCCTCCACTGTGCCTCCCAGGAGCTCCGACCCGCATGTCAGCAGCGCCTGGTGATCCAGGTTCGTGGCCGCATTATCCGCGACCCCCTGCCACACCCCCAGTATCTCCGATTGAGGGATTAAATCCCCTAAGCTTGGGCACGTGGCCTCCATGATGACAGTTTCAGGGGCGGCGGGCGTCCCCCCAAAAAAGTGTCCCCGGGCCTCGGAGCCGGCCCGGACCTCCGTGTCGGAGTCTAATTCTGGTAGGCTCCTGACCCCGGTCGTCGCAGCCTCAAAGGGAGCCACGGGGATGCTAGGCCAGGGGGCCTCAGTGTCGGAGTCAAACTCCCACAGGCCTTTGACCTTGGTCGCCACAGCGAATCCCCTCTTCGGGTGAGATGGGGATCGCGTGTGTGGCCGCTTCGCCTTTGGAGAGCGAGGTGGGGACTCCGCTTCAGCAACCTCCACGGGTGATGGCTCGCCTTGGTAACCGCTGTAGGCGGGGACTCCGCTTCAGCAGCCTCCGCGTCCGCCACACTGTCGGCAACGACAAAACCAACAGGAGCGGTAGCCGATTCACCAGGCACGGTCATGGAGGACCGAGTCCTCCGATGAGTCAGCAGTCCTTTCCCCTTGACATCGTCGTCTCGGTGGCGAGGTTGGCTCAGGGCCAGAGTGGCGCGCTCCGGCACGCGCCTCTGCAGTCGCAGCTGCGCGCAGGCCGTGCTCCTTGGCCGTATATGGCCCTAAGAACATGCCCACCGCACGCTCCACGTCCCCCAGGAGAGGCCCTATCGACGAGAAGAGGCAGAGTTAGAAAGGAGGAACCCAATAGGGGGAAAGAGAAAAGCAAGGCTCCACCAAGACTTTCATGGGCTGGAGGGTCTCGGCAGTGAGGACATTGTCATACGGGCAGACATTGTCGCGCCGAGGGCCTCCAGCTGTGATGCACCATCCATCGGCAAGCGGCGCCACACCATACATGAAAAACTCCTCGACGAGGTCACGCATGTTGAAGCGGGCGGTGATCCCCACGAGCTTCCGCGCCCTCCGCCTGTCCTCGTCATTGATCAGCGTGCCGGTGTGGTATTATATGCCACCGGTCGGCTTGAGCACTCGAGGCCGCTACCGCTCACCACATGGTGGTAAAACCACCGTCTCATCCAGTTCGGCTCCCACTTCGCTCGAGTCGAGTTGGCAGGGAAGATCTCCTGCACGACGACTGTAGGACGAAGTTGACGTTGCCGAAGTTGGAAAACGTTTCGTCTTTCCGCTTCTTTGCCTGACACCGTGCGTCATGGAGAAACGCGAAGAGCGAGGTGCTGGGCCAGCATGCCTCCGTACGTAGGGCCCAGCTGTATAGGGCAAGGCGGGCTATCGCGTTCGGAGTCATCTGCGCCAGCTCAAGCCCGAAGGTTCACAAGACGTCGCTGACAATCATGGCGGCCGGGATGCGGAGCCTGGCTTCAAAGTACGTGACGAAGACAATCACCTCCGACTTCTCAGGGTGCGGTTCTGTCTCGTTGCTGGCGGGCAGTCGCACCTCCCGGCGGTCCGACAGCTTCCCTTCGTGCAGTAGGGTGCAGATCATCTCCTCTGTCGCGAGCATCGGGCCCAAGACGCGGCAGCACGGACCTTCCATTCTCCCCGTCGCCACCCACCATTTGTCTACCAGCGACGACTCGCGCCCCCTCGAGCGTGTACTCCACCTTGAGCTGCGGCGACCGCCGGGATGAGGAGCTACCGCTGGATTATTGAATGCGTTCTTCGCCGGGCACCATCGTTCTCCGGGAGCAAGGTGACGACAGGGGCAGTGCGGCGGCAAAGAACACGAGAGCACAGGGTGCAGGAAAAGGACCAGAAGGTGTGAGGAGGAGAGTGCAGACGCGGTGCCACAGGGGGTATTAAAAGCCCCTTTATCTCCCGCACCGCCGGTAAGCGTAACCGGCGGGAGACGAACTGCTCGCCTCCCCACGATTGAAGTCCAAGAGGCGCAGCCGCCCACGCACGTCGTGCCTTGTCAGAAACGGATGCACGACTGCGGTCGTGTAATAGCCTGACAGCGCACGATGTGCCAATCGCATCCCGCCACGTGTATGCTTCCTCGGGAATGAATGTAGGTCGCACGACGTGGCGTATCCGCTGGCGTTGGCACAATTCTGAGGGCCATCAATACAACATCGGCAGGCCTTCGACCAATCAGCCTCGGCTTTAACCTCGGCGTAGACTTCGCCTCTGCAGAGCGACTCCGGCTCTGGCTTCGGCTCCGTCCCCGCGAAGGGGTACCTCGCCGCGTCTTCATAAGTCTACGCGGCGAGCTCGAAGACCACCTCGACTTCGATTGTTCGGTTGACTTCGGCACATACTCCGGCCCATACACGTGGGGTCCCGTTGGCCCTCCAGCTCAGCCTCGCCCATGGGGGGCAGCTTCACGTCCCGCTCCCAACATTCTAAATATCTTTGCATGATTAACATCTCACAAATAATACCCACGGAGTTCGGTTAGGTGCAGATTTGGCCTCGACTTCGCAGGCTGCCCATGGCAGGCGGAGTCTGGAGACGTGCAGACACCGGTCTAACACGCAACGACAACACAGCATCGTCCCCAGGCTGTGGGATACGATGTGGCCCCCCGATCTCTAGACCGCGAGAAGACTTCGGCATCAACTTCGATCGAACCCGTGGTGCAGTGCCAGCGGCCACCCTGGCTTCGAAGAACGCATGAAAATCTCGTAGTCCCAACCGGTGGGGATCAAACTGCCCGCGCTCCCCACATTCGGGGAGCATGAACACTGGTTTATGACAAGTTTTGACTTGTTCTCATAAATAGGCAACCTTTAGTCCATCAACATTCTTTGATAGTAGCGCCAACTCACGCGATCAAAGAACGCAGATGAACTCAAGAAGGCCTACTTGTGAGAACAGGTCAAACCTTGCCATTACATGTAGGAACGCGACCCGCCCAAGCGGGGAGCAACAAAGTTAATACCCAGAGATGCAGAAGGTTGATGCTGCGGTAGCGGCACTTATATACCCACCTCCCCACCGGCTGGAGAGCAGCCAAACCGGCGGAAGTTGAACCGATGGAAGATCAGCCGACAAAAGACAAGGCGCCACACTCAGGTATGCACACGACGCACCTATCTTGCCAGGCCACGTGTTCCGCGCCTTCCGGAAGACACGTACGGCACCCGTTGCTAGGTCGCACGCGCACGCACTCGCCTCCCTCGAGGCGGCCCCGGCAGTGCACAACATCATACTCAAGCTTCGCCACGTGTCCAGACGCCTCGAGAAGCGTGGGTTGAGGAGGCCCCATCGCCGCGGTGCAATCCTCGACGCCATCAAGGCACGTGGCACTACGCATGTGGGGCTGACCTGCCTTGCGCCTTGATGACGTTTCGACTTTGTCGGTATCCCCGGCTCCACGACTAAAAGCCCCCGAAGTCGAAGTCGGCCTCGGTAACCAGCTCGGCCCCATATTCTCGATGCGAAGTTCGGCTGCAACGCCAAATAAGAATTCTGCCCAAGGTCGGTCACAGGCCGTAGGGACGAAGGGGGCCAAATGGCTAGGCAACATGGCTACGGCCCGTGAAGCCTTTCACCATGAGAGGCTCCTGTTGTAGGGGTGGCCCCCACCTAAGCCCAGCCGGCCTGTTAAAAGACTGTAAGGCCCAAAATGGGACATGTATAATGATATAAATGCCCTTGAGAGGATACTCAAATGTAAGGGTACTATTGTAAAAACACTCCCCATGTGAATATATATACCAACCAGGCCATTGGGAAACCCTAAGCATTGCTTACCTAACTCTCCACTACCATACCTCTCTCTCTCTCTTTGTTTGGTCTGTAACCACAACAGCCCCACTGCTCCTTGCTTCTTCTAACTAAATACCCCTCTCTGCGTCAGCCCAGGGCCTTGCCCCAGTTGGCTATCACCGCCGTCTGTTAGTTCGCAGGTCCCCAGTTCGAATCTCATTTGCTCTCTTTTTCATTTTATTTTATTTTACTTTCTTTAATCCTTTTCAACTAAAAAAATTAAGGAAAATTAGAAAATAAACTAGGGAAGCTAATAAATTTAACTAGGATGTAAATGAGATTATTTAAGATTTAAATTTGGATTAGTCATCATATATGAATAATTAATGTGGTTTGAATAACTATCTAAAAGACTAATTATTAACTAAAGGCAATAATAAAGAAAAACAACTTTGGTTAAATGTCCAATTTAATAAAGATTACCCTTAATTATAATTAAAATACATGCCCTAACATTTAACATGCCGCCATTAAATAAATCTCCATGGTAGATTTAATTAAATAGCAATATTGACCTTGTATGACAAGCTCTGCCCCAGATAAATAAATTAAAAATAAAGCTAAGCCTACTAATAACTGAAGTGTAGACAAAATATTAATGGTGCCGTTAATTAAATATTGTCATTAGATTTAATAGTGTTGAGACATGATTGTATATAACAAGCTAGGACCCATACAAATGGATCCTAATTCAAATTAAACAATGGCTAGTAATAACTAAGGGTACATAAAATATCATACCCCAAAATGCTATAAACCCGGATTCTAAGATTAATTCGGTAAGCTGAAAATTGTATACATCGCATATATATATATATATATATATATATATATATATATATATATATATATATATATATATATATATATATATATATATATATATATATATATATATATATATATATATATATATATATATATACATATGCCCTGAATATTAACGCTCGACAAAATAACGCTCAGCTAAACTCGTACACAATTCATAGGTCTAATCTGACTCATGGAACTTCCTTAACAAATATAAAAATAATAAAAGAAGTTATTAATAAAAAGATCGAGTCATCGTATTTTACCACGGGCTATGCCTAGCCATCCTCAAATCTGAAGCGGAATATTCCTATGTCCTAAACCCTCCTTGACATCAGTCTCAGCATAATTCTTTCCTTCATTCTTCCCCTCACTCCAACCCCTTTAACCCCGTCAAAACTCCGCGCCCAATCACCTTGAATCAAATCACCCATTAACTCACAATAAAGCTAAATTGAGTTTATTTGGATTTATGTGGATCTTTTGGGTTATTTGCCTTTATTTGTATTCAGTTGTTTAGCTCATAATTAGAAATGGGAGTCATGAAGAATCAATAGATCAAGCGAGGCCAAGATTGAGGTGAAGATAAGGACCTGAAGCTCAAGCCCATCGAATGAGACAGCTTTGAGTGAACTCAAGACCGCAGTAAACTACGCAAGGTGAGTCAATACTTTGATAATGTCGAACCTACATTTCTGCAAATTAATTCCATTTTAAATTATCAAATTGCATGCTGTTATTTTATGTGCAAATTTATATTCGATTTCAAGCTGCTAGTTGTATACCCAATAATACATTTGTTACTGTTACTCTCATTTGAAATACTTGAATATCTGAGCCTTTTCATCTTAGCAAAAAATATAATGTTAACGTTTTCAAAAATAAGCCTATTGTTATTCGCATGCTTAGCATTGCTTAGATACTTGGGGGCACCAAAAATGCCCCAAAAATATCACTTTCAATTATGGAAAACGGGTTTGGGAAGTCATGGTGGTAATGAAGGATATATGTTGGTATGATTATTTTATGCTCCCAAAAATCTCAAATTGCTTATCATCTGGGTGGATGGTTCGGGGGGGGGGGGGTATGGTGCAGCGGTGCCCGAGAGTGTGGTTAGTGGTAGAACCGCCCAAATAACCCTAAGGACCGAATCTTGTTATGACCTCGCAGCATACAACAGTACAACCACAAGTTGGCAAATTGTAGGCAGGGCTAACTAATCTGTGTAGCCCTAAAGTGGTTATGTGAAGGTGTGAACTTGAGCAAAGGGATTGATGGTCTCATCCCCGCCTTTGCCTGTGATGGCTCACGAGGGACCCTTCTCGAGGGATGTACTCATCCTACAGAAGATAGATCTTAGCGGGCGTAACCACATTAGGACTATACATTGTAACGGTCCTATGATAATCTACTCAACCACATGACTAAGGAATCATGTGGGGCAGCGAGTAGATTGTCTCTTGTGGGTAAAGTGTGCAAACTCTGCAGAGTAAAAACTATTCGAATAGCCGTGCCCACGGTCAAGGGCAGACATGGGAACCTTACTAGATATAGTTCTATTTCAAAATGCTTTATATGTGGGATTGGAAAAGTGAAGGGCAGTGGAAAGCCCTAGTTTGAGTTGCCCTGGGTGTCGTCCCAGTGATAAGGTAAGCGGATATAATGCTGAAAGCTAGTATATGGTGCGGATGCTATGTAATGGTGGATGGAATCTGGATCGCTATTATAGTTGCATTCTTTCACATGTTATGTTTTAGTTCAAACTGCTAGGTCTCAAGGAATTTCAATTTATCATATTTCAAAAGCAATTTATGGCAAATAAAATAACCTGAGCTTTTCCTTGATAAGCCATGCATATTATCTAATTGCATTCTGTGTATTGGCTCGCGGAGCACGGTAGTTTGTGCTCACCCTCGCTCACTCAATCAATTTAGAATCAGGAGTTAGATCACTACACATCAACAATACACCTAGACATGATGGCGAGGAAGATGAAGGTGTCAAAAACTAGGTTGCGTACCCCCAGTTGGCTACCTGTGGGCACATCCTGAGGGTCCCACCTATGTGCTTCATTTCCGCTGCTGCATTTTATTGATTTTGGCTTGCTTGGCCCATGAGTAAGTCTACTGATATATTTACGCTTCCTCATGATATGTATTTTGATGTTCAGTACTATATCTGTGAGCACTATCTACTGATCCAGGGAATAGTAAGATGGAATCACAGAGGATTCCGGATTGTAAAATCTGGGTCCTACATCTAAGCCCCATCCAATCTCACCCTTTTCTTAACTGTATAATGCCATCTCCATTTTTCCACTTTCCTACATTTCTCCTCCACTGGTTCGCCCGGAATGCCCTTGTCATCCTCAACTCAGGTACATCACCATTGCCGCACCCCACTGAGTACATATTCTATTTCGGTGAGCTCCAAACCCTATCATCCATGTTATTTTGTGCCTTTTCCTTCCAATAGGCTAGCTCCACACTTAATTTGGGTTTAGTGCAGTGAACCATCGGGAATCCGTCTTCATCCTCAACACCAATCATCCTGATCGCCACCATGATTCCTGAGCTACAGTGAGCCCCCCAGCCCCAATGTGGTCCTTTTCACCATCTCCTCATCTCCCCGAACCTATCCTCGTGCTCCTTTTCAGCTAACTCTGGCTGTGATATGCTGTTGCCATTGACCTCCTCACCGTCGCTGCTGTTCTCTGACGAGCCACCACATCTGACCTTCTCTGTCGCTGCCAACCTCACATTTGTGTTCCTAGTGACCTCCTCACACCGTCGCTACCATGGTCGACCATGGCACTAACACACATTGCTATTCTTTCTCCTGTTCAGGTGACCATAGTTTCCCATGCTAGCGTCGATAGCATCGCATTGACCTAGTGAGCTAACACACCTCACCTCCTGCCTTGCCTTTGCCATACTTGCGATCACCATTGTTACAAAGCCACCACTGTTGCTTCGCTCCACCATCTACCCATCTCCGGTGAGCTTCGAGCCTTGGCATTGTTACCAATTGCTTTGCCTTGGTCTCCTCTTTCCATCCCTCAGCTCACCCATGCCCCTTCACTGTTGCCTCGTTGCTAGCTGTAACAACCTAGCTGTTTATTTCAATTTTTGAGTTAAAAATTATTAAATTAAACTAATTTGGTTTAAAATAAAAATAAATATTTTGGTTGCTTGAGTTTTAATTTTGCTTTGCCCTGATTTTCTGTTTTTAAAAAGACTTGATTTTGAAAAGTAATTTAAGTAAAAACCTAAAAATATAATAAATAAAAGGATATTTTGATTTTCTTTAGAAATCCTATTTCAAATTAATTATTTGGCTTTCATCTGGTTTTTTTGAAGTTTAAAATCTATTTTTAAAATTAAAAAGCATTTTAAGTATAAAAATATAATACTAACTTAGGTTGGAAACATTTTTTCAATAAGTCCAAAACATCTCCAAGAATTTTTCTGAAATTTTTGGAATTTATTTGGTATCTTTCTGAGCTATATTTGCTTTTCTCGAGTTTTCTAAAAATCCAAAATCAAAAATAAAATTTAAAACTCCCTCTATCCCTCTTGGGCCGACAAGTGGCCGGCCCAGATCTCCCCGCCCTGCCACTCGGCCCATCTCCCACCGTCTGCCTCACTTTTCCCTCGCTCCGATGCCAACCACCAGATCCCTCCTCGCCAGGGGCGGATCTAATGTTGGTCTTGGGTGTTTAGCTGAACTCCCAAATTTTTTTGATAAAAAAACCTAGTATATATAAGGTATAATGCATATACATATATTTCATTGTGCCAAAATAACTATTTCTAGCCTCCAGTCCATCACTATTCAACCAACCGGCCGGCCCGACTGGAAACGCACCACGGCCTGTGGCCTAGCCCATTAATTCGCGCGGTAGAAACGGTGTCTCCATCTCCCCGATCGCCCGGTCCATCCGATCCCCATTTTACCCAATCCCTAACCCTAGCCGAGCTGCCTGAGCAAGCGAGTAGCAGCCCGCGACCCCGCGTTGACTGCGCGGTCCGCGGCTCCAGCCTCCGGCGCTGCGCTGGCACTGCGCGACCGCCATTTGGGCTCCAGCTCTCCGCTCCGGCCTTCCGCTCCGCCCTCCGGCATTATCGGCGAGCGCGCCTCCGCCCTCCGGCCGCTCCGGCACTCCACCGGCACCGCGAGTCCGCGACACCGCCTGAAGGGTGGATCTGGGCTCTAGCAGTTCGGCTCCGTGCTGGCGCACTGCACTACCGGTGACCACGTCTCCGGCTTCTGGCCCTCCGCTCTGCCGCCACCATAGACCGCGTCACCTCCGGCTCCGGCTGACCGGACCGCGCGACCGCGCCTGCTCCCTCCAGCGTCTCCACTCTACCTGTGGTCGCATGATTTTCCAAAAAGAAATATTGGAGGTATGCATCGCTTCTTGGCTAGTTGGTTTGACCAATATAATTGGCTTGAGTATAGTGTGGAACGAGATGCTGCTTTCTGCTTCGTTTGTTATCTGTTCAAGGATAAAACTAATTGCGCTGGTGGAGATAGTTTTGTGAGTAGGGGATATAGAAATTGGAACCATAAAAATAGGTTTAACAAACATGTTGGAGCAATTACTAGTGCCCACAATGAAGCTGAAGAGAAATACAATTTATTCATTAAACCTAAAGCATCAATTGAGGAATCTTTTGCTTCAAACTCAAAACAACAAAAGGCATGAAGCATCACCCAGTTAACTTATAAACTTTTGCAATTGTTTTGTAATTTCTTTATATTATTTGATATATTATCCCTAGTACGAACAATTATATGTTAACTATTGCTACTGTAAATCTTTATATTTTGTATTGAAATTTTTTTGTATAACTTCGAACACCTATTCTAAAATTCATGTGTCCGCCACTGCTCCTCGCGTCCACGTGTCACCCATCGGTCACACGCTTGCTCCCGCCTCTATCTGTCTTTCCCTCCCTCTCTCTCTAGCCGCTGGGACCTGCTTGTTAGCTTCTTCCTCCCCCCTCCTTCTTCCCCGCATGAGAGCCACCGTCCCAGCAGCCATTTCCGCCGTAACTCCGCCCCTCATGGATTCCTTCCCCCTCTTTCTCCCTTCTTCCCAAGTGACCCGTGCCAACCCTACCATCTCCGCACCCACCTCCCCACTTCCCCATTCCCGCACCTCCTCTCCGCAACGGCCGCCACCGCCGCCATTTTCGTGCAGCGGTTAGCTCGCCACTCGGCCGCCTCTCCCCTACTTAAACCACCTCCCAACTCCGCCCCTCTCCATCCCACACCACTTCGCCTCCCTTTTTCCCTCCCCTAGCCCAAGCCACCCTAGCGCTGGTCGCCTCCTCTCATGGCACTAGCGAACTCGATGGCGAGCAATTGCAGCCAACCCGAGCCCCTTCCTGCCCTGCCAACATCATCATTCCATCCACCGTGCTCGTGCAAACCCCCTCCGCCCTCCTCTGTCTCAGAGCGCTGTCGGAACGCTGACTTTGCTGGAGGCCCGAGCGCCACTGCGATGAGGTAGCGGGACAGATCAGGGCTGCGTCATGCTGTCCTTCAGCCAAATGACGGTCAAAGGAAGCGGCAGGGAGGTGACGCCACGCCTGTGGTGATGCGGGACGGAGCTGTGACTAACGGCAACAGTATGGGCGCAGAGGCATATCGGCGACCGACGGTCCGAGTGGAGCACGGTGGGGAGGCAGGGCCGATTCACAAAGTGCCGACGCAGGAGTAGGCACAACAACGGTATGGGTTGGGGGTATGCCGGGCATGGTCGGCGTGGAAATGGCGAGAAACCAGGGCCTAGCTGGCAAAGCCGGGGGTGAAGCTGAGGGCAGTTGGCGAGGGTCTCATCGGGGTCAGATCGGAGTAGGGCACGGCACGGGAGCGACGTGATGGCGACGGGGGCAAGTGCAGCAACGTGGGCGTGATGGTTGAATAGTGATAGCAGCGACACGCGTGAGAAGACGGGAGTAGTTGGCACCAGAGGAGGAGGGGCCGGTATGATGAGTGCAAGACGGAAGACAGAGAAGAAGAGCTGGCATAGGGGATGGAGAAGAAGGGAAGAAAGAGGGAGTCGGGCCCGCACACAGAGAGGGAGGAGGAGAGAGAAGAAATGGGCCCTGTTGTAGGGATGGCCCCCATCTAAGCCCAGCCGGCCTGTTAGAAGGTTGTAAAGCCCAATATGGGGCATATGTAATGACATGAATACCCTTGAGGGGATTACTCAGGTGTAAGGGCAAGGTTGTAAAAACACTCTCCATGTGGATATATATATACGATACAGGCCATAGGGAGAACCCTAAGCATTGCTCACCTAACTTTCCACTACCATACCTCTCTCTCTCTGTGTTTGGTCTGTAACCACAACAGTTGGAGCCGTCCGTGGGGAGGACAAGAGCAAGCCTCAGGATTTGAAGGATGGCATCGAAGAAAGCTTCATCATCGGCGGCTAAGAAGAAGAAGGGGAGCGCGATGATTTGAAGGATGGCATCGAAGAAAGCTTCATCATCGGCGGCTAAGAAGAAGAAGGGGAGCGCGACGGAGTCCCGCGTCAACACCAGGGCTTCGGCGGCAGCAACCAAGAACATCAACGCTCATGGCGCGACAATTGACCCCACCACCATCGGCGCAACGGTCGACCGCGGCGCGTGCGCGACGATCAACTCCACTGCTGGCGCGATGGCCAACCCAACCCGCGCGCGACGAGCGACCCCGCCGCTGGCGTGACGGTCGACATTGGTAGCATAGACCGGGTAGTCGGGGGCTGCAGCACCGGCACCCATGTTGGCATGGCCGCCATCCCTATACCCAGTGCGGGAGGGGTGAGCAGTTCAGGCGGCAACACTGGCCTTGTCACCGACACCGGAGTCTACCACGTCGGCGCATCGGGCAACCCAGGAGCGCAGGCTGTGGTCACCGCTGTCCCAGCAATGCGACCAGGTGCGCTGATTACCCCAGCTGCGCCAATGGTGGAGAGCGCCCTGCTGACGGCTATCGGCATGCTCCAGCGGGAGTTGGCGGACCTCCGGAGAGCCGTGCAGGATATGCAAGAGGCTCGGAATCAGTAGACCGCGTCGGCGGTTGCGCCGGAGCCCACGCCAGAATGGGAGGATAGCCACGACGCCCCCATGTCTAGCCGCGTCCTATTGCGACGCATAGACCCGGAGTCCCCACTCTCTGCGGGCCTGTAGCAGTTGGTATGGCCGGAGGACTTCAAGTTCCCCAGCGCCATCGAGCTGTACAAAAGCCACACGGACCCTCGGGAGTTCATGCGTGTGTACGAGACCGCCATCGAAGCTACAGGCGGAGACGACACCACGAAGGCGAAGGGACTCCCCCTCGCATTACAGGGAGTGGCGCTCTCTTGGTTTTTCACCATCGAGCCAAACTCCATCTACGCATGGGTACAGATCCACGACCGCCTCTACAACAACTTCCAAGGGAACTACGTTGAGCATGTTGACGTGGATCAGCTCTTCGCAGTCAAGCAAAAACCCTTGGAGAAGCTCCGGGAGTACTTCAAGTGCTTCGCGAAGGTCTGCTGCCAGGTAAAGGATGTCAACGAGACAACCATCATCAACGCAGCAGTACAGGGCCTCTGGCTGGGGCCGCTGGCCGAGTACAATGTGCAAAAGCCGATCAACATAGTGGTGAAGCTCTTTGACAAGATGGAAGAGTACGCTAGAGCGGAAGAAGATGTGCGGCGAAGCCAAGGTGACAACTCCGACACCAATCAGGCGGAGGGCGCAACGAAGAACGGAGACTCTCCGAAGGAAGGCTCCTCGAAGGGCAAGCGCAAGTAGGAGCCATCGAAGGACGCCACCAAGCGCAAGGATGCCCAGCACAAGGACTCGACGAGCGACAAGCCTAAGCGCGGCCAACAGAAGTGTAAGAGCCCAGGTTTTTATTAAAATAAAAATAAATAAATAAATAAAATTAATTAAAACTAAAATAGGTATTTTTGTGCCTAAATTTTATTTTTGATTTTGCCCTGGATTTTCTGTTTTTAAAAAAGCCTAATCTGAAAAGTAAATTAAGTGAAAACCTAAAAATAATTATTAAATAAAATGATATTTTGATTTTCTACAAAAATCCTACTTTAAATAAATTATTTGGATTTATTTGGATTTTATTTGGTTTTCTGAGTTTTTCTGGAGTTTAAAATCTATCTTGAAAATAAAAGTATTTTAGGTATGAAAATATAATACCAACATTAGTTGGAAATATTTTTATTAAGTCCAAAATGTCTCCAAGAACTTCTGTACATGTTTTGGAATTTCTGGAGTTAGTTTCATATTTTTCTGAGCATTATTGAATTTTCTAGGCTTTTCTGAAAATTAAAATCGAAAAATAAAAATTATAAAACTCCCTCCTCCCTCCGGCCGATGCGTGGACGGTCTGGATCTGTCCACGTCGCCGCCATCTCCACCGCTCACTCCATCCCGCCTACCCCCTCTCTGTGCCCCACACGTGTGCGGCTCGACCCATCTCGGCCGTCTGCCCTGCGCTCCTCTCTCGGCCGCCTGATCTTCTCCCCGGCCCCATGGCGCGATCTCACCCGCTCCCGCTCCCTCCTCTCTCTTTCTCCCCAGCCCCACCCGGCAGCCGCCCCTCTCCTTCCCCTCTCGTTGCGCGTGGGCCTGGCCTGTCGGGGCCTTCTTCCCTGTCATCCCATTCCTCACGCCGCCCCTGCGCCGCAACCGCCTCCCTGCCATCTCGTGCCCGCCCTCCCTTTCCGTGCGCACGCCACCCATGTCCCCCCTCGTGCGCCCAACTCCTCAGGCAAGCTGCACCCAACTTCCTCCCCACTACTCGCGCCCGCTCAGCCTCACCCTTCCGCAACCGCCGCCCACTCCGGCGACCGATTCACGCCAGCCTACCCCTCCTCGACCCCTATAAAACCCCCTCGGCTCCGCCTCTTCTCACCGCATCTCCCTCCTCCCACAATTTCTTCCCTCCGCCGCCCGAGCTTCCTCGCGCCGTGCTCCCTAGCCTCTGCTGTCGCCGTCAACACCGGCGAGCAATCGCCTCAGGCTCGGGCCGCATCTCACCTTGCCGTCACCTCCCCCGGCCTCCCCGTGCACGGGCAAAGCTCCCTCGCCCCTTCGCCCGGCTCGAGCGCCACCGGAAAGCCATCCCTACTGCCGCCCGAGCGCCTCCACGCCTCTCCCTCGTCGCCGGCCATCTCCGTCTGTCCCCGATATCCCTCGCACCCACCGCCGTGCTCCCCGTGCGCCCTCTCTCTCCCCCAACCCTCATCGCCGGCCGTCGCGCCGCCACCCCGGTCGCTACCTCCAGCCCGGCCACTTCAGCCGTCGGGCTGACATGGCAGCGATGTGGCCGCCACGCGGGCGCCACGCAAGCGTCCAGCTGCCACGCCTCATCCCGCGCCACCTCAGCCGCCTCTGCCGTCCGTGGACCCGTCCATAGACCTAGGGCCCACTGTCAGTCTCTCTGGGTCAGGGCTGACGCCATAAATCTGATTTTCTTTTAGGCAAATAATTCCTTTAATCTCTGCTGATGTCATAAATCCCTTTTTCCTTTAGAAAATTAATTCCAAAATTTCATTTTTCCATTTTTTTTTTCTGATTTTAAACTTCCCGGAGCCCGTTCTTCTTCATCCTAACTCCGATTGAGCCCATTCAAATTTCTAAATTCATCAAAAATTACCCTCTACCCATTTATGGCCTCAATTCAAATATTTGAAGCTAATTTGAATTTATTTTGAATTTAGTTTAATTTGGTGGTTTATTTTCATGTGTAGACTTCGACGATTCGGGAGAATTCAAAGACGAATATTTGCACCAATTTGAAGAGCAAGGAAAGTCACACTCCTTGATCATGTTGACCCCAGTTTTCAAAATAAAATTATGTTGTTTTAAAGTATTCTGCATGCATATTTTTATTCAATGTATTTCAATTCAGTTTTAAATATAGTTAATGCCTACTTGTTAATTCCCCCATTGATATTGAATTCCTTATACCTTGTCACCCTAGATCAAACCCTAGTTAGTACATTTGTATTGGCTAGAGAGATTTTATATTAAATGCTTGGACTGCTTAGATATAATCTTGGTTTTGGGATACCCTTTCACATAAAATGATGATATTTTCACATAAAATGATAAGCTTTTCAAAGCTACTCTTGACCTTGGTGAGTCAAGGAGGTTTATGAAATATTTTGAAAACAAAATATAAAAACTGGTTTAGTCTTAGAAAATTGGTTAGTTGGTGGGTGCAGGTATGCCCCGTTGGTCGGAGCCGCAGAGTTGATTGTCGTGCACAGGGGTATGTGGTTGGGTCTAAATCAGATTAAGGATCGGTCTGTGAGCTACTGTTGCAAAGCCCTATCGTACTACCACATGGCTGGTATGGGACAGCCCTGGCTGAATAATTTGTGGAGTCCCAACCTGAGTCAAGTCGTAGGTTGAAAGTGAGCGTGGTTGGTGCCATGAGAAGTCTCACTTGAGGGAGCGTGGTTAAGCCATGTGAAGTCTCTCTCAGGCTCAAGAGGGGGTCCCGGTCTGGTGGATTGTGAAACCTTAGAGTTGGCTTGGCCAGGTTAAAGGCTTTGCATTGTAAAGGCCTTGTCACGACTCCCCACCGCACACCTAAGGAAGTGTGTAATCTAATGGTAAAAAGGGATGATCGTGTCTTGTGGGTAAAGATGTACAACCTCTGCAGAGTGTATAATCTATCTTGGATAGCCGTGCCCACGGTCATGGGCATGCTGAGTAAAAGTTTTTCATGGATTAGACTTTGTTTTTCAAAAATGTTTTTGAAAACCTTATGGATGGATGGAATCCACGAGAGATGAAAACCTTGCGGATGGATGGAATCCGTGATAGATTGAAACCTGGTGGATGGATGGAATCTATCAGAGTTGCGTAGTGAAAGCGTGTGGATGGATGGAATCCATACGTGATCTTTTGGAAAAGATGGTCCGGGTGGGATGCCCGTGGATAGGTTGGTGTTTGGTCGAAGCCGGCACTGACGGTATTATTTTCAATTACAAGTATTGTTTTATTTACTGTATTAAATTCAGCATTTTCAATCTAACTACTGTATTTCATTGAATGCTATTTTATGCAAACTAACCCTATAAGCGTTCTATTGAAGCTTTTATCATTATGTTGCATTTCTCCGTGTGATTTGCGGAGTACAAGTTTGCACTCACCTTGCAATCTCCATACAGAGGAAGATGATGTCGACTACGGTGAAGATCTGGATGAGTAGGCCGCGTCTTACTGTTGTTTGCCTGTGGGCAGGCTTGGGCTTCGCTTCTTTTCAGTTTGTTTTCGCAGTTATTTGCTTTATTTGTCTTTTGCCCATGGGCGATGATGTAAGACTTGGCCATAAGGCCGTACTCTTTTATTTAATATAAGAATTCATTTGTGCTTGGTATTTATCTTTGTTATAATGTGTGCACTAGTTGATCCTGGACTAGTGCGATTACACAGAGGATCCAGGAGTCATTACTCCGGGTTCCGACAAGATGTCTCGGAGAGCCTGCTACATCTTCGATATTGAGGGCGGCTCCGAAGACAACGGCCCCGCCGGCCACGGCGGAAGGGCTCGCCAGGGCCGAGGCCGGGGGCGTGGTCGGGGTTGCGATGATAGAACCCGCGCGGAATACGACGACCAACACCACGACCTGTGGTGCGAGGTTCATGGTCGAGGCAACCACGACACGCGTGCATGCACCACCATCGCGGCACTCCAACAGAGCATCACCAGGGATAGAAACCTAGAGGTGCGGCCGCCCATCGTGGCCCACATCCAGCAACCCCTGGAAGGCCCCTTACGGATCCAGGGTCAGGGGTTGCAGCCTCAGGAGGGCCCCCTGTGGATTCAAGCCCACGTGCAGCAATCCAGGAGGGCCCCTGTGGATCCAAGCCCCGGAGGGAGTCCAGCGCAGGGTCATAAATGTCATCTCCGGGGGCTCCTCGCTGGAGTTCGCCTCGGCGTGGTAACGGAAGGCCTATGCGCGGAGGCTACACCACGTGGCAGCATATCCAGCGCAGGCACTGCCGGACTGGGTGCAACACGAAATTACCTTCTCGCCCGTCGACGCCGAGGGTGTAGAGTTCCCCCACCAAAGTCCCCTGGTCATCCAGGTCGCCATCGCAGGATGCGACGTTAAGTGCGTCCTAGTCGATGGAGGAAGCTCCACGAACATTTTGTTTGTAGCGGCCTTCGACTAGATGGGGATCCCCCGGAGTCTCTTGGGCCCCTTGGGAATTCCGCTATAGGGCTTCGGAGGTCAGCCTCTGAGGGCGTTGGGCTAGATATGCCTGCAGGTCTCCTTTGGTCGGGATGACAATGTGAGGAGCGAGGACGTCACCTTCGACGTCGTCGATATCCCGTACCCTTACAACGCCATATTGGGGCGACCAACCCTCAATTCCTTCGGGGTAGTTCCACACCACGACTTCCTATGCATGTAGCTCCCAGGCCCGCGGGGTATCATCATTGCCCATGGTGACCAGGATATGGCCCGGCGCATAGAGCTCGGTACTCGAGGTCGCACCATGAGGTCCAGCGGGACTCTTAGACTGGGCACGCCACCGCAAGGGCCCTCGGTGGCTTCAAGAAGCAACCCGCTGGGCTCCCATGTGGATCGCTCCAGTAGTAGAGGCTCCCACCGTGCCCTACCTCGTCGCCACGGCAACGACGGGCGTTGCTGTCCCCGGCCTCGAGCAATTAGTGGTTAGTACCCTGTCTTTTGTAAATCGCTCACCCACACAAACAAGAATTCAATAAAGTTCACCATTTGCGAAACTATACTTATTTCGTGCAAAAACACGCGGAGGCGAGCCTCCACGTGCACTCTAAGTGAGTATAAACAAAGACACGCATTCACACGCGCACTCTGCGTTAGTATAAACAAAGACACGCGTTCGCGCGCACACTCTCCGTGAGTATAAACAAAGACACGTGTTCGCGTGCTCACTCTCCGTGAGTATAAACAAAGACACGCATTCGCACGCACACTCTCTAAACAAAGACACGTGTTTGCGCGCGCACTCTCCGTGAGTATAAACAAAGACGCGCGGGGGGATGCCTCCGCGCGCACTCTACGGAGTATAAATAAGATGTAGCGTCGAGGTCCGCCTCTGCACGCACTCTACGGAGTATAAACATGACGTAGCATCGAGGTCCGCCTCCGCACACACTCTACAAAGTATAAATAAGATGCAGATGTTGTCCCTACGCACTCTACTGAGTATAAACAAGACGCGGATGTTCCCGTGCACGCGTGGGTGCTGTCCCTACGCGTACTCTCCGGAGTATAAATAAGACGTGGTTGATGTTCCCACGCACTCTACGGAGTATAAATAAGACGCAGATGTTGTCCTTGTGCACTCTACCGAGTATAAACAAGACGCGGATGTTCCCGCGCACGTGCGGGCGCTGTCCCTGCGCGTACTCTCCGAAGTATAAATAAGACGTGGTTGATGGTCCCACGCACTCTACGGAGTATAAATAAGACGCAGTAGAGGCTTGCCACTACGCGCATTCTGCGCGGTGTAGATAAGGCGCAGCAGAGGCTGGCCCCCGCGCGCACCCCATGGAGCGGAAGCAAGATGCTTGGATGTTGTCCGCGCGCCCGCCCCTATGATGGAAAACTACGGAAGTCGAAGGGTCGAGGACAGAGCACACGCGCCTACTTAGATTAGACGCTAGCGCCGCTGCTGCCACTTCGAAGGGTAGGGGACAGAGCGCTCGTGTGTCTACTTTGATTAGGCGCCAGCTCCGCTGCCACCACTTCGAAGGGTAGGGGACGGAGCGCTCACGCGTCTACTTTGACTAGGCGCCAGCTCCGCTGCCACCGCTTCGAAGGGTAGGGGACGGAGTGCTCGCGCGTCTACTTCGACTAGGCGCCAGCTCCGCTGCCACCGCTTCGAGGGGTCGAGGACAGAGCGCTCGCACATCTACTTCAACTAGGCGCCAGCTCTGCTGCCACCACTTGGAAGGGTAGGGACGGAGCGCTCATGTGTCTACTTCGATTAGGTGCCAGCTCCATTGCCAACGCTTCGAGAGGTCGAGGACAGAGCGCTCGCGCGTCTACTTCGATTAGGCGCCAGCTCCGCTGCCACCACTTTGAGGGGACGAGGTCGGAGCGCTCGCGCGTCTACATCAATTAGGTGCCAGCTTCACTGCCACTGCTTCGAGGGGACGAGGTTGGACACTCGTGCATCTAGTTTGATTAGGTGCCAGCTCCGCTGCCACCGCTTTGAGGGGACGAGGATGGAGCGCTCGCGCGTCTACTTCGACTAGGTGCTAGCTCCGCTGCCACCACTTCGAAGGGTAGGCGACAGAGCACTCGCGCGTCTACTTTGATTAAGCGCCAGCTCCACTACCATTGCTTCGAAGGGTAGGGGACGGAGCGCTCGCTCATCTAGTTTGGCTAAGCGCCGGCTCCGCCACCACCAGGTCGGCGGCTAGAAGGACAGAGCACTCAGAGCACCCACCTCGGCTGCTAAGCGCGAGAATGGGGGCCAAATCTCACGAAGGAACCAGAAAAGAGCGCGACAAAGAAAGTGACAGGGACAAGTGTTTCGGCTGGTCTTTATCATGTTCACATACGAATGTGTGCAAAGGTGTCTGCGGATCAACATCCCCTAAGATCTAATGCATAAGCGCCCTCGGGCATCGGGGAACGCTATTCGTCCGGCTCCGCCTTGACGACCACCCGCGTCGGAGCCTCGCCCGTCGAGGTTCGACACGCCCAGAAGTGCAGCGAGTCCTCAGCCCGCCGCCAGCGCTGAAGATGGCGTCGGGTTACGGCATCGGAGACTAGCAACCGGTCCCTATCAGGCAGCTGCTCGGAGCATAGGAATACACCGGTCAGAACATGGCCGCAATTTCCACTTTATTCATAAGAAGGGGTGCACACATTACAACGCACACCAACACACGAAAACCCCGGTGTCACACCTGTGGGTTCACGTCATGCCCCAAGGCGTCGGCACCACCTTCGTCATGCCGGGGGACTTCATCCAGCCATCGGCTTAGGCTCCCCTCACCATACATGGTCCGCCGTAGCTCTACCTTCGCCGCAGCCTCCCCGATGTACTCCAAAATCCGCTCGTGGAAAACCCGAACAGCGGGGCGAACAGCGCGTACGGCACCGGACATCACTCCGGTCCCGGCCGGCATCTCCAGTTGGGGATCAGCCAACTCGTCGACATGCTGGCAGCCCTGGTGCCGGAGAAGTGCACACGCCAGGCAGGAGGTCACGTAGGAGCAGTGGTTGCCAAAAGACGTCGCGGCGCTGCGAGCGAGGTTGGACGCATCCCCGATCCGACGAAGCGTCCGCAACATGTAATACCCTGATCGTCGATACGGCGTAAGATTTTAAAACAATCGCGGAGTCGCCGGTCTTTCGGCAAAACGCGGGAAGGGAAAAGTAAAAATTGTAGAACAGTATAAAATGAATAAAATAAATTAAAAATTAAATAAAAAGCTCTAAGTGGGCTTCTTGGAGAGTGGGCCGACCACCTTGGGCCGGAGGCCCAAGGGTGGCCGCACCCTCCCACTTAACCCTAGGGCTTCCCCTCCTCCCCTTTTCCCCACACCCAGCCGCCACCCCTTTTCCCACCCTCTGGGCGCAGCCCTCCTGGTTGGTGCCCCACCTCCCCACAAGTGCTGCTGCCATTGGAGCCAAGGAGAGGAAGGAGAAGAAGAAGAAGGAAGGAGAAGGAAGGAGAAGAAGAAGAGGAGGAAAAAAAGGGGTGATTCTTCATCTAGGTAATTTTTCCTCATCCCAAACCCTCTGTTTTTCTGAATAATTAGGGTTCTTGACACGGATTTTGAAGGAGATTATAGATTAATTGCCCGATTAGAGATTACCTGCTGTCTGCCTGTAGATTGATTCGCGTAGCGCATCTGTTTGCGCGGTTTTGACCTAGTAAACGATTTTTCCTGCGGACTCTCCCAAAAGGAAAGTTGTAGAGGACTTCCATACGCATCTCCTATATTTATTTGGGAATTTTCTGCCGTGGGATCTGGGAGTTACAGGGTCGGGAATACTGCTGTTCGTCAGGCGAGCAGATTGGTACAGACCGACGGTAATCTGTGAATTTGTGGTAGTAAATGATTTTTTTGGTCATGGTTGTAATTGAGAAAGTTGTAGAGAATTTAGAGTTATAGCTTCTATATAAAATTCAGAATTTTTAGACCCCTGTATTGTTGTTGGGACGCATTTTAATATCGCTGTCCAATCTGCTAGAACAGAGATCTTTGTCTGTGTTGGGCATTAAATTACACCTATCTGTGATCAAAATAAAAATATGTGTTCTACATGAAAAATGTAGGTTTTTAAGTGATGAATCCATAGAGGTATCGTTTTCTGTATTGGATCAACATTTTTAAAGTTACAAAAATGTTAAGCAGCGCTGCTGCAGAGGGTAATTTGCTGAATTGTTGAGCGGAGAGGAGTAAGTGCGGGTTCGGGGGTTCTAGCGACGTCTTTAATTATTTATGTCGTATTTGTATGCTGTGGCTTTGTGCTGAGAGATGCCTTTTGGACAGGTGGTCTTGTCCTGAGCACTCTTGATTTTACTTAACCGTCGGATTGAGGCAAGTAAGCGTGGCGGTGGTTGCTACCGTTTAGCTTGTTATTCCTTCTACTTTCAGTTTACATTATTAACATAATTTGATACATTATGCCATAATTGCATGATATCTTAATTGTGGAGATGGTAGCAAGAATTTATCCATTGATATGTTGATAATCTTCTAGTAGACATGTGGAAATCTTGCTTAATGTTATAATGTGGAACATGAAAATAACATGTGGTGGATGTGGATATGTCGTGAGCATGTTGATGCTCCTTTGAGGATGGATTAATGTGATTTGTGATTATCATATCATATCATGTCATATGCATATGTGGATGTCGCCGCACCTAGCCGCGATCAGACTGGTCAGCATCGTATATTGCCGTGTCGATGCACCTCTTATCCCGCTGGAAGCATCGTATATTGCCGTGTACGATGCACCTCAATTCCTGCCCTGGAAAGAGTGATGTGGAGCATAGCATGAAAGCATTCATATGCATTGCATTGTGGAAAGATTCATTTGCATACATATGCAATATGTTGTGGAGAAGTTATTTTGTGGAATATTCAACTTCATAGTTGCAATGTGGAATTGGCTCATGTGAGCTAATTGTGGTATGACGATTGTGGTTGTGGTCGTGGAATGCGGTTCCTCCCTTGTGTATGGTAAGGGTTGTGATGGTGGCATGAGATTCTTTTCTTTCGTAGTAATTGATGATATCAATTGTGGATGTGGGAAATAATAAAGTATTGAAGTAAGACATACATATGTTTTATTGCTTTTGGTAGTGGTAGTGGTCGAGGATTTAAAGTGGTCGACAAGATTTATTTGTTAATGTTTTACCGTCATTGATGGTGATTTGAGGATTGAGGATATAAACATTGTTATTTGTGAAAGATTAAATTGTTGATGATTAATCTATTGAAGTTTGTGGAAGATTAAATGTTTCATTTGCATTTAATTGTGGATACAATGACTGCACTCATATGCCAATTAAATCTGAAATTGAAGAGGTATGATTCATGGAAGTTTGTTGTGGTTTATTAATTATGGACATGAATTGTGGTTGTAGTTGTATGGAATTATAAATGATGATGTATGATTGTTCGTAGTTTGAATAGCTCATTAAACAGTTTGCTTGCTGAGATTTTATCTCACCCTTGTTTCCCCCTCCCTACTGTGGACCTTGAGCATGCATGGGAAGGGTAGAACGGCACCACACCGATGCACGTGAATCATATTTTTATGCTGTAATAAAGTTGAAAGGATTCTAGACCTTTGCATAGCTTTGTTTACATTATCTTAATAATGTTAAATTTGTGAACTATGTTTTAGATTAAAATGTTGGAGGATGTTTTAATTAGTGAATTGCTATCGCTATTCCGTTATTCCTTAATTGTTTATGCTTCCGCTTATACTATCTTGTTTACTAATTGTTGCCGCTTTAATTTATTTTGTAAATTGGCTAGTTGTAGAGCGTTTTAGTAGCATCCCGGGTAATGTGGGTCCCGGGTGTTACTGATTAATATCGAGCGGGCGTTAGGTCCGTGGTAATGAAACTATTAAATTGACACACCGGTGCAGTAGGATGGGATGGGTCAAGCATTGCATTTATGCTTTTGACATGTTGTATTGGTGATTTACATTATGAGATAATCTTGTATGATTATTATTTTGTCCTATGACTATTATGAGTGAGAATTGTCAATGATAAGATGTAGAGGTTGTATTTGCTGCCTTAGCATTGCCAAAGTTATACCACTGTTTGTAGCATGGGGATTAGCGATGTAGTTATCTCGAGTAACTAGTGCGGATGTTGTGAGTGAGTTTCTTAAGAAAGGTTGTTAACTTCCTTGAGTTGATTTTGGCCAATTCTGGCCTATTGCGATTAATGAATTTTCTCTTGAGATTGTGGTTCATTGCAGTTGTTGGTTTGCAATTGGTCTCTACCTGTCCCTTGAAACAATTATTGTTTCTTCTCGGAACATTTGAGACACTCTTGCTCCTTGTGAATATTATTGATTTGAAAGGATGGTCCCTTCGTGGGTGTTTTGTCTTGTTGTGATACATGACTCATTGGTTCGCTTGGTATTTTTATTAATGAAAGTTTTATGTTGCAAACTCATTAATATGTGAAAGCCTTAGATATACGTATTTCATTTAGATTATTTAGTGTTGAAGTTTAATTCCTCTCCTTTCGAAAGAGAGTGTTAAACCCTTTGTGGTGTTTTGCTATGCTTTAGTGGAAGGTGGTAATTATATAAATCAATTCGTGAGGTATGAATTATCAAGTTGAGATGTTAGTATGGTGCATAATTAATTTCAACTAGCATCCTTGGAAGTGTAGTTGATCAATTTGATATGACCTTGTAATAGTTTCTGGAAGAACTGTGATTAAGAATTTGTCTATACATGATTAGAACTCATGGAGTTATTGAGGAGTGTGCAAAAGAATTGGAATGATTATTATGATTGTTCAAATTTTCTATCCTGTTGGATAAATTGAATTATTTTTGTCTATAGTAATTAATATGACCGTTTGGAATGATTAAGTAAGGAGGTGTTGGAATACTGCCTTGGTAATATTGACCTTTAACCTGTCCTTTATTTAGATACTTTATGAGCATGTACAATTGCTAGATTCGTCTATCTTTCACCATGTTAAATTGTTGAAACATGTATAAAGAAATAGATGAAGGTTGATGTATTGACTTGTAGAATCTTGCCTTACAAAGCTGGTATTATTGAAGTTTAAAGTTATTTCGTTCTAATTTCTGAACGAAAGGTGAGATATTGAATCTATGCTCATGATTGTTTTATGATTGTAAAACAGAGTTAGGATCATGAAGGTTGTTATGATAAAATAATAATCAATTATTGCTAGTAATGACTAGAGTACAATCAATTTGTGCTAAATTAGAGTTGAGCATCAATAAGAATTGAATATATGGAATCTAATAAGAGATTCATACTAGCATGTTTGTGAGATTGTCATGTTCTAGTATCATCTCGTTTAAGAACTTTGATTTAATATGGTGGCTTATGCACTAGGATTTCTAGATTAAGTAGTCACAATCTTATTCAGATAATAGAAACATGATGAAGTGATTTCTTATGTTTCTTTTGGAAAAGTTTATCAAGGGATTTGTGGATATGATGATGCTTGTTAAGAATGTATTATTCGATGTTAGCATGATGGTCAAGATGTGGTTGTGATGATAATGTTGAATGTTCCTTAAATAAAAGAATTTGATAACTTCCATGATACTATTTAAATCAAAAGTTTTGAGATTTGCGTATGCGATCTTTTTTATCTCATGACTTATGTGGCAGCTGCAATTGTTTTGAGCAAAGTGACGCGTTGAGAGCTTTTATTAGCTCTTAAGGGATTAATGTGTTGTGGTCTACAAATCATTTTGTCGGAATTGTCAAGGTAATGCCGTAATCAAAGAAAGTTGTTCTCTTTGTTAAAAGAAAGAGTGCGGTAAAAGTATTGGAGGTTGAAGTCATGTCATGCAATTTTTTTAGGTGTGTTTGACTTCTTAATTTCGCGCATAAGAGCTTCTTGAACTCAAATGGCAATATTTTTCCGCCGCCTAAGAGTTTCTTGAGCTCAAATGGCAATCTTGTATTCTTATTGGTTGAGATTTGGTATTTTCGTCTTGAGGGCATGTGCCTTCAACTGTGATCTTATCTTTTGCTATCCAAGATTGTTGCAATTTCTTTTGGTCTTGCATTTATTGCAGATGGTAACATCTTCTTTTGTGCTGAAATTCACTTCTTTTGCCTCTCCAAGAAAGGGTAATCAATTTGAGTTGCAAAGTCTTTTAAGAGGTGTATGGCATCTAGTTGGTGTGGTCATGTGATTGATTTTGGTGAGATTGTGGGTGTGATATGAATTTGAGTTGTTATCCTTAAAAGGATTGAGGTGTTTTAGGAATTATCTCAAAGTAATTCCATTGGTCGAGGGCTTGGCTAGAATGTATTTTTGTGGAGACAGTGAGAGTCTCTCTGCAAGAGTGTGGATGATGTACTCAGGTTTGAGCGCATCGTCGAAGTTGCCAACCTAAGATAAATGAGTTGGTGTGTTGGGCGATGATTTGGAAATCCTTGGTTCAAGGAAGTTAAATTTTCAAAGGGAATGGATTGGGAAAGTAATACTATCTCGAGCAGAATATGCTCTCTTGATTCTTGTTTAAACTGTGTGTTTATGGCAGAGGTTATCTGCAAATTGAGTTGTTATATGTTGTGGTGTATTCTTTTCCAGTTAGGAAAAGAAAATGATTGTTTTGGTCTGTCGAGTGATTTTTCACTCTTGGCTTGTGCAATGTGGATTCTCCAAATGTCTATTTGGAGAGTGTGAATGGTTTGTTGTGAATCCTTTGTTTTGGATTGTGGTCCTTTGAAGGAAGGTTGTTTGCTAGTATGTTGCTTGAGAATCCTTTATTTTCTTGTGGTTGAGCCCCAATTGTGAAAGCTATTGTTTGTGCTTCGAGTAAAATGTTATGAGTGGAATCTGTGGTTGAATTCTTTTAAAAGGGTACAATGTATTATCCCGATTACAATATATAGAGGAAAATGTTTTAATAAGAAGGATGGCATTAGATAGTGGCTTGATAATTTTGCAAGAACGGCAGGATCTGTTGGCGCTTAGAGCCGACAAAAGAGTTGCGGTGCTCGGTGTTGACCGGCTCGTGTCGTGGACTCGTCGGAGTTTGACATGAGGAAGAGAGCCACCAGGTATGCGGAGGCCCTCTTGACGAATCCGTCTGAGCGGGAGGTGACGTGGGAGCTTGAAGTTCAAATGTAGAAGGAGGACCCGAGTTCTTCGAGGTGGTGAGAACCCGTAGTTGTTGCTCGTGGGATGTTCTATCCTTGGAATGCTCTATTCTTTGGTTGTTCTTTTCTTGATTGTTCTTTTTGTCTCGTGGGTTGAGGAGCAAGATTCGAGGACGAATCCTTTTAGGTGGGGAGAATGTAATACCACGATCGTCGATCGGCGTAAGATTTTAAAACAATCGCGAGTCGCGGTCTTTCGGCAAAACGCGGAAGGGAAAAGTAAAAATTGTAGAACAGTATAAAATGAATAAAATAAATTAAAAATTAAATAAAAGCTCTAAGTGGGCTTCTTGGAGAGTGGGCCGACCACCTTGGGCCGGAGGCCCAAGGTGGCCGCACCCTCCCACTTAACCCTAGGGCTTCCCCTCCTCCCCTTTTCCCCACACCCAGCCGCCACCCCTTTTCCCACCCTCTTGGGCGCAGCCCTCCTGGTTGGTGCCCCACCTCCCCACAAGTGCTGCTGCCATTGGAGCCAAGGAGAGGAAGGAGAAGAAGAAGAAGGAAGGAGAAGGAAGGAGAAGAAGAAGAGGAGGAAAAAAGGGTGATTCTTCATCTAGGTAATTTTTCCTCATCCCAAACCCTCTGTTTTTCTGAATAATTAGGGTTCTTGACACGGATTTTGAAGGGAGATTATAGATTAATTGCCCGATTAGAGATTACCTGCTGTCTGCCTGTAGATTGATTCGCGTAGCGCATCTGTTTGCGCGGTTTTGACCTAGTAAACGATTTTTCCTGCGGACTCTCCCAAAAGGAAAGTTGTAGAGGACTTCCATACGCATCTCCTATATTTATTTGGGAATTTTCTGCCGTGGGATCTGGGAGTTACAGGGTCGGGAATACTGCTGTTCGTCAGGCGAGCAGATTGGTACAGACCGACGGTAATCTGTGAATTTGTGGTAGTAAATGATTTTTTTGGTCATGGTTGTAATTGAGAAAGTTGTAGAGAATTTAGAGTTATAGCTTCTATATAAAATTCAGAATTTTAGACCCTGTATTGTTGTTGGGACGCATTTTAATATCGCTGTCCAATCTGCTAGAACAGAGATCTTTGTCTGTGTTGGGCATTAAATTACACCTATCTGTGATCAAAATAAAAATATGTGTTCTACATGAAAAATGTAGGTTTTTAAGTGATGAATCCATAGAGGTATCGTTTTCTGTATTGGATCAACATTTTTAAAGTTACAAAAATGTTAAGCAGCGCTGCTGCAGAGGGTAATTGCTGAATTGTTGAGCGGAGAGGAGTAAGTGCGGGTTCGGGGTTCTAGCGACGTCTTTAATTATTTATGTCGTATTTGTATGCTGTGGCTTTGTGCTGAGAGATGCCTTTTGGACAGGTGGTCTTGTCCTGAGCACTCTTGATTTTACTTAACCGTCGGATTGAGGCAAGTAAGCGTGGCGGTGGTTGCTACCGTTTAGCTTGTTATTCCTTCTACTTTCAGTTTACATTATTAACATAATTTGATACATTATGCCATAATTGCATGATATCTTAATTGTGGAGATGGTAGCAAGAATTTATCCATTGATATGTTGATAATCTTCTAGTAGACATGTGGAAATCTTGCTTAATGTTATAATGTGGAACATGAAAATAACATGTGGTGGATGTGGATATGTCGTGAGCATGTTGATGCTCCTTTGAGGATGGATTAATGTGATTTGTGATTATCATATCATATCATGTCATATGCATATGTGGATGTCGCCGCACCTAGCCGCGATCAGTGCAGTCACAGCATCGTATATTGCCGTGTACGATGCACCTCTTATCCAGCGGAAGCATCGTATATTGCCATAATACGATGCACCTCAATTCCTGCCCTGAAAGAGTGATGTGGAGCATAGCATGAAAGCATTCATATGCATTGCATTGTGGAAAGATTCATTTGCATACATATGCAATATGTTGTGGAGAAGTTATTTTGTGGAATATTCAACTTCATAGTTGCAATGTGGAATTGGCTCATGTGAGCTAATTGTGGTATGACGATTGTGGTTGTGGTCGTGGAATGCGGTTCCTCCCTTGTGTATGGTAAGGGTTGTGATGGTGGCATGAGATTCTTTTCTTTCGTAGTAATTGATGATATCAATTGTGGATGTGGGAAATAATAAAGTATTGAAGTAAGACATACATATGTTTTATTGCTTTTGGTAGTGGTAGTGGTCGAGGATTTAAAGTGGTCGACAAGATTTATTTGTTAATGTTTTACCGTCATTGATGGTGATTTGAGGATTGAGGATATAAACATTGTTATTTGTGAAAGATTAAATTGTTGATGATTAATCTATTGAAGTTTGTGGAAGATTAAATGTTTCATTTGCATTTAATTGTGGATACAATGACTGCACTCATATGCCAATTAAATCTGAAATTGAAGAGGTATGATTCATGGAAGTTTGTTGTGGTTTATTAATTATGGACATGAATTGTGGTTGTAGTTGTATGGAATTATAAATGATGATGTATGATTGTTCGTAGTTTGAATAGCACATTAAACAGTTTGCTTGCTGAGATTTTATCTCACCCTTGTTTCCCCCTCCCTACTGTGGACCTTGAGCATGCATGGGAAGGGTAGAACGGCACCACACCGATGCACGTGAATCATATTTTTATGCTGTAATAAAGTTGAAAGGATTCTAGACCTTTGCATAGCTTTGTTTACATTATCTTAATAATGTTAAATTTGTGAACTATGTTTTAGATTAAAATGTTGGAGGATGTTTTAATTAGTGAATTGCTATCGCTATCCCGTTATTCCTTAATTGTTTATGCTTCCGCTTATACTATCTTGTTTACTAATTGTTGCCAGTTTAATTTATTTTGTAAATTGGCTAGTTGTAGAGCAGTTTTAGTAGCATCCCAGGGTAATGTGGGTCCTGGGGTGTTACACAACAGCTCTTCGGGCCCGAAGGACCGAGGCAGTACTTCGGCGACAAGGTCCTCAAGGGCGCCTTCCAAAGCCAGCATTGCTCCCATGCGGCCACCAAGGCATCGCCCAGAGTCCGGTCTCGCTACCCAAGGGACGTAGTGAGGCGGCCCTTCTCCTCCTCCAGCACAGCGATTTGCTGGAGCAGGCCATCCCGCTCTTCCACGGCTCCTCATCGCACTGCCTCTGTGGCCGCTACCCGCGCCGCTGCCACGAGCGCCTCAGCGTACGAGATCACCTCTGCACGCTCTGCCTCCAGGCGTTGGATGTGCTTGTCCTTGGCAGAGTGCGCCTCCTCGGCTGCGCAAAGGGCCTCTTCGGCAGCGCGCAGCCAGTCCTCTAACGCCCCCCATTCGCGGGCGTGAGCCACCTGCAACGCCCGACCAAGGGCGAGGGTCTGTACGGCAAAGCGGTTAGTGAACTTCTAAATGACCGCACGTTGCTAAAAGGTCAGATACTCACCCTCATCTCCGAGACCTCCAGTGCGCCTCCAAGGAGCTCCGACCTACATGTTAGTAGCGCTTGGCGATCCAGGTTCACGGAAGCATTGTCCGCGACCTCTCGCCTTGCTCCCAGCACCTCCGGTCGAGGAACGAAATCCGCTAGGCTCGGGCACGTGGCATCTACGACGATAGTTTCGGGAGCGTCGGGCGTCCCTCCCAAAGGAATGTCATCACACCCCGAAGGATGTTCGCGCTTGGGGAAGCGTGCGACTGCGAAGAGACGTACTGGTTACAGCCCTATGAACGCACCACAGGATTATGCCAAAGAAGGTGAGTTTACCTTCGGCAGCAGCTAGTGGACCCCTCTGGGGTGCCCCCTCAGCCTCACATGGAATCGCAAGGATGCCTGCATCCCCCGATGAAGCCGGCCCTCCGGGCCGGGGGGCCTCCGTGTCGGAGGCTAGTTTCAGCAGGCTCCTGACCCCAGTAGCCACAAACTCAGAGGGAGCTGCGGGGATGGCGAGGCAGGGGTGCTCAGCATCGGAGTCGGAGTCCCACAAGGCCCCTACCTTGGTCACCACAGCAAACCTCCTCTTCGGACGAGGGGGCGATTGTGTGCGTGGCCGCTTCGTCTTTGGGGACAAGGCGGGGACCCCGTCTCGGTAACCACTGTAGGTGAGGGATTCACCCCAGTAACCGCCGCAGGTGAGGACTCCGCTCCAGCATCCTCCGCGGGCGATGGCTCTACCTCGGTGGCCACCGCGGGCGAGGAAGCCTCCCCCTCCCGATTGTCCGCACTACGCTCTTGGTCCCTAGCACCGCCCAAGGACCCCTCGCTTTCATCCTCTACATTTGCTTCCAGCTCCGAATCGGCATACTTCGCCAAGCCGAAGTCGGCGTCTGTCGCACTGTCAGCAACAACAAGGCCGACAAGAGTGGCAGCCGCCATACCAAGTGCGCCCGCGGAGGACCGAGCCCACCAACGATACGACAGTCCCTTCCCCCTGGCATCATCGTCTCGGCGACGAGGCTGGCTCGGGGCCGGAGTGGCGCGCTCCGGCACGCGAATGCTCAGGGCCTCGCACACACGGTTTATCCACCCCAGCTCTGCCTCCGCAGTCGCAGCTGCGCGTTGGTCATGCTCCCTGGCCATATACGGTCCGAGGAACATGCCCACCGCACGCTCCGCGTCCTCCAGGAGAATCCCTATAGGCGGCAAGAGGCAGAGTTAAAAAGACTGTCCAATAGGTAGAAGGGGAAAAGTAAGGCTCTACCAAGACTTACGGGGTTGGAGGGTCCTTGCAGCGAAGATACAGACGGGCGGACATTGTCGCGTCGAAGGCTCCTAGACGTGATGTGCCATCCATGGGCAAGCGGCGCCACGCCATACATAACGAACTCCTCAGTGAGGTCACACATGTTGAAGCAGGCAGAGAGCCCCACAAGCCTCCACGCCCGTCGCCTGTCCTCGTTATCGATCGGTATGCTAGGTGTGGTATTGAATGCCATTGGCTGGCCTGAGCATTCGAGGTCGCTACCACTCACCGCACGGTGGTAAAACCACCACTTCATCCAGTTCGGCTCCCACTTCGCCCGAGTTGAGTTGGCAGGGAAGATCTTCCCGCATGACGACCGCAGGACAAAGTTGACGCTGCCAAAGTTGGAAAACGTCCCATCTCTCTGCCTTTTTGGCTAACACCACGCGTCGTGGAGAAATGCGAACAGCGAGGCACTGGGCCAGCATGCCTCTGTGTGCAAGGCCTAGCTGTACACGGTAAGGCAGGCTAACGCGTTCGGAGTCAACTGTGCCAACTCAAGCCCAAAGGTCCGCAAGACGTCGCCGACAATCATGGTGGCCGGGATGCGAAGCCCGGCTTCAAAGTAAGCGACGAAGATGATCGCCTCCAACTTCTCAGGGTGCGGTTCTGTCTTGTCCCTGGCGGGCAGTCGCACCTCCCGGCGGTCCGACAGCTTCCCTTCGCGCAGCAGGGTGCGGATCGTCTCCTCCATCGCGAGCGTTGGGCCCAAGATGCGGGAGCATGGACCTTCCATCCGCTCCGTCGCCACCCACCATTTGTCTACCAGAGAAGAATCGCGCCCCTCAAGCGTGTACTCCACCTCCAACGGTGACGATCGCCGTGAGAAGGCGCCACCGCCGGCCTGTTGAGCACGTTCTTTGCCGTGAGCCATTGTTTCCTGGGAGCTAGGCGGCGACGGGAGCAGCACGACAGGAAAGAAGGCAAGAGAGCAGGGCGCAGGAAAAGTGGACCAGAAGGTGTGAGGAGAGCGCAGACGTGGTGCCACGGGGTATTTAAAGCCCCTTCATCTCCCGCTCTGCCGGTAAGTGTAACCGACGGGAGACGAACCGCTTGCATCCCCACTATCGAAGCCGAAGCGACACAGCCGCCCACGTGCATAGTGCCCCGTCAGAAACCGCATCCCGCCACGCGTCCGCTCCCTCGGGAATGAATGCAGGTCACACGACGTGGCGTACCCTCTGCGGTGTGTCGGCACGATTCTCGAAGATATCAATGCAACATCGGCAGGCCGTTGACCAGTCAGCCCCGACTGCAACTTCAGCGTTGTTCCCGCCTCCGCAGAGTGACTCCGGGTCCGACTTCGGCCCCGTCCTCGCAAAAAAGCACCTCGCTACATCGTCACGAGTCTACACAGTGGGCTCGAGGACCACCCCGACTTTGCTCACTCGGATCGACTGCGGCACCTACTCCGATCCATATTCGTCCAGGTTTGGCTTCGTCCTCACAAGCCGCCCCGGGCAGGCTCTGGTCCACGTGAAGACTCTAAAGTCGGCCTGACCAGTTAGCCTCGACTACGACCTTGGTGTTGTTGTCACCCTGCTCTTACAAGACGCCACATGCGTAAGCTCGGCATGCCGATCCACGACAAATTTTGACCCGTTCTCATAAATAGGCCTCCTTTCGTTCATCAACGCTCACTGATATTAGCGTCTACAGATGCAATCATCGAACGCAGATGAACAAAAGTAGGCCCACTTGTGAGAAGATAACCACGTGCAGGAACAAGGCGAGCAACTGGGGATGAGGGGGAGCACGCCGTAGTACCGATGTACTTATACCCATGCGCGCCCAGCGGGGAGTCGCCAGGCTGGCGGAAGGTCAACCGACGGCATTCCAATTGGCGGAAACATAATCGACGTGGCCTGGCAGTTCGGCTCCCCACGATTGAGGAGCGCAACCGCTGGCAGACGAGGGAGCGCAGGCGCAAGCCGCCTGACAGTGCACCACATGCCAGTAGCATCCCGCCACACGTCCCACCTCTCTCGGGAAGGGACGCGTGACTGCGGTCGTGCAACCGCTGGCAACCCGCGACGCACCAATCGTGCCCCGCCGCGTGTACCCTTCCATCGGGACAACGCGTATGGTTGCGGTTGCCCGCCCCTGACATCCCAGGGGTCGGCGTGATTCGCGCCGTCATTAAGACGACGACTCCAGGCCACGAGTCGGTCGGGCCACATGTTGGCCCCACGTCTATAGCGTGACTTCGAACAGCACCCCCGTGATGAGCTCGCCTCAGACCCGTCTCTGGGCAGAGACCCCACACTCGGCTGCGGGGTCAAGCACGAGAGTTGGGCCTACCCGATGCCTCGACCTGTCCGCGACAACAGCATCTCCACCTAGACTTCGACTCCGCCACTGAAGGGCCCTGCCCGACGCCTCGACTTGTCTGCAATGAGAGCCCATCTCCGCTCCAACCCCGACTCCGCCACGGAAGGGCCCTGCAAGCGAGGACAGCTTCGGCAACCGGCTCAATGCTATATCCTCACTGCGGGAAGGGGGGCTACACCAAGCAATTAGGCTCCGTCAAGCAATATAGGAGTTCATAGGCCGTGGGGACGGAGGGGGCCAAATGGCTCGACATCATGGCTTCGGCCCGTGAAGCCTGTCACCATGAGAGGCTCCTGTTGTAGGGATGGCCCCCCACCTAAGCCCAGTCGGCCTGTTAGAAGGCTGTAAAGCCCAATATGGGGCATATGTAATGACATGAATACCCTTGAGGGGATTACTCAGGTGTAAGGGCAAGGTTGTAAAAACACTCCCCATGTGGATATATACATACGATACAAGCCATGGGGAGAACCCTAAGCATTGCTCACCTAACTCTCCACTACCATACCTCTCTCTCTCTGTTTGGTCTGTAACCACAACAGGCCCCACATGTAATAGAGAGAAGGAAGGGAATGAAGGAAAAGAAGAGAGAAAGGCTTGAGCAAAATTTTAGAATTTGGATTTTAATTTAAACTTTAGTTCTTCTTAGGATTTGTTAATTTTGAGCTTTACATAATTTTCAATTCAAATTTTGGTTCAAATATCTAGATACAAAATCTAATATTCCTTTACTATTGATTTTAAATTTATGATATGTAACGTCATTTGCTATTTTTATAACTTGCACTTGGGTTTATTCTTGGGTCATTAATTTGCATAGCATGAAACTCAAAATCTCAAATAATTATTTAGAAGAAATTTGAATACCAGCAAAATGCAAGAAAAGTTTTTAAAAATTCCATATTTTTTGAATACTTGAAATTTAGGTTGTTACAAACCTCCCCCTTAAATCAATCTCGACCCCGAGATTCCGGTAGTGTAGAAAGAGGGGAGTGGAGTTAAACTGACTAGCAATAGGTTCCAGAGTACTACTTGACATGTCGTCCTTTAGCTTGCAAAGGTAGGAAGTGAGTTCGCACAATAAGGGTTAGGCTTGAAGAAGCTAGAGGGAAAAGAGAGACTTGTTCTTCTGGCTAGGTCATAGACTTCCAAATGCTTGCTCTTTGACATCGCCGTCTTCACACCTTTGGAGAATGGAATAGTTGCACTGTCTGTTGGACATACGGTTGTAGAATTCATATTGATAGGTGGGTAGCAATGGTCTGTGCCCTAGGGAGTAGATGGCCTTAGGAATGTAGAGGTGACAATGGATATATCTATATGGTGGTCTTTCACTTCTACTAGGATCCCTTTCTTACTCTTTAGCTTTGCCAAGCACGACGATTTTAGCTAAAGGTACGTCTTGTAGTCCCCATCACCAGAAGATTTCTGGCCTTGCGAATCTCCTTGTACTGGTCTAATTAGCCCTAAGTCTAGGTTGTTGCAATTCCAAAAATATACATCGCAATTGTTCTTTGACATTTCGGTCTCATAGTGCTACCCCCCTTAAATAAATGATGATTGTCATTATGGTTGGCGGCAATTTGATCTATGGGCTTTCCAGGTAGGTAAGGAGAGAATGTTAGCAGGACATAGTCTCAAGTCTTGGTCCTTGTGCTAGTTGGGGCTTTTAGTTGGAATGTTGCGAAGGCTCCACTTATCCTTGATTGCCTTGGCTCTGGCTATCTATCGCTTTGTTTCGGTAGACTTGACTAGGTTTGTAGCAATAGGATGAGGGAATAGCATGAGGTGAGGATTGAGTCATGGGGATAAGGTGATCTAACCCATGCAAATTTTAAAAGAGCGCTCCCAGGGAGCTGGGGTGGTACAAAATCACACAAATTTTCAAAATCAAGCTTTTCCCATGATTGCAAAATAGGACGCACGAGGGCAAGAAGGCAGCGCACAGGGTCCGAATAGAATTTTGCAACAATACATCATCTACTCCGGGAGCACACATACGAGGGCGTAGGGTCCATACACACAGTCCGTTTAAAACGAGACCACTTTATCTTCATGACTATCTTCAACATTCCTAACCTTAAATTTTTGGAGTAAGGGTACGAGAAGAGGATCAAAATTTTCCTTTTGAATCAATAGAAAGAAGAGGGAAATATTTGGAGGTAATTTGATTGATATTAGCACTCACTCTTGTGTTATCGTATTGAATTTGGGGTAAGAGAGCTTTGGAAGTAAAAATGGCTAAGGTAGCATATGATGAGAGGGAGTCATCTAAGAGAGATAAAAATGAGCAATACTACTTATATTTTTGGAAATATAATTTTGAAGAAATAATTCTAGTCATGAAACTAACGGCCAGGCTAACTAGGCCATGACCTGCAGTCGACATACTCTGATACCACGGACCCAGATTTTACAATCCGGAATCCTCTGTGATTCCACCACACTATTCCCTAGATCAGTAGATAGTGCTCACAGATACAGTTTTGAACAGCAAAATACATATCATGCAGAAGTGTAAATATAATGGTAACCTTACTCATGGGCCGGTTAAGCCGAAATCAATAAAATGCAGCAGTGAAAACGAAGCATACAGGTGGGACCCTCAGGACATGCCCACAGGCAGCCAACTGGGGGTTCGCGACCTAGCCCTTGACATCTTCATCTTTGTTGCCATCGTGACCAAGAGTATTGCTGAAGCGTATTGATCTGATTCCTGATTCTGGATTTGTTGTGAGAGCGAGTGTGAGCACAAACCACCGTGCTCTACGAGCCAATACACATGATGCAAATAAATAGTATGCATGGCTAATCAAAGGAGAGGCTCGGGTTATTTTATTTGCCATAAATTTCTTTTTGTAGCATTATTATTATTTAATCATAGTGTTATTGTTGCTACCTAAAACTCCCCACAGCGATTGTCATTATTTACTTAGTCCACCGAAGATACACTTTCTTTATTGTTTGCTGTCTAAGACTTCAAACAACAAGTGTCATCATTTACTTAATCCACCGAACATACACTTTCTATATTGAGTGTTGTCTAAAACTACAAACAGTGAGTGTCATCATTTACGAAATCCACCGAACATACACTTTCTATATTGAGTGCTGTCTAAAACTCCAAACAGCGAGTGTCATCATTTACAGAATCCACTGAACATACACTTTCTATATTGAGTGCTGTCTAAAACTCCAAACAACGAGTGTCATTATTTACTGAATCCACCAATATCTTTGTGTTCTAAATTCCTAACAATCCAATCTTGTGGTTGCTATTCATCAACTCTTCACTTCTGAACTCTAACAATTATCCAACATAATTATTTTTAAATCCACCAATATCATTTGTATCAGGACTCTCTAACGATTCAATCCTCTTAGTTTTTGATCCAAACCATAATTTTTCTTCCAGTAATCAACCTTATTTCCATTATCTATCTCTAACTAATTCACTAGTATACATTCACCAAGAATATTATTGATCAAGTTTATACTCCAATAGTTGTTATCATACCTCCAAATTCCCAAAAATTCAATTGACTCATCTAGTAACTGATCAAATTCTATTAATCCCAATATTGCCAATATCTCCCAATGTCGGGCCTCCGGATTATCAAACCCGGACCCTCTGTGTATTTACAGCACTAGTCCCAGATCAAAGCTAGTGCACACAGTCAAACAGAATGGAAAACATCACCATCAACGATTTATTACAATAATTAAGAGTACTGACCACCGGGTCTCATTATTACAAAGGAGGTTTAAGACCTCGCACACAAGAAATAGAGCGGAAGCAAATAAAACTCGAGGACGACCCATCAATTCGCCACAGGCAATTGACTGGGGAAGCGCGACCTAGTCCTCGGGAAGAATCCATCACGACCACAAGCGAAGCGATAGTCGTAGTCACCTTCTTGAGCTTCAACTTCCTCCGAGATGTTATTTTTAAGTGCAGCATGTGAGTACATAAAGTACTCATAAGTCTTGGGAAAATGCATAGATGCAAGGCTTAACAAAGAAGGCCATATGGTTCTTTTGCACAAAGCAACATTTTAAAATTCAATTACTACTAATTATTTTCGAAGGCATTATTTTAATGAAGTAAATGTTTTAACAGAATTAACTTTCTAGCGAAGGTTCCAACTACCAACACTAGCTAACCAATTACCATTGGTCAAGTTTTAAACTGCGGGTTCCATCCACCCTCTCTGGCTCCATCCGCCAGGATTCCCTTCCGAGAGTTCCCTCCACCCTCGGAATACAAACTTTTGATTTTTAAAGCAAAGCCAGAAATCTACCATGTGAATGCATTCCTTGCCCGCCCTTGACCGTGGGCACGGCTATTCGAATAGTTTTACACTCTGCAGAGGTTGTACAACTTTACCCACAAGAGATAAATTATCTTAATAGTCAACATGCTTCCTTTGGCATGAGACCCAGATAAAATATCACAAAGCCTTTCACCTACTCGGTATAGCTAGAGACCACCCACGAGGTTTCACCGCAGAAGGGTTAAATCCGCCCAATCAAGCCCCTCTTGCGCCATATGAGTACAATAAACCCTGTCCCTCACTATGAGTAACCAGACACCACGGCACTCAATACACCACTGGTGATATCTAAACTACACCTTTATAGGTTAGTTAGCTAGGTCGTACCCATATAGACTTGTGGTTGTACGGTTAATGCTCAGTTTGGACAAACACAAGCGTCGGTCCTTAATTGACTAGGGTGGAACATACACTTAACAAGTTCTCGTGCTTCTGCACCAACCCAAACAACCATCCACCTAATCTAAACCAACTTTCACATTTTTATTTTATTTTAAAATCACAAAGTGACAACTCCATTTGCCACTTCACTTTCAAACACAAGGATTTAATAATAACCCATATTTTCCCATTTTTCAAGAGTTTCCAAAGTTATTAGATAGCATGACTAAGCATTATACTACCATACTAACATCAACAAGTAATTAAATACTCTCATTAATGAGACAAAGGGAGTTCTATGGTGACAAGAGTACATGGCATTCAATTTCAATGGAGGGCATAGCAAGTTGGAATAACTAGTTCCTAAAGACTTGAACTAGTGACTTTATGTAAATAGCAATGCACATAATTTAAAATATTTTAAAAACATTTCAAAAGCATAGGCTCGAAATGATCAAAGGAGACTTGCCTTCTTGCAGGGTTTCTGGGTCTTCTTGCTGCTGTGAAGAGGGATCGTCGACAACGTTGGAATCTACGCGAGGAAAGACGAAGCAACAAAACAAATAAATACAAAAGAAAATTCAAATAAAATCCAAAAAATTCAACAGAGGCCATAGTTGGATAGATTATGATTTTAGATGAATTTAGAAATTTGAATGGCTGGAATTGGAGTTAAAATGAGAAAGTTATGCTCATTTGAAAATCTCAGATTTGAATAAATCGAGAAATTCAGAAATTTCTGACAGGTGGGGCCCACTGGAATATCAAATTTTAATCTTTTATTTTAATTCTGAGAGACTGACAGGTGGGACCCACTGACCAGTACCCTCTGGCGGTCACTGACATGTGGGACCCACTGGGATCTGGACCCACTTGTCGATCTTGACACGGTGGTGGGGCCTGGATGACGATGGCCCGCACAGTCGGCTGCCGCTGACGGTTGGGACCCACTTGTCAGCGCGGAATAATAACGAAAAACTCAACCCAGCGCGCGGAGCCGAGGGCTCGAACGCGCACCGGGGAGTCGAGGAGGCGCTAAACCGAGGGGAGGGAGGCTTTGCCTACCCATATAGGGCAGCCAATCTTTTGAGGATACCTTCGGCCGGCAGAGATGGTCGGGCGAGGCTGCCGGCGCGAGGAGGCCGAGTCGTTCGGGCGTCGTGAAATGCAATCCGGAGCGAGGAGCTTGGTTGGAGAAGTCGGCGAGGCTCGGGGTGAGCGGAGATGGCCGTGGCGAAGAAGGCGTCGGCGCGGCTCGGGTCTCTGGTGCGACGGCGCTCGGTGACGGGAGGCGGCCCGAGGTGTCGGGAGGATCGCCGGGCGCGAGGATGCTCGGGGTGGCGACGGCGGGCTCCCGGGTCACCGTGGCGGCGGCGATTGCTCGTCGGCGACTTACCGGGCGCGCACGGGAACTTCTCGGTGCGACGGCGCTCGAGGCTCGGGGGGATGTGGTGGAGCGCTCTGGGAGGTGGTGCGGGAGGAGGCGAAGCCGAGGGGGTATTTATAGGGGCGGAGGGGGAGCAGGGGCGCGGCAATTGCTCGCCGGGGTGGTCGGCCGGAAAAAGGAAGGGGAGGCGAGGGAAAGGAAAGAGGGGAGGCGGAGAAGGAAGGGAAGCACGGGATTAGAGGGATTCGATCGCGGCGGCGCCCGGGGTTTCCAAAACCGGAGGGGGCCGAGGAAGGAAGGAAGGGATCCTCGGGGGAATCGGTCGCCGGCGCAAGAAAGGAAAGGGGAGGAGAGAAAGGAAGGCGTCTCCGCGGGGGAGACGACGGCTCTGACGTGCGGGGCCGGGGTGGCAGCGGGAGCGGAGGCGCGTGACACTGACGGGCGGGGCCCGCGGGTCAGAGAGATGAGGGAGCGGGGTGTGGATGGCAGCCGCGTGGCCCGAGGGCGGATCGGGCGGCGGGGACGAGTTAAGTGGGAGGGAACGGTGGATCGATGCCGGGCGCGGGGACGCGGCTCATCCGAGCCGTCCACGCGTCGGGCGCGGAGGAAGGCGCGGGCCGCCGGTGACGGCCGGCCCACCGGACGACGAGAGAGGGAAGTGCGGCCGGGATCGGCCGAGCGGCGACGTGGGCGGATCTGGGCCGTCCACGCGTCGGCTGGAGGAAAAGGGAGAGATTTTTAATGATTTTTAATTTGAAAAATGCTAGAAATTTATTTAGGCCTCGAAAAATATGAAAATACCTCCAAAATTCTAGAAAAATTCACGAAGCTCCTGGACATATTTTGGACTAACTAAAATTATTTCCAACTACTGTTGATATTTAATTTTCATATTTTGAATTACTTTTAAGCTCTAAAAATAGTTTTTAAATTCGAGAAAAATCCGAAAGGCAAATAAAAGCCAAGTAAAATCCAATTACCTTAAAATAATTAATTTGAATTTAAATTTTTCAAAAGCCAAATCTTGGGATGTGACAAACCTACCCCTTAGAAAGAATCTCGACCCAGAGATTCGGATGGACTAGGAAAAGGTCGGGAACTCTTCTTTTAGATCCTCTTCACGCTCCCAAGTTGCTTCCGATTCTGAATGGTTGCTCCACCGCACTTTACGTAACTTGATAACCTGCTGCTGCGTCGACGCTCTGCTTCCTCCAATACCTTGATGGATACTCGGATAGGTGAGGTCCTCCTTCACGTTTATTTCATCTAGAGGCATCCGCTCTTCTCGAACTCGAGACACTTTCTTAGCCGAGACACATGGAAGACGTCATGCACCTTTGATACCGAGGTGGAAGCTCCAACCGTAAGCCACTTCTCCTCGTTTCGCCACAACAGAAAAGGTCCGATGAATCGGGAGCTAGCTTTCCATCGACTCCAAAACGTCTCATTCCTTTGAGAGGTGACACCTTCAAATAAACATGATCCCAGTGCACGAATTCTAAGCTTCTACGTCGATTGTCCGCATAACTTTTCTGCTGGTTTGTGCTGTTTTTAATCATCCGGATTAGACGAACTTGTTCTTCTCGCTTGCTTCAGCACATCTGGTCCAAACACTTGTCCTTCTCTGTTTCCTTCCAATACAATGGAGTCCTACACTTTCGCCGTATAGGGCTTGAAGGGAGACATTTGCAAACTGGATTGATAACTATTGTTGTAGGAGAACTCTGCATAGGGCAAACACTGATCCCAATTACTCTTGTTTGCCAGTACACAAGCTCTCAACATGTCTTCTAGGATTTGATTTACTCTTTCTGTTTGACCATCTGTCTGTGGATGATAAGCTATACCGAAGTTTAAGTTTGTGCCCAAAAGTTCATGTAGCTTTTGCCAAAATCTCGAAGTGAACTGGGTTCCTCGATCTGACACAATCTTCTTTGGGATCCCATGCAAACACACAATTCTTGACATGTACAACTCCGCAAGTCTATCCCCGGAGTATGTGGTCTTTACTGGAATGAAATGGGCGACTTTTGTCAAACGATCCACTATAACCCAAATTGAATCGTGCCCTGTTTTGGTTCTTGGTAATCCAGTTATAAAATACATACCAATTTCTTCCCATTTCCACTCGTGGATCTGCAATGGTGCAGAAGTCCCGCAGGTCTCTAGTGTTCAGCTTTAATCCGTTGGCATACATCGCACAAGGCTACGTATTCTGCAATTTCTCGTTTCATACTTGACCACCAATACCTTTCCTTGAGATCTTGGTACATCTTGGTGCTCCCAGGGTGAATTGAATATCCAGATTCATGGGCTTCCTTTAATATTAACTCCTTTACCTCCTTCTTTTCAGGCACAATAATTCTTTTCCCAAACCAAAGGGTACCTTTTCCATCCTCTGAAAATCCCGAAGCTTTTCCTTTCTTCATATTATCCTTGATCTCCTGGACATACTTGTCCTCCTTTTGAGCTGCTCTGATTTGATCTTCTAAGGTTGGTTGAACTTCCAAAGCGGCTAGAAATCCTTCCTCCACTACTTCTAGGTTGAGCCGTTGGAACTCTTCTTGAAGGGTAGGCATACTGTCCTTAATCCACAGCTTGGCACAATAACTCTTTCTGCTCAAGGCATCTGCTACCACATTAGCCTTTCCTGGGTGATAATGTATTCCAATATCATAATCCTTTATTAACTCAAGCCATCTCCTTTGCCTCATGTTGAGATCGGGTTGAGTGAATATATATTTCAAACTCTTGTGATCCGTGTAAATTTCACAACGGTTGCCAATCAAGTAATGCCTCCATATTTTCAGTGCATGCACTACGGCAGCGAGCTCTAAATCATGAGTTGGGTAATTTCCTTCATGGGGTCGCAGCTGCCTTGAGGCATATGCAACTACCTTTCTTTCTTGCATCAGTACACAGCCTATTCCTTGCCTTGATGCATCGCAGAAGACTTCAAAATCCTTCCTAATGTCCTAAGCGTCAACACTTTGTGAAGTTAACCTTTTCTTCAACTCTTGGAAACTATCCTCACATGGTTTACTCCATTCAAACTTCTTTTCCTTCTTCAGCAACTGGGTGAGAGGTCTTGCGAGCTTGGAGAAACCTTCAATAAATCGACGATAGTAACCAGCCAATCCAAGAAAACTCCTGATCTCGGATCTCGACTTTGGTTGTGTCCAATTGAGCACATCATTAACTTTCTCCGGTCTCACTGATACTCCTCCCGCCAAATCACATGGCCCAAGAAAGCTACTTTCTTCAACCAAAACTCACACTTACTGAATTTGGCATACAACCGATTTTCTGAGCTTTTCCAAAACTATCCTCAAATGTTCTGCATGTTCTTCCTTATTCTTGGAATATATCAAAATATCATCGATGAATACAACCACAAACTTATCCAAATATTCCATGAACACCTTATTCATCGATTCATGAAGTATGTCAGCATTGGTTAGACCGAAAGACATCATCAGTATACTCATACAATCCATAACGGTGGCAAATGCGGTCTTGGGTATGTCCTCTGGTCTTAACTTCAATTGGTGATATCCTCGATCGAAGGTCAATCTTAGAGAATACACTGATCCTTTCAACCGATCAAACAGATCATCTATTCTGGGTAAAGGGTACTTGTTCTTAATAGTCACATCATTCAATGATCGATAGTCCACACACATGCGAAGACTACCATCTTTCTTCTTTACTAGCAGTACTGGTGCTCCCCAAGGTGACGAGCTTGGCCTTACAAATCCTTTATCCTGCAGCTCTTCAATTTGTTTCTTAACTTCCGCCAAATCATTTGCAGACATCCGATAAGGTCTCTTGGAAATTGGAGCTGTTCCAGGTACTAGGTTGATGACAAACTCTACTTCCCTGTCTGGCGGCATTCCGGGCAAATCTTCAGGGAATACATCTGGGTACTCACTCACTATAGGTACATTTTCCAGAGTCACTCCCTTTACACTGTTCAAACTACACCTGCTCTGGGTAGGGGAGTTTGACTTATACCTTACTTGAATCCCATCAGAGTTAGTGATTGTAACAGCTCGATCAGCACAATCTATCTGCCCTTTATACTTGGTTAACCAATCCATTCCAAGTATTACATCTAAACCCTTGGAGTCTATTATAATAAGATTTGCTAAGAACTTAACTCCATTTATATCCACAGTTGCGTCAAGGCAAACTGTGTTAGTCCTCATTTCCTTTCCAGGGGACTGGACTAGCATGGGGTTCTGTAGTTTACTCACATCCCAATTATACCTTTCAACCACATCTTTTGACACAAAAGAATGCGAAGCTCCAGAATCAAATAATGCTGATGCAATTATCGAGTTGACAAGAAACTTACCTGAACTACGTCAGTGCATCCCGGCCGCTCATGGTCACATGGTTGAGATGCCCTCTGCTCACCACTTGTGGAGTCCTTGGGGTTTGTGGTGCCCCACGGCCTTGACTGCGATCGGAGCTCTTGCCGGCATAGTCCCAGTTGAAACGAATCGAGTCATTCTTTGGGCGTTTAGGGGACAATTCTTGGCATAGTGCCCCATGTTCTTGCAGATTAAAGCACTGCAATCCTGCTGCTGAAGTCTTGTTCTGCGGGGTTGGCCACCATTGTTTGCCCGGGAGTTTGTGGATTTGGGCGGGTCTCAAAAGGAGTCCTCGGCACGCTTGACTCGAGAGTTTGTGATAGTGAGGTGCGTTGGGCGGAATCGAGCTGCTTGCTCCTTCTGGGCTTGAAACTTCCTCTTCCGATTTTCAGACACCGGCACCGAGCATCTTCTTGGACAAAGGCCTTGTTCACTAGGTGCCGGAAGGTTGGGAAGTCATTGGATACCAGCTGCACCTTGAGATTGGGGTCAAGTCCTGCGTGAACCTCCAAATCTTGGTCGCCTCGAGGTAACCTCTTGAGATGCATACCGACAGTTGGGTGAACTTGTTCGGTATTCGAAACACCGAGGTTTCCTGTTGTAGTTGGTAGAATTCTCTCTTCTTCATTTCCATTATTCCCGTAGGAATATGGGCGATCTTGAAAGCTTCACAAACTCCTCCCAAGTGATGGCTTGTGCATTTTGATGGGCGCGCAGTAGTTTTCCCACCGGTTGGCAGCCATTCCTTGAGTGATGAGCGACATACAACACCTTTTCATTATCGTTGCAATCGAGCTAGGACCAATTTTCTTTCCACATCCTTGATCCAATCATCGCCTCCAAGGGATCCACCGATCCAGCAAAAGTGGGAGGCCTTGTCTCATGAATTCCCCAATTTAGACCGGGTGCTCGGTTGGGTGCTGGTTGGCCGCATTTGGTTCTCGGGCGAGCTTGAAGTAATGCTGCAGCTGCATAGCCATCATTTGCTCCAAGTTGGGGGCTGAGCGGAGGTGGTGGAATGTTGTCCTCCGGTGGTTGTTGGCGCCACGGCCGCTGCCGTGGTTGCTCCTCGTGTTCACCATCCGGCGGTTTAGGTTAGCGTAAGGTAAGAGGGAAATAGCAAAGGTAAGAGATTAGGGGAACTAAACCACATCCCAAGCCAACACACAAGAAAGAACTAGCAACCACTTAGGGGAAACTTTTTATTAAAATCAAGATAACTCCAAGGATGGCTGTACCACAAGTGCGCATAGGCCTGGTACAGTCCATCTAGCACACCAAAACATAACAATAAGCGTTCTAAGGACGCGGACATTTTATTTAGGTACTACGGACTCAAAAGACTACTAATCCTCTCCAAAGACGCGCTCCTCAGGGTCTTCTTCCGGGTCCTCTTCTGGATCCTCCTCCGGGTCTTCCTGGCGCTCTCTCACGTGGTGACGTGAGCAGTCACACTCGGCCGAGGCACGGTTACGACTGGAGGCAGTCGATCGAGAATGAGAAGGAGAAGGCTTGCGCTTCTTGAGAGTAATGACAGGTGGCGGACTGGGGCGTCGCACTTTCTTGCGTGCTGTAAGTCTGATGTGGAGTCCTGAAAGTCGAGCCGGGGCGGGTTGTTGGGGATGACGGTGTGCCGGGAAGACGGCGTGTAGTCAACTACGGTGAAGATGGCGCGTGGTCGGCCGCGCCCGAGACGCCCCAACTCAAACTCACCGCTCGCTCGAGAAGCTGTGTGCGGCATGTCGAATCTTGGTAGCCGGAAGTGAGAAGCATCCGGTTGTCCAATCTCCCGAGCTCTAGCATAAGTGACGGCCATCGCTCGGGTGAGTTGCACTGATGTGACATCGAGATCGTCACCGGAATATCAAAGGGATCTGATACCTCTGTCTGGCGAGGTTGATGAAGAAGCAAAAGGGGGACTGATGTACAAGATCTTTGTGCAGTGGCACAACTCGTCAATGGCGAGGCGTCTGCGTCCCGACAACATCGAAACAATGGGACCGAGGGTACTTGATGGGGTAGGTGTGGGACTTGAATTCCTCTTCCGTGCATACAGAATACCTCCATCGCCCAAGAGTCTCGATCCAGATCCGCGTCTTCCGACCCACGAAGATGGGCGGCCGACGGTACTCCACACACTTGCATCACCGCCGGAGAAGGCTAGCGAATGCTCCAAAGATCCTCTCCATGTGAGTAGTAGTCCCACGGGGCAGCGGAGGATGAACCAGCCATCTACAAGGTTGAGTGAAAGAAAAGATTAGTAAAAGTTTTAACAAATGGAGTTGGAGACAAGAACGAGATTCTAAGTAGGAAGAGAGTAGAAGCAAAGAAGCTTACACATTTTTAATATACTCTTTTTATAAACATAAGTCCTTATGGTTTGCCATTCCTAATCTAGGTCACGTCCTACAGTCAAGTTGGCTCTGATACCATCTCTGTCGGGCCTCCGGATTATCAAACCCGGACCCTCTCAGTATTACAAAGACTAGTCCCGCATCAAAGCTAGTGCACACAAAGCAGAATGGAAAACATCACCATCAACGATTTATTACAATAATTAAGAGTACTGACCACCGGGTCTCATTATTACAAAGGAGGTTTAAGACCTCGCACACAAGAAATAGAGCGGAAGAAAATAAAACTCGAGGACGACCCATCAATTCGCCACAGGCAATTGACTGGGGAAGCGCGACCTAGTCCTCCGGGAAGAATCCATCACAGCCACAAGTGAAGCAGTAGTCGTAGTCACCTTCTTGAGCTTCAACTTCCTCTGAGATGTTATTTTTAAGTGCAGCATGTGAGTACATAAAGTACTCCGCAAGTCTTGGGAAAAATGCATAGATGCAAGGCTTAACAAAGAAGGCCATATGGTTCTTTTGCACAAAGCAACATTTTAAAATTCAATTACTACTAATTATTTTCGAAGGCATTATTTTAATGAAGTAAATGTTTTAACAGAATTAACTTTCTAGCGAAGGTTCCAACTACTAACACTAGCTAACCAATTACCATTGGTCAAGTTTTAAATCATGGTTCCATCCACCCTCTCTCTGCTCCATCCGCCAGATTCCTTCCGAGAGTTCCTCCACCCTCGAATACAAACTTTTGATTTTTAAAGCAAAGCCGAAATCTACCATGTGAATGCATTCCTTGCCCGCCCTTGACCGTGGGCACGGCTATTCGAATAGTTTTACACTGCAGAGGTTGTACAACTTACCCACAAGAGATAAATTATCTTAATAGTCAACATGCTTCCTTTGGCATGAGACCCAGATAAAATATCACAAAGCCTTTCACCTACTCCAAATAGCTAGAGACCACCCACGAGGTTTCACCGCAGAAGGGTTAAATCCGCCCAATCTGAAGCCCTCTTGCGCCATATGAGTACAAGAAACCCTGTCCCTCACTATGAGTAACCAAGACACCACGGCACTCAATACACCACCGGTGATATCTAAACTACACCTTTATAGGTTAGTTAGCTAGGTCGTACCCATATAGACTTGTGGTTGTACGGTTAATGCTCAGTTTGGACAAACACAAGCGTCGGTCCTTAATTGACTAGGGTGGAACATACACTTAACAAGTTCTCGTGCTTACTGCACCAACCCAAACAACCATCCACCCTAATCTAAACCAACTTTCACATTTTTATTTTATTTTAAAATCACAGTGACAACTCCATTTGCCACTTCACTTTCAAACACAAGGATTTAATAATAACCCATATTTTCCCATTTTTCAAGAGTTTCCAAAGTTATTAGATAGCATGACTAAGCATTATACTACCATACTAACATCAACAAGTAATTAAATACTCTCATTAATGAGACAAAGGGAGTTCTATGGTGACAAGAGTACATGGCATTCAATTTCAATGGAGGGCATAGCAAGTTGGAATAACTAGTTCCTAAAGACTTGAACTAGTGACTTTATGTAAATAGCAATGCACATAATTTAAAATATTTTAAAAACATTTCAAAAGCATAGGCTCGAAATGATCAAAGGAGACTTGCCTTCTTGCAGGGTTTCTGGGTCTTCTTGCTGCTGTGAAGAGGGATCGTCGACAACGTTGGAATCTACGCGAGGAAAGACGAAGCAACAAAACAAATAAATACAAAAGAAAATTCAAATAAAATCCAAAAATTCAACAGAGGCCATAGTTGGATAGATTATGATTTTAGATGAATTTAGAAATTTGAATGGCTGGAATTGGAGTTAAAATGAGAAAGTTATGCTCATTTGAAAATCTCAGATTTGAATAAATCGAGAAATTCGGAAATTTCTGACAGGTGGGGCCCACTGGAATATCAAATTTTAATCTTTTATTTTAATTCTGAGAGAATGACAGGTGGGACCCACTGACCAGTACCCTCTGGCGGTCACTGACATGTGGGACCCACTGGGATCTGGACCCACTTGTCGATCTCGACACAAAGTGGTGGGGCCGGATGACAATGGCCCGCATATTGCCGTGCGACGGTTGGGACCCACTTGTCAGCGCGGAATAATAACGAAAAACTCAACCCAGCGCGCGGAGCCGAGGGCTCGAACGCGCACCGGGGAGTCGAGGGAGTGCGCTGCTAACCAGAGGGGAGGGGGAGGCTTTGCCTACCCATATAGGGCAGCCAATCTTTTTGAGGGATACCTTCGGGGCCGGGCAGAGATGGTCGGGGCGAGGCTGCCGGCGGCGAGGGGAGGCCGGAGTCGTTCGGGCGATGCGTGAAATGCAATCCCGGAGCAGATGAGCTTCGGTTGGAGGGGTCGGCGAGGCTCGGGGGTGAGCGGAGATGGCCGGCGGCGAAGAAGGCGTCGGCGCGGCTCGGGTCTCCTGGTGCGACGGCGCTCCGGTGACGGGGAGGGGCGGCCGAGGTGTCGGGGAGGATCGCCCGGGCGCGAGGATGCTCGGGGTGGCGACGGCGGGCTCCGGGGGTCACCGAGGCGGCGGCGATTGCTCGTCGGCGACTTACCGGGCGCGCACGGGAACTTCTCGGTGCGACGGCGCTCGAGGCTCGGGGGGATGTGGTGGAGCGCTCTGGGAGGTGGTGCGGGAGGAGGCGAAGCCGAGGGGGTATTTATAGGGGCGGAGGGGGAGCAGGGGCGCGGCAATTGCTCGCCGGGGTGGTCGGCCGGAAAAAGGAAGGGGAGGCGAGGGAAAGGAAAGAGGGGAGGCGGAGAAGGAAGGGAAGCACGGGATTAGAGGATTGGTCGCGGCGGCGCCGGGTTTCCAAACCGAGGGGGCCGAGGAAGGAAGGAAGGGATCCTGGGAATCGGTCGCCACGCAAGAAAGAAAGGGGAGGAGAGAAAGGAAGGCGCTCGCGGGAGACGACGGCTCGACGTCTTGGGCCGGGTGGCAGCGGGAGCGAGGCGCGTGACACCGACGCGGGCGCCCGCGGTCGAGAGATGAGGAGCGGGTGTGGATGGCAGCCGCGTGGCCCGAGGGCGATCGGGCGCGGGACGAGTTAAGTGGGAGGGAACGGATCGATGCCGGGCGCGGGACGCGCTCATCCGAGCCGCCCACGCGTCGCGCGGAGGAGGAAGAAGGCGGGCGCCGGTGACGGCCGGGCCACCGGACGGCGAGGAGAGGAAGTGCGGCCGGGATCGGCCGAGCGGCGACGTGGGCGGATCTGGGCCGTCCACGCGTCGGCTGGAGGAAAAGGGAGAGATTTTTAATGATTTTTAATTTCAGAAAATGCTAGAAATTTATTTAGGCCTCAGAAAAATATGAAAATACCTCCAAAAATTCCAGAAAAATTCACAGAAGCTCCTGGACATATTTTGGACTAACTAAAATTATTTCCAACTACTGTTGATATTTAATTTTCATATTTTGAATTACTTTTTAAGCTCTAAAAATAGTTTTTAAATTCCAGAAAAATCCAGAAAGGCAAATAAAAGCCAAGTAAAATCCAATTACCTTAAAATAATTAATTTGAATTTAAATTTTTCAATAAGCCAAATTTTGGGATGTGACACCCAAGAATTTATGTTATTTATCAGTGTTGTAATCCAGCAATTACTTTCGCACACCCTAATTCTCCGAAATCATTTAATTCATCCATCTAGCCAATCTATTCATTCTACAATCCAATGATAAGCCAATACATTTAATTTGGATCCACCAATTTATTTGCCCAGAATTCACACTATCATTTCCTTTTGATAATCGACACGAAATCCACCAATATCTTCGTATGTTTACCACAAACATCCATCTTCTTTGTCTACAACTCTATTTATTCTCCCCTATAATCATTTTGTTGGAAACGAAGTATTTTATTTTTTTGAAATATAATACATAGAAATTTCCTGAGACCTAACAGTTTGAACTTAAAACATAATGCAATAATAATAGCGATCCAGATTCCATCCACCATTACATGGTTTCTGCACCATATGCTAGACCTTCAGCGTTATAGCCGCTTACATTAACACTGGGACGACACCCAGGGTAACACAAAACAGGGCTTTCCACTACCTTCCAATTCCACCCACAAAGTTTTTGAAATAGAACTATAACTGGTTAAGTTCCCATGTCCGTCCTTAACCGTGGACACGGCTATTCGAATAGTTTTGACTCTGCAGAGCTTGCACACTTTACCCACAAAAGACAATCCACTCATTGCCCCACATGATTCCTTAGTCGTGCGGTTGAGTAAACCATCACAGTAACCGTTCAAAGTATCTCACCCCTTTCATCATCTCACCCCTATGAGCTTGGCCCTCTTGCAGCAGGTCTCATAGGTTGTGCGGGATGTTCTCCTTCTGAACGCCTAGCAGCTGGCTACCCACACTGCTAGCATCCCACAGCAGAACTTCACCCTCTGTGAGTGTCCCATTTAAGCCGTCACCCAAACAGCCGCTTCCACTACCTCACCTCCTCCACTTATGAGGATGACTTTCAGGGTCCAATAAATCCACTAAACCAAGTTGTACTTTACAAACTTGCGGTTGCACTTGTTTTACACAGGAGGTCATGACAAGATTTAGTCCTTAGGGTTATCTGGGCGGTTCTACCACAAACCACACTCTCGTGCACCGCTGCACCATACCCCCGAACCATCTGCCCAAATAGATAAGCAATTTGAGATTTTTGGGAGCATAAAATAATCATATCAAAATATACTAGTCATTACCACCATGACTTCCCAAACCAGTTTCTCATGATTAAAAATGATGCTTGGGGCATTTCAGTGCCCTGAGTCTCTAAGCAGTACTAAGCATTGCGTATAATTACGGACTTATTTTTGAAAGGTTATTATTATAATTTTACTAGGGTGACAAGGTTCACATATTCAATATTCCGAAGGAGGGGTAATATTAATCAAGTTAAACAATGGGCATATAACTAGAATTTTAAATTAAACATGTATTTATATATAAAATAGCATCATGCAATTTGATAATTTAAACTAAAGCAATTTGTAGAAAATATAGGTTCAACATGATCAAAGTATTGACTCGCTTTGGTCACAGTGATTTGGGTCTTGATCTTCTAGAGCAGCTACTTCAGCTTCTTCTTCTTGAGCCTGATACGCTATTTTAACATGCACGAAAATTTGGATAAAAATTAGGAAAGCAAACAAATCCTCCAAGAACAATTCAAATGAACTTTAAAATCCATGTTCTCGGTTCCATTGGTTAGAGTTTGATTTTAGATGAATTTAGAAATTTTTTTCACTCAATTCAGAGTTAAAATAAATTAGTTATGATTATATGAAGCTCTCTGTTTGAACAAATTCGAGAAATAGTTAAAAGTCTGACAGGCGGGACCCATGGCCAATCGTCGGGATGGCAACGTGGTCATAAATCCGATCGCATGGTCGATTTCGACCGCGAGGTCGGTAACGACCGCATGGTTAGTGAGTTCGACTGGGAGTGGCCGTGAGCGGTCGTACGGGACACGGAGTGGTTGTAAATGACCTTAAGTGGTCATAAATGTCTGTGAAGTGGTCATAAATGCCTTTGAGTGGTCGTAAATGACACAGAGGGGTCATAAACAACTGTGAGTGGTCATAAATGACTTGAGTGGTCGTAAATGATTGTGAGTAGTCAAAAATGACCTTGAGCGGTCGGAAGGCGCTTCGACCATATTGTATGTGGTTGGAGGTTACTTTGACCACGGTATAGGTGGTCGGAGGGCGTTTCGACCACGGAGTGAGTGGTCGGAGAGTGTTTCGGCCATGGTGTAAGTGGTTGGAGGATGCTGCGACCACGTTGTGAAGGGGCGAGCATGATCAGTAGACTTTCTATGTGGTCGTAGGGAGCTAAGAGTATGAGATTTAGACGTAATCGAGTGTCCGACCGCATGGTTGTAAATGATGATGCAGTCGTGAGATCGATCACTGGATCGGGAACGTCCATGTGGTCGTAATGTGGCTTCGACCGCATGGTCGTAAATGACCTTCACGACGATGTCTCTTTTTCGACCACAGGCTCTTCGACCATGGCAGCTGTGGCTTCGACTACGTGCGGGCGGCAGCGAGGTGCCCTCGAGGCGACAACGCCGGAGTGAAGGAGAGGGAAGATTGGGGTGCACCCGAGCATGTGAGTGGTAGAGCGATGCTAACACGCTGTTAGTCGTGCTGGAGGGAGTCCGATGCTGGCTGGCAACGTGGACGGGGAAGGCGATGAAGGGCTTCTCAGCGGCGGTGAGCTAGGGTGAAGCAGGAGCTCCGGTGATGGTTGGGGAAGCTCGAGGGTGCCGTGAAGGTGCTCCCAAGGTGAGGAATCGAGCGGTGGCACTCCAATGAAGAAATGGCGGCGGTGGAGGCGGCTTTGGCCGGAGATGAGGAAGATCGGTCGTGCGGCGAGCCGGAGGCGCCGGAGTCCAATTAACTCGGAGGGGGAAGTACATGGGGAGCAGGGACATGCCGTGACGCAGTTGATTAGCCGTGGGGTTTGCTGGAGCGGCCGGGGTAGTGTGAGGCGGATCGGCCGGCGCACGGGCGAATGAGGAAGAAGGAGGTAGAGGAGGAAGGGGAGTGGCGCGGGGAGTAATGGGAGGAGCCAGTGGCTATTTATAGCCGCAAGGAACGGTGGGGAACTGTAGTCGGCGACAGGTGAACAGGGTGCGGGATGGACCTGGGCGTGGCCGGGCGACGTGCAAGCGGTTGGCGGCAGGGCATGGGCGATGAAAAAGGTCAGAGCGGCGCGGGCGCGTGCTGACGTTGGAAGAGGGGAGTAGTCAGTAGCACGTGAGCCAAGGCGGGAGAGAGAGAAGTGAGCTAAGGCAGCTGGCGGAGGCAACACGACGAGGTAGTGGGACAGATCAGGGCTGCGTCATGCTGTCCTTCAGCCAAATGACGGTCAAAGGAAGTGGCAGGGCGGTGACACCGTGCCTATGGTGACGCGGGATGGAGCTGCGGCTGACGGGGCGCGGAGGCATACCGGCGACCGACAGTCCGAGCGGAGCACGGTGGGGAGGCGGTGCCGGCTAACAAAGTGCTGACGTAGGAGTTGGCGCAGCAACGGTATGGGTTGGGGGTATGCTGGGCATGGTCGGCGCGGAAGTGGCGGGAAACCAGGGGCTAGCTAGCGAAGCTGAGGGCGAAGCTGAGGGCAGTTGGCGAGGGTCTCATCGGGGTCAGATTAGAGCAGGGCATGGCGCGGGAGCGACGTGACGGCGACGGGGGCAAGTGCGGCGACGTGGGCATGACGGTTGAATAGTGAGAGCAGCGACGCGCGTGAGAAGACGGGAGCAGTTGGCGCTAGAGGAGGCGGGGCCGGATGACGAGCGCACGGCGAAAGACAGAGAAGAAGAGCTAGTGCAGGGGATGGAGAAGAAGGGAAGAAAAAGGGAGTCGGACCCGCGCAGAGAGGGAGGAAGAGAGAGAAGAAATGGGCCCCACATGTAATAGAGAGAAGGAAGGGAATGAAGGAAAAGAAGAGAGAGAAAGGCTTGAGAAAAATTTTAGAATTTAGATTTTAATTTAAACTATACTTCTTCTTAGGATTTATTAATTTTGAGCTTTACATAATTTTCAATTCAAATTTTGGTTCAAATATCCAGATACAAAATCTAATATTCCTTTACTGTTGATTTTAAATTTATGATTCGTAACGTCATTTGCTATTTTTATTATTTGCTCTTGGGTTTATTCTTGAGTCATTAATTTGCATAGCATGAAACTCAAAATCTCAAATAATTATTCAGAAGAAATTAGAATACCAGCAAAATGCAAGAAATCTTTTTTAAAATTCCATGTTTTTTTAATACTTGAAATTTAGGATGTTACAACACGTCAACGCCACCTGGCTACCACGTCAGCGAAAATAGCCCCGTCAGCCACCATGTCACTGCTACATCATCCTCCCTGCCACATCAGCCCTTCCTCGGGTTCGTGGACCTAGTCCATATAGACGGGGCCCACATGTTAGCCTCTTGCCCAAAAATCAACCCAAGGCTGACGTCATAATCTCCTTTCTCTTTATAGAAATAATTTAGCCAAAAAATAAAACCCTCTGATGATGTCATAATTCCAATTTCCAATAGAAAAATAATTCTAGAAATTCCTTTTATTCTTTTTCTCTAATTTTAAACTTCTGGGAACCCGTTCTCCTTCATCCTAACTCCGATTGAGCCCGTTCAAATTCCTAAATTCATCAAAAATTTCAATCTATCCATTTCTACCATCCTTTTAAAATTTTGGAGTTTATTTGAATTTATTTCAGTTTGATGGGTTATTTTCACGTGTAGACTGCGACGATTCAGGAGAATTCTACGATGACGATTTGCACCCAACTACAGGACAAGGCAAGTTACACTCCTTGATCATGTTGATCCCAGTTTGTGTAATAAAATTATGTTATTTTAAATTATTCTGCATGCATATTTTTATTCAATGTATTTCAATTCAATTTTAAATTTAGTTATTACCTACTTGTTAAAATCCTCCATTGACATTGAATTCCTCAATACCTTGTCACCCTAGAATCAAACTCTAGTTAGTACACTAGTACTGGCTAGAGAGTTTTATATCAAATGCTTAGACCTGCTTAGACATAATATTTATTTTGGGATACTTTTCACATAAAATGATGAGCTTTTCAAATGTATTCTTGACTTCGATGAGTCGAGAAGGATTATGTAATATTTTGAAATAAAATATAAAAATTGGTTTAGACTTAGACTAATGGCTAGGTGGTGGGTGCAGGCATGCACTGTTGTTCGGAGACACAGTGTTGATTGTTGGGCACAAGGGGTATGTGGTTTGAGCCTAAATCAATTAAGGATCGGTTTGTGAGCTACTATTGCAAAGCCCTATCGTACTACCACAAGGCTGATATGGGACAATCCTGTTTGATTAATTTGCGGGTCCCAACTTGAGCCTCATTGTAGGTTGAAAGTGAGCATGGCGTAGGCCACGAGAAGTCTCACTCGGCTCAAGAGGGGGTCCCATCTAGTGGATTCCTTACTAAGGTGAAACCTTAGAGTTTGCATGGCCAGGTTGAAGGCTTAGCATTGTAAAGGCCTTGTTGTGATTACTCAGTCGCACACCTACGGAAGCGTGTAATAGCCCATACTATGAGATAATCATATCTTGTGGGTAAAGCTGTACAATCTCTGTAGAGTGTATAATCTATCCTGGATAGCTATGCCCACGGTCAAGGGCATACTAAGTAAAAGTTTTTTCATGGATTAGACGAATTAGACTTTGTTTTTCAAAAATGGTTTATGAAAACCTTGTGGATGGATGGAATCTATGAGAGATTGGAAGCGTGTGGATGAATGGAATCCATACAAGATCTTTTGAAAAAGATTGTCCTGGTGGGATGTCAGTGGTTAGGTTAGTGTGGGGGATGGACCTGCTCTAATGATATTAATTTCACTTACAATTACTATTTTTACTTATTGTATTAAATTCAACAATTTTAATCTATTTATTATATTTCTTTAAATGCTATTTTATGCGCAAATAACTACCCTATATGCCTTCCTTTGTTGCCTTTATCATTATGTTGCATTTCTCCGTGCGACTTACAGAGTACAAGTTTGTACTCACCTTGCTATCTCCACACAGAGGAAGGCGACTTCGACTACTATGAAGATCAGGACAGTAGGCCGCGTCTTACTGTCGTTTGCCTGTGGGCAGGGTTATTGGGCTTCTTCCGCATTAGTGTTTTTCTTCCGCTGCTTATGTTTAAATTTTGGCTTATGTGCCATAGATGTAAACTTTGGCAATCTTGCCCATATTTAGTTAATAAATGTCATTATGGTTGGTATTGTACGGGTGGGCCTCACCTAAGCCCATCTGGCCTGGTAAAGAGTTGTAAAGCCCAAAATAGGATGTCTGTAATGACATAGATACCCCTACGGGGGCACACGGATATAAGGGCATAATTGTAAAATACTTCTCATGGAAATATATATGCCCACCCCTGACATAGGGAAGGGAGCCAAGCATTATTCATCCGCCATCTCCACTACTACCCTCTCACTTTATTGTTTGGTCAGTAGCCACAACAGTTGTTATTTATCTTTGTTGTCCACTGTGTGCACTAGCTGAACCTGGACTAGTGTGATTTACATAGAGGATCCTGGAATTGTTGCTCCGGGGTTTGACACTAGGGAGCTTAGCAACAAGCATGGCCACCGCCGCCATCGACTTCCCTTATTCCCTCTCTCTGACCAGTAAGCTTTACTCAAGGTGAGATTAGTTTAACACTAATTAAACTAATTGAAATTAATAAGTCTATCACATGTGGGCATAAGTGAATTAATCAAGTTAAAATTACAATTTAAACCTATTTTACACAATGAGTCACTGACATATGGACCCCACTTATAAGTCATTTTAAAATTAATAAAATCCTGACAAGTAAGCCCACGTTAGACCTGGATTTCACAATCCAGAATCCTTTATGATTCCACTGCACTATTCCCTAGATTTGTAAATAGTGCTCACAGATACATTATTAAATAACTTCATATATCACTTAGACCATACCAAACATTAATAATACATATCAGAGTTTTAAATACACCACGTCTGGTAGCAATTTACATAGAGGCTGTTTTTGCCAAATATGTACAATACAAAAGTGAAAGCAGAAGCAGTAAGCAAAGTAGGACTGTAAATATCCACAGGCAAGCGATTGGTGGTAAAATATGAATGATAGATATTATATAAAATTAGATAAAATATGTGCACATAATCTCCATCAAAGTCCACTTAGTTGAGACAAGAAACTTGCGGAAGATTATCCTAATTTCCTTCATCAGCTCCTCCATTTGGACTGGGTGCATCGTCACATGCATAATAGCCTCGCTCACCTATTTCTGATTTTGTTGGGTGAGTGTGACCACAAACCGCCATGCCCAGAGAGCTAACACATAGTGTGCAAGTATATGGATGCATGGCCTATCAAAGGTTGGTTTGGGTTGTTTTTTTGCTAATTGCCTTGAAATTTTACAATAACTAGGAATCCTTGAGACTTAGCAGTTTTAACTAAAACATGTTTTTTCTAAAGTGTGTGAAAGATTGCAATAGTAGTATTAGTACAGATCCCATCCACCGTTACATGGTCTCTGCACCTCATGCTAGTTTTTTCAGAATTACATTTGCATAATTCCATCACTAGGATCGATGTCCTAAGGAAACTCAAATTATGACTTTTACTACTTGACACCTTTCCAATTCCTCCCGCATAGCTTTTGAAATAGAACTATATCAAGTTAAGTTACCATGCTCGCCCATGACTATGGACATGGCTATTCGAACAGTTTACACTCTGCAGAGGTTATACACTTTACCCACAAGAGACAATCAGCTCTTTGCCTCATAGGCATCGCCTCGGTAGGACAGCTCTACTTCTACATGCCGCCCATCTCAGAGGTACGACCATGACGGGGCGGCCACGACTTCACCACCCGCCTGGTAGGCATCGCCTCGACAAGCCGGCTCCGCTTCAACGCATCACCCGTCTCGGTGGCATGGCCAAAATGGGGCGGCCACGACTTTGCTACCCGCTAATTGGTAGGCATCGCCTCAGTGGGGGTGACTCCACTTCTATGTGCCACCTATCTTGGATGCAAGGCCTCAACGGGGCAGCCATGACTTCGTCGCCCACCTGGTAGATGTCACCTCGGCTGGGTGGCTCTGCTTCTATGAGCCGCCTATCTCGGAGGCACAGCCTTGACCGGGTGGCCACAACTTCACCGCCAACAGTAAGGCGACCCTACTGTGATAGCTCCGCTTGTACACCACTACTACAGAAAAACGTCATCATAGACGGTTTTTAGTTACAAACCATCTGTGATTATCAGCTATCACAGACGGTTTTTAGTTACAAACCGTCTGTGATATTCTTTTCTACCCCTAAATCTATTCTTGTTTATTGGCTAGCCTCAGGAAATGCTAGCCATGCCCTCTGAAACAAGCAGAGCAACATGTACATGTATACATACAATTCACATCTCAATTCATTTCACAAATATAAAACATCCAATTCACATCGCACTTCATTTCACAAACATAAAGCATCCATTTCGCAAATCAATTAATTGAAATGAAATAAAATATCCATTAACAAATACACAATTACAAAAGATCTACATTGCAATTGCACTTAGATGGTAACATTGCATTTTTTATTGCTCTATCACTCCGGAATCGAGGTCTCGCGAAAGGAACAGATCCATAATCAACGAACTTGTCAGGCTGCATAAGCTATACTTGGATGGTGCATGATTGCCATTCAAGTATTGCTTGTGCAGCTGACAAGTTCGTTGATTATGGATCCGTTCCTTTCGTGAGACCTCGATTCCAGAGTGATAAGAGCAATAAAAAATCATTGTGCGCAGTGGAACTCTCCATCTGATCTTATGACTTTAGACCACAAAAACCAAGCGCACTCTCCTCGAATTTGTGCAAGGTCCGGCTGTTTCAATGCAATTGTAGAGATGGGCGCAGCCTGTCGATAGGAATATCAATGTGTGTACATATATAACCTGACAAGTATGAAATAAATGTGGGAAGATTGACAAACCTTAGAATTGGTGATCTTCGAGGAATCGAGGAGTAGTCTCATATGGTGGCAAACGTAGAATCCACACGTGTTGCCATTTCTTTGGTGGCACCGCAAAAATAGAATGTGTTAAATCAAGAGGCATTACTACTAAGTGTTGTATAGGACTAATTAATGTGTAGCTAGCGAATACCCGAAAATTGTGAACATGTTTCAAGGGCTTGGCCCCTGTCGTCGAGCCACATGTTTGTGCAACGTATGTGGCGAACGACCTTCGTTATTCGAAAAAGTTAGATTAGTGATTTGAAGGAAAGAAAGAGTACAATGTAGTTATGTATGGAGAAAATATACTTACCTATTGAGTATTTGGGCGATAGCTATGTACTTGGATTTGTTCTTACTTAGAGAATCAAGGTATATAGCCTTGTTCCATTTTGGTATAATTACAATTAAAATCCAATGGAAGTGCTCATTGTATGGCATAAGAACAAATTCCTTATCGCGGTGAGCCAGTAGTGATGATGTAATATAGCTCTCGACGAAGGATGCATTCTCGTTGATGGTATCAATGGTGACCAAGAGTGGGTCTAGGAAACCAATTGGTGATTTCGATGATCTAGCTTGGGTCAGCATGAATCTATATATATACACAGAAAAGCAACAAATTGTGACATATATCGGTATTACATGAACAGAGACTGTGATTGTACAGACTTACAACGTCCAGCATTGAACGAGTGAGACGTCGAGAGCGTTGAGCGTGAAAAGACCAATTATATCGTCAAAGGCCACCGCGAAGACACATTCCTGAAATTCATGCGGGAAATGATCCCGCCTGAATTTGACAGTGATACCTGAGCGCCGTTCTGCCTCTGGTTTATTGGACTATTCCATATACCAAGCATGTAATGTTTGGCAACCAAGTCCTAGGGTTACGAGGTGCTCTTCCGGGATTATCATTGGCTCGCCTAGCACGAATTTGCGGGCCAATGGCAGGTACAGGATATCATCATCATCCTTCGTCTTTGATTTGCCCTGGCCACTGCCTCGACTGTAGGTCAGCTTTATGGTAGTCGACTGTAATGGTAACACCGGTGCAAGTTTCTTTGGCGAGAATAGCACCCGTGGAGATAGCACCGGTGCAGGTAGCTCTGGTTCGCACTGCCCTTGTGGAGATGGTACCAGTGCATTTAGCTCTGGTTGGCACTGCCCTTTTGGTCCGGCCACCGTGAAGAAGCTCGCAGCAGATGTCGCTTTTGCCATCGAAGAATGTTCCGATGGCTCGCCTAGAGTCACGATCTCGCTGCTCGGGCTTCGTGGCGGGGCGACCTCAAAATTGACATGCACACCATCCACATTAACTTTTGCGTAGCTGGCGCTAAAGCTTGACCATGCACCATGGCCCCGATAGCGCACGGATATGCCCGCCCCAAGCAACAGACAAGGGAACGGAGGCATATCTCACTTGGAGCCCGCACTGTAGGCTCCTACATAACGATACAAAATTAGCTACTCCAATAGGCCTATCAATTGAGCAAGCATTCGAGAGATAATAATTATTACCTAGATGTCGCCCATAGGAAATCGGCCTCGCTCATTTGATTGGACGCGCAACTACTCGGACGGTTGTGAGGGCTAGCTAGCACAGAGCAAATGCGCGGTGGCTCACGACTTTCTCGTATGTTTCCGCACCTCATCTCGACATAATCAGCCACTCATCTCTTAGCTCCTATCTAAGAGATGCCTTGATCTCTTCTTGTAGCCGCCCTCACGCCGGCTTTGGTTCTCTTCCTACGCCGATACATTTCGAGTCATCTTGAAACCATGTTTCCAAGGAACGTAAAGCCCAAGGCCTCTCGTGACACCCGGTGCTCCTTGTTTCCTGTACGCAGCAGAGCATATCATTCTCCTTGTTCCTGGAATGATCCTGGGTAGATTCAAAACTCAGCTCTTCCTGCAAGAGCACGACATGTCATTTCACTTTGTACGAAGTTGTGGAGTAATTACAAGCTACGTAGTTCGATCGATATCTTACCAGGCGCTGGGACACTTGCTGGTCTGCAGGGTTTTGAAAGGAGACGTCCCCCGATGTCGTTGTAGATGACCTTGCTCTAATCCAATTTCGAGCGCGGTCATCCGGGATATTGGAAAATGGCGGGGCGATGTCCTGCAGGGCTGCCAGTTGATCCTCCTTCCTCCACTGCGGGACTTTACCCGCATATCCAGCTGTGCCAAGTCTATGAGGGTGTGTGTTTTTTGCCTGGAGGGCCTTGTGCGACGCACTTGTACTTTTGAAATCTTCGGTCGTCTTCATCGCCTTGAACTCTTCCCATTGTGGTTCCAGGAATGGGTATTTATGAAAAGGCGTTTCGTCCGTCTCCACGTATTTCTTGACAAGCGTGCTCTTGAAGTTCTTCCATGCTTTGCAAGCCGCTAGCAAGGTTTGTCGTTGCACAGCGTCTTGGTGTTCTTCTGGGATCTTGAACGATGCCAAAATTTTGGTCAGCAGCTCATGTTTCCGAGTCTCAGGCACGCTCTTCCACGAATTGAATGTGATCTCAATTGCTCGCAACTATTCCGACCATTTTTCGAATGCGCTATCGCTTTGGGAGGAAGGAGAGGGGTCCCGCATCCATCGACCTTTGTGATGGTAATCGCCTCGTGCTTCTTCGATAGCCCTCTTCCTCGGCTTTTGAATTTGGAGTGGACGCATCCGGCGATGATGTTGAAGAATTCGCGGATGACATGTTGCTCAATTTGTGGGCTTATTAGGATAAGATAAGAAAGTGCTATACCATTGTTGGACCGAAATGGCGACAGAGGGGGGTGACGGGTCTAACGGGTCTCCAACCCGTTACGCCCGCCAAATCCAATGGAACCCACTCCCGCCTGTGCAGCCTTGCATTTTTACCGAAACGCCCCTCGTGCACCTTCCGGGAAGCTTCCGCGCTCCTTGTCGTCCAAGACTCGCAACCACATCGAATCTCCGCCGTCTTCGACACATCTGACCGTTCTGACCTCGACACCGCCCGTGTCTAGTCCGGTCACCTCGTGTCTCGCCACAGCTCCGCCTCGACGTCCTGCAGCCATCACAAACAAGAAACACATCAAATAGCACCGCTCGATACATGTAAGCATAAATGCATTAATGAAATAGCCCAAACCTGACAAGTCGACATAATATGCATCCTAACCACTTTGACCAGGTTTGACCAAGTCCGACCGAGCCCGATTGCACCACGCAACGTCAAGGTCCGAACCAACCAAATCAAACTCGACTTTCCTAAACCGATGTCAATTACTCATCATACACACGGGATGACCTCCACATGGTCTCTCAATCTCCCCCTTGATGAGTATATTGACAAACTCAGAAAAAAGCACAAAGTTGAGTTTGAAATGCAAGAAGGAAGTCAAACATGGTCCAAAGGAAGGAAATGATGCTAATGACCATATCGACACAAGGAGCAAAAGAAAGAACAAGTTTTCCTCAAAGCTCCCAACCAGGCTTTTTCTATCACTATTCTCCCCCTTTTGGCAATAAACACATCAAGGATGCAAGGAAGAGAACAAGTCATGAAAATGGATGAAATGGCTGAAGTTTGATTATTCTAAGCATTTAGAGCCATGAGAATTATCCAAAATGACCATAATGTATTACATCAAGTCATAACTCAATAGAATGCTATCTAGATCATGACAGGATATATATAGGCAAGCTAGAACATATAGATGACAATCTGAAATGTAGTGTATTTAGTGAGCATGTCAAGTCATCAAGATGCAAAGTCTAACTAGAGATATCCAAGGATGATGCAAGCCATGTCAATAAGCTAAGCGGAACCAAGAAGCTAATATTGAGTCCAACAAGAGTGCTATATGCTCAAGGATGAAACATTGGTTCAAGTACTTGGTTCTTTTTGTAGTTTAAGCAATTTTAGCACAAATGACATATTTTCTTTTGAAACTTATGGTCGTTTCCAACCAATATTTTTTTCATGTGCTAGATCTCAAGCCTTATGCGACTACTCCAAGCAAGAAGCTTAAGAAGATAGTCTAGGTCATCCAAAACTCCCCCTGAGTTCATGCCTAGTGCAATGGCAAGCCGTCTCATGAGAAAGAATTGGTGAGATCAGTTTTTTCGCACAAAAGAGATCTTTTTACTTTTTAACAAGTTGTACTAACTCATGCTGCATCAAGAGACTAAAACAGCTCAATCTAAGGCTCAACAAAGATTCAATCACTCAACTCAGCCTATTTGACATGGCATGAATCATACAAGGATAACTAAAGATAGACTAGACTCAAATGCTAGCATGACAAGTTTTAGTTCAATTTGACCAAGTTTAATTAACTTATCATGGCAAAAGCTAGTCTACACATATGGAGTCATGATAAATCTAGCAAATAAGCACAAGTCATGGCAAGGTGTAAAGCATTGTAAACATGTCATAAATGGATAATAATCAAGGCTCCAAGAGTTATATTACAATGCAGAATGACATGCAGGAAATCCAGCTCCCCCTCAACATGTGATGCAGCTTTTAGTTTAAGTTGAGTTATGTCAATATTAAGCTCCAGAAGCTCCCAAATGAACTCCCCCTGAACCAAAGCAATAAATCGAGAAGCTAGGAAAGAAAATCAGAACGGGCAGTCCTTAAAGCATAGATAAGATATAGAGGATACTATGGCTCAGACTGACTCTCATCTACCCCATATGACTCGAGGACTATTAGCTGGTCTACTAACAACCTAGGGAGCAAACACGTACCCTGTCTACCCGAGGGTGGCCCAACCCTCGCTAGAACCCACAAGAAGTGAGTAAGCTCAACCTAGAGAGAAGAGAGACAGCTAACAAGCAGCATCCTAGAATCACAAGATAAGAGTAAGAAGTCTAAGCAACTCGACTAGAAAAACACTCTAACCTATGCTAGAAGGACTAAACCCAATGCACCCGTATGCAATGCAATCAGAAGGAAGTAAGAGCATAATCAGTATAATAAAGCAGTAAAGCACAAAGCTCCCCCTCACAACAGCCCATAAGGACAAACCACCCCAAGCTCTCCCCGCAGAGCTGAAAACCTCGAGCTATCCAAAGGCTTGGTGAAGATATCAGCCAACTGGTGGTCACTCTCCACAAACTGGAGCACTATATCACCCTTCTCTACATGGTCTCTAAGGAAGTGATAGCGTATATCAATATGCTTGGTCCGAGAGTGCTGCACTGGGTTCTTAGCAATGTTAATCGCAGAAGTGTTATCACAAAAGAGTGGAACACTATCTATGACTAACCCAAAGTCCCGCAGGGTCAAAGCCATCCAGCACCTAGCTACAGCGATCGTCTGCAACAACGTGCTCGCCTCTGCGCGGTGGATGCAACACCGAACCGCTTCCTCAAGACCAAGAACGAGAAGTGCCAATGAATTGGCAAGTGCGAGAAGTGCTCTTCCTATCTATCCTACAGCCGGCAAAGTCTACATCCGAGTAGGCTCTCAAGGAAAGACAGGAAGAGGAAGAGTACTAGATACCATAGTCAATGGTAGCTCGAAGGTACCGAAGAATGCGTTTCACCGCCTGACGGTGAGAAATGCGAGGAGAGGCCTGAAACTGAGCACAAAGACACACAGCGAAGCGTATGTCTAGTCTCGAGGCAGTGAGGTACAAGAGGGAGCCTATCATGCTACGATACTCCTTCTGATCAACTGGCTCGCCGTCCTCATCTGGGTCAAGTGTGGCGGAAGATGCCATGGGAGTTGACACGGGCTTACCTTCACTCATATCGAAGCGTCTCAGGAGATCACGAGTGTACTTGCCCTGATGCAAGAAAGTACCCTCCCGAGTCTGCTTAATTTGGAAGCCAAGGAAGAAGCTCAACTCGCCCATCATGCTCATCTCAAATTCAGAGCTCATGACATCGGAAAACTGGGAAACGAGAGCATGCGATGAGCCACCAAAGATGATGTCATCCACATAGATCTGGACGAGCAGAAGATCAGTGCCATGCCGGCGGATGAACAAGGTCTTGTCTACTTTACCCATCTCAAAACCATGACTTAACAAGTAGGACTTAAGCCTCTCATACCAATCTCTAGGGGCCTGCTTAAGTCCATACAAAGCTTTGGAAAGCTTGAAGACATGGTTTGGGTATTTGGGGTTCTCGAAACCTGGAGGCTGTCTCACATAGACTTCTTCCTCAATAAAGCCATTGAGGAAGACACTCTTGACATCCATCTGGTAAAGCTTGAAACCCTTAGAAGCTGCAAAGGCAAGCAGGATTCTAATGGCCTCAAGTCTAGCTACAGGGCAAAGGTCTCTCAAAATCTAGACCCTCAACCCGGGAGAACCCCGAGCTACCAGCCTAGCCTTGTTCAATGACAACCCCATCCTCACTCTGCTTGTTCTTGAACACTCACTTGGTCCCAATGACATTGTGACCACGAGGGGGCTCAACAAGCGATCAGACATTGTTTCTCTCGAAATTTTCCAACTCCTCATGCATGGCATTGACCCAATACTCGTCAGAGAGAGCATGACAAACGTCCTTGGGCTCAAAGGAGGCACCAAAGGCAGAATGGAGACAGAATTGAGACATGCCAGATTTTGAACGAGTGACTCGATCAAACAGGTCTCCAATAATCTGCTCGGAAGGATGAGCTTTCTGGATATGTCTAAGAGGTCCAGGATGAGATGAAGAAGTGGCATCTACCTCATGAGCTGATGAGGTAGGAACAGAGCCACTAGCTCCAGAAGAAGCAGAAGGCATGGGCTGATCGCCTCGAGGTGCGGTGGAAAAGGGCACCTCAAGGGGTGGATGAGGGACTGGATCAGGTAGACAACCCTCATCTCCATCGTCCTCATCATCCACAAAGATGGGCTCGGACTGCTCTAAAGAACCTGAGATATCGGGTATAGTCCTCGGACTGGCCTCGTCAAAGGTCACCTCACAGGTCTCTACCATTTTACAAGACTCACAGTTCCAAACCCGATAAGCCCGCGAAGAAGTTGAGTAACCTAGAAAGATCCCGTCACAAGAACGTGACTCAAACTTGTCTAGGTTCCCGGACTTCAGAATAAAACACTTGCAACCAAACACACGAAAATGAGAGACGTTGGGCTTTCGCCCATATCTCAACTCATAAGAAGTGCGGTGCAAATGTGCCCGAAGAAAAACTCGATTTGAGACATGGCACGCGGTAGCTATAGCCTCAGCCCAAAACTTACGCGGTGTAGAGTACTCATCAAGCATCATCCTGGCCATGTCGACCAAGGTACGGTTCTTTCTCTCCACGACGCCATTTTGTTGTGGGACGTGTGGAGAGGAGAACTGATGCTCTACACCTGACTCATCGCAAAACCTCTCAAAGTAGGAATTCTTGAACTCTGTGCCATTGTCACTGCGGATCGCTCGTAAGGCACCCAGGAGCTCAACAGAAAGCCTACTGAAAAGACCTCAAAAATGTGTAAACGTCTCATCCTTCGAGGCTAAGAAAAACACCCAAGAGTACCTCGAGAAGTCATCGACCACAACAAGAACATACCACTTCCTCCCGTTGATCGCACTCGAGCCGGTCGAACGGTGTCCATATGGAGCAGCTGTGTAACATCCCAATTAGGGAGCTGCTGTAATTGCAAAAAAAAATTATTATAAAATATTTATGTTGTTCTTCCCGTGTTCTTAAAGATTGTTGGTGTTATTCAAATTTATTGAGTTGGTTCTTGCCGAAAGGCCCGATTAATAAAAATTCAAACTTCGGAATCAAGAACCAAAAATCTAAAGTTTAAAATCTGAAAGTCCAAATCTCCATGGAAGTTCTAATTTCAACTTTAAAAATTGAAATCTAGTCATTCAAAGCCAAGAAAAGAAATGTCACATCCCAAAATTTGGCTTTTTGAAAAATTTAAATTCAAATTAATTATTTTAAGGTAATTGGATTTTACTTGGCTTTTATTTGCCTTTCTGGATTTTCTGGAATTTAAAAACTATTTTTAGAGTTTAAAAAGTAATTCAAAATATGAAAATTAAATATCAACAATAGTTGGAAATAATTTTATTAAGTCCAAAATATCTCCAGGAGCTTCTGTGAATTTTTCTGGAATTTTTGGAGGTATTTTCTTAATTTTCTGAGGCCTAAATAATTTTCTAGCCTTTTCTGAAAATCAAAATCAAATTCTGAAAATAGAATCCTCCTTTTTCCTCCAGTGACGCGTGGGCGGCCCAGATCCGCCCACGTCGCCGCTCGGCGATCCCGCCGCACCTCCTCTCCTCGCTCGCCCACGGCCCGGCCGTCGGCCGCGGCCCGCCTTCCCCTCCTCCGCGCTCGACGCGTGGACGGCTCGGATGAGCCGAGTCTCCGCGGCCATCCAGCCGCCCGCTCACTCCCGCCTCACCCCATCGACTGCGGGCCGCCGTCCACCACGCGCGCCTCTCTCCCGCGCCACCCGCCCCGCTGTCGGACCCGTCGCCCCGCGAGCCGGCGCCTTCCTTTCCTTCCCCCTTTCCTTTTCGCCGGCCGACCGAGACCGCGCGATCCCGCTTTGCCTTACCCGCCCTCCTCGGTTTTGAAGTCCTGACGCCGCCGCGGCCGATCCCGATCTCCTGCTCCCCTTCCATCGGCGCCCCCTCTTTCCCGTTTTCCCCCTTTCCTTCCTTTTCCCGGCCGACACACCGGCGAGCGATTGCGCGCCCGTGTCCCCTCCTCCGCCCCTATAAATAGCTCCCTCGGCCTCCCCTCTCCCCGCACCACCTCCCGCCCTCCACTTCTCCTTTGAGCCCCGAGCGCCGCCGCACTGTGCTCCCGTGCGCGTCCGGTAAGTGCTCCGGTGAGTAATCGCCGTCGCCTCGGTCTTCCCCGAAGCTCGCCGCCGCTACCTCGAGCACCCCCGTGGCCGTGCGGTCCTCCCCGACGCCTCAGCCGCCCCTCCCCGCCGCCGGAGCGCCGCCGCACCGAGGACCCGAGCCACCTCCCTCCCCTCGTTGCCGGCCTTCTCCGCTCGTCGCGCACTCGCCGACCCTCCAACCGAACCCCTTCGCTCAAGGATCGCATATCACGCACCGCTCAACCCTCCGACCCTCCTCGCCGCGACGACCCCGCCTCCGCCACCTTCCCGCTTCCCCTCCGTAGTAACTCAAAAGGCTTGATTGCCCTATATGGGTAGGCAAAGCCTCTCCGCTCACTTGGCTATCACCGCCGCTTCTTCCTCCCCACTCCTCGCGCGCGTCGAGCCCTCTGCTCGCGCGCGAGGTTGAGTTTTTCGCTTATTTTCCGGCCGACAAGTGGGTCCCACCCGTCGCGGCCGCGGCTCACTGCCTGCCATCGCCGCTGGGCCCCACCGGTCATGTCGGCCTCTGTCAAGTGGGTCCAGATGTCGATGGGTCCCACTGTCGCTGACCAAAGAAATGAGGTCACCGGCGGAGGGGTCCCCATGTCGCTGACCGAGAGAATACTGCCCGTGGGCCCCACCGTCGCCTCCCGAGATAAAAATAAAAGAATAAAATTTAATTCTCCAGTGGGTCCCACCTGTCAGAAATTTCCGAATTTCTAGATTTATTCAAATCTGAGATTTTCAAATGAGCATAACTTTCTCATTTTAACTCCAAATCCAGCCATTCAAATTTCTAAATTCATCTAAAATCATAATCTATCCAACTATGGCCTCTGTTGAATTTTTGGATTTTATTTGAATTTTTGTTTGTATTTATTTGTTTTGTTGCCTCGTCTTTTCTCGCGTAGATTCCAACGTTGTCAACGAACCCTCTTCACAGCAGCAAGAAGACTTAGAAACCCTGCAAGAAGGCAAGTCTCCTTTGATCATTTTGAGCCTATGCTTTTGAAATGTTTTTAAAATATTTTAAATTATGTGCATTGCTATTTACATAAAGTCACTAGTTCAAGTCTTTAGGAATTAGTTACTCCAACTTTGTTATGCCCTCATTTGACATTGATTGCCATGTACCTTGTCACCCTAGAACTTCCTTTGTCTCAATAATGAGATTACTATTAATCTTTGTGAATATTAGAATGGTAGGTTAATGCTTAGTCTTGCTATCTAATAACTTTGGAAAATCTTGAAAATGGGAAATTATGGTTTATTATTTAATCCTTGTGTTTGAAAGTGATGTGGCAATTGGAGTTGTCACCGTGATTTAAAAATAAAATAAAATGTGAAAGATGGTTTAGATTAGGTGGATGGTCATTTGGGTTGGTGCAGAAGCACGAGAACTTGTTAAGTGTATGTTCCACCCTAGTCAATTAAGGACCGACGCTTGTGTTTGTCCAAACGAGCATTAACCGTACAACCACAAGTCTATATGGGTACGACCTAGTGACTAACTTATGATAGTCTAGTTTAGGTGCCACCAAAGAAAGTGGGTGCCGTGGATGGACTGGTTATTCACAAGTGAGGGACAGGATTTACTGTACTCATATGGCGCAAGAGGGGACTTCAGATTGGGCGGATTTAACCCTTCTGCGGTGAAACCTCAGCGGGTGGTATCTAGCTAGATTAGAGTAAGGTAAAGGCTTTGTGGTATTTTATCTGGGTCTCATGCCAAGGAAGCGTGTTGACTTTTAGGATAATTTATCTCTTGTGGGTAAAGTTGTACAACCTCTGCAGAGTGTAAAACTATTCGAATAGCTGTGCCCACGGTCAAGGGCGGGCAAGGAATGCATTCACATGGTAGATTTCTGGTTTTGGTTTTAAAATCAAAAGTTTTGTATTCCGAGGGTGGAGGGAACTCTCGGAAGGGATTCCTGGCAGATGGAGCCAGAGAGGGTGGATGGAACCCGCAGTTTAAAACTTGACCAGTGGTAATTGGTTAGCTAGTGTTGGTAGTTGGAACCTTCACTAGAAAGTTAATTCTGTTAAAACATTTACTTTATTAACTTGATGCCTTCGAAAATAATTAGTAGTAATTGAATTTTAAAATGTTGCCTTGTGCAAAAGAACCATATAGCCTTCCTTTGTTAAAGCCTTGCATCTATGCATTTTTCCCAAGACTTGCGGAGTACTTTATGTACTCACATGCTACACTTAAAAATAAAATCTCAGAGGAAGTTGAAGCTCAAGAAGGTGACTACGACTACTGCTTCGCTTGTGGCTGTGATGGATTCTTCCCGGAGGACTAGGTCGCGCTTCCCCAGTCAATTGCCTGTGGCGAATTGATGGGTCGTCCTCGAGTTTTATTTGCTTCCGCTTTATTTCTTGTGTGCGAGGTCTTAAACCTCCATTGTAATAATGAGACCCTGCGGTCAGTACTCTTATTTATTGTAATAAATCGTTGATGGTGATGTTTTCCATTCTGTTTGACTGTGAGCACTAGCTTTGATCTGGGACTAGTGCTGTAATACACAGAGGGTCCGGGTTTGATAATCCGGGGGCCCGACAGAGATGGTATCAGAGCCAAGTTGACTGTAGGACGTGACCTAGATTAGGAATGGCAAACCATAAGGACTTATATTTATAAAAAGAGTATATTAAAAATGTATAAGCTTCTTTGCTTCTACTCTCTTCCTACCTAGAATCTCGTTCTTGTCTCCAACTCCATTTGTTAAAACTTTTACTAATCTCTTCCTTTATTTCAAACTTTGTAGATGGCTGGTTCATCCTCCGCTGCCCCGTGGGACTACTACTCACATGGAGAGGATGCTGGAGCATTCGCTAGCCTTCTCCGGCAGCTGATGCAGTGTTTGGAGTACCGTCAGCCGCCCATCTTCAGGGGTCGAAAGACGCGGATCCTGGATCGAGACTCTTGGACGATGGAAGTATTCCTGTATGCACGGGAAGAGGAATTCAAGTCCCACACATACCCCATCAAGCACCCTCGGTCCCCATTGCTTCGACGCTGCCCAGACGCAAAGACGCCTCGCCATTGACGAGTTGTGCCACTGCACAAGGATGCTGTACATCGCCCCTTTTGCTTCTTCATCAACCCTGGGTAGGACAGAGGTATCCAGATCCCTTCGATATTCCAGTTGACGATCCTCGACTGTCACATCAGGTGCAGCTCACCCAGGCGATGGCAGTCACTTACTCCAGAGCTTTGGAGGAGATTGGACAACTTCGGATGCTTCTCACTTCCAGCTACCAAGATTCCGACACGCCGCGCGCAGCTTCTCCAGAGCTGCAAATGAGTTTGAGTTGGGACGCCTCGGGCGCACCGACCACGCGCCGCCTTCACCGTAGTTGATTACATGCCGCCTTCTCCAAGTACCACCGTCATCCCCAACAACCCGGCACCAGCTCGACTTTCAGGACTCCACATCAGACTTACAGCACGCAAGAAGGTGCGACGCCCGATCCGCCACTGTCATTACTCTCAAGAAGCGCAAGCCTTCTCCTTCGTTCTCGGCCGATCGCCTCCGATCAGAATCGTGCCTCGGCCGAGTGTGATCGTTGACGCTACCACGTGAGAGAGCGCCAGGTAGACCCGGAGGAGGATCCAGAAGAGGACCCGGAAGAAGACCCTGAGGAGCGCGTCTTTGGAGAGGATTAGTAGTCTTTTGAGTCCGTAGTACCCAAATAAAATGTCCGCGTCCTTAGAACGCTTATTGTTATGATTTGGTGTGCTAGATGGACTGTACCAGGCCTATGTGCACTTGTGGTACAGCCATCCTTGAAGTTATCTTGATTTTAATAAAAGTTTTCCCCTAAGTGTTTGCTAGTTCTTTCTTCTGTGTTGGCTTGGGATGTGATTTAGTTCCCCTAATCTCTTACCTTTGCTATTTCCCTCTTACCTTCTGCTAACCTAAACCGCTTCAGATGGTGAACACGAGGAGCAACCCTGGCAACAACCGTGACGCCAACAACCAGCCGGAGGACAACATTCCACCACCTCCTGCTCAGGCCCCCAACTTGGAGCAAATGATGGCCATGCAACTTCAGCTTCTTCAAGCTTTAGCCCAAAACCAAGTGCAGCCAGCCCAGCATGCACCCAACCAGGCACCCCAGTCTAAGTTGGGAGAATTCATGAGGACAAGGCCTCCCACTTTTGCTGGATCAGTGGATCCCTTGGAGGCAGGTGATTGGATCAAGGATGTGGAAAGAAAATTGGTCCTAGCTCAGTGCAACGATAATGAGAAGGTGTTGTATGCTGCTCACCAGCTCAAGGGAATCGCTGCTAACTGGTGGGATAACCACCGCGCCGCCCATCAAAATGCACAAGCCATCACTTGGGAGGAGTTTGTCGAAGCTTTTCGCACTGCCCATATTCCTACGGGAATAATGGAAATGAAGAAGAGAGAATTCTACCAACTACAACAGGGAAACCTCAGTGTTTCCGAATACCTGAACAAGTTCACCCAACTGTCCAGGTATGAATCTGAAGAGGTCACCTCAGAGGCGACCAAGATTTGGAGGTTCACGCAGGGACTTGACCCCAATCTCAAGGTGCAGCTGGTATCCAATGACTTCCCAACCTTCCAAACCTAGTGAACAAGGCCTTTGTCCAAGAAGATGCTCGGCGCACTGCATTTAAAATCTAAGAGGAAGTTTCAAGCCCAGCCAAGGAGCAAGCAGCTCGATTCCGCCCCAACGCACCTCACTATCACAAGCTCTCAGAGTCAAGCGTGCCGAGGACTCCCTTTTCAGGACCCCGCCCAAATCCACAAACTCCCCGAGCAAGCAATGGTGGACAACCCCAGCAGAACAAGACTTTAGCAGCAGGAGTGCAGTGTTTTAACTGCAAGAACATGGGGCACTATGCCAGCAAATGTCCCCAGAAACGCCCAGCAATGACCCCAGTTTGTTTCAATCTAGGGACTACACCAGCACGAGCTCCAAATGCAGGACAAGGCCGTGGGACACCTCAGACCCCAAGGGCTGCAGAAGTGGTGAGCAGAGGGCATCTCAACCATGTGACCGCGGAAGCAGCCCAGGATGCACCCGACGTAGTTCTGGGTAAGTTTCTTGTCAACTCAGTAATTGCATCAGCATTATTTGATTCTGGAGCTTCGCATTCTTTTGTGTCAAAAGATGTGGTTGAAAGGTATAATTGGGATGTGAGTAAACTACAGTAACCCCATGCTAGTCCAAATTCTGAAAGGAAATGAGGACTAACATAGTTTGCCTTGACTCAACTGTGGATATAAATGGAGTTAAGTTCTTAGCAAATCTTATTATAATAGACTCCAAGGGTTTAGATGTAATACTTGGAATGGATTGGTTAACCAAGTATAAAGGGCAGATAGATTGTCCGATCGAAATGTTACAATCACTAACTCGATGGGACTCAAGTAGGTATAAGTCAAACTCCCTACCCATAGCAGTGTAGTTTGAATAAAGTGTGAAGGAGTGACTCGGAAAAAGTACCTATAGTGAGTGAGTACCCAGATGTATTCCTCAAGATTTGCCCTAATGCCGCTGACAGGGAAGTAGAGTTTGTCATCAACCTAATACCTGGAACAGCTCCAATTTCCAAGAGACCTTATCGGATGTCTGCAAATGATTTGGCGGAAGTTAAGAAACAAATTGAAGAGCTGCAGGATAAAGGATTTGTAAGGCCAAGCTCGTCACCTTGGGGAGCACCAAGATCGTTAGTGAAGAAGAAGGACGGAAGTCTTCGCATGTGTGTGGACTATCGATCCTTGAATGATGTGACGATTAAGAACAAGTACCCTTTACCTGCAATAGATGATCTGCTTGATCGGTTGAAAGGATCGTGTGTATTCTCTAAGATTGATCTTCGATCAGGATATCACCAATTGAAGTTAAGACCAGAGGACATACCCAAGACCGCATTTGCCACCCGTTATGGATTGTATGAGTATACAGTGATGTCTTTCGGTCTAACCAATGCCCCAGCATACTTCATGAATCTGATGAATAAGGTGTTCATGGAATATTTGGATAAGTTTGTGGTTGTATTCATCGATGATATTTTGATATATTCCAAGAATGAGGAAGAACATGCCGAACATTTGAGCATAGTTTTGGAAAAGCTCGGAGAAAATCAGTTGTATGCCAAGTTTAGTAAGTGTGAGTTTTGGTTAAAGAAAGTAGCTTTCTTGGGCCATGTGATTTCGGCAGGAGGAGTGTCCGTAGACCCTGAGAAAGTTAATGATGTGCTCAATTGGATACAACCAAAGTCAGTATCCGAGATCAGAAGTTTTCTTGGATTGGCTGGTTACTATCGTCGATTTATTGAAGGTTTCTCCAAGCTCGCAAGACCTCTCACCCAGCTTGTCAAGAAGGAAAAGAAGTTTGAATGGAGTAAACCATGCGAGGATAGTTTCCAAGAGCTGAAGAAGAGGTTAACTTCTGCACTGTTGACGCTTCCGACATTAGGAAGGATTTCAAGTCTTCGTGATGCGTCAAGGCGGGGACTAGGCGTGTAATCGATGCAAGAAAGAAAGGTAGTAGCATATGCCTCAAGGCAGCTGCGACCCCATGAAGGAAATTACCCAACGCATGATTTAGAGCTCGCACCGTAGTGCATGCACCAAAATATGGAGGCATTACTTGATTGGTAAATCGTTGTGAAATTTACACGGATCACAAAAGTTTGAAATATATATTCACTCAACCCGATCTCAACATGAGGCAAAGGAGATGGCTTGAGTTAATAAAGGATTATGATATTGGAATACATTATCACCCAGAAAGGCTAATGTGGTAGCAGATGCCTTGAGTAGAAAGAGTTATTGTGCCAAGTCGTGGATTAAGGACGGATGCCCGCCTTCAAGAAGAATTCCAACGGCTCAACTTAGAAGTAGTGGAGGAAGGATTCCTAGCCACTTTGGAAGTTCAACCAACCTTAGAAGATCAAATCAGGGCAGCTCAAAAGGAGGACAAGTATGTCCAGGAGATCAAGGATAATATGAAGAAAGGGAAAGCTTCGGATTTTCAGAGGATGAAGAAGGTACCCTTTGGTTTGGGAAAAGAATTATTGTACTGAAAAGAAAGAGGTAAAGGAGTTAATATTGAAGGAAGCCCATGAATCTGATATTCAATTCACCCTGGAGCACCAAGATGTACCAAGATCTCAAGGAAAGGTATTGGTGGTCAAGTATGAAATGAGAAATTGCAGAATACGTAGCCTTGTGCGATGTATGCCAACGGATTAAAGTGAACACCGAGAGACTGCTGACTTCTGCAGCCATTGCAGATCCTCGAGTGGAAATGGGAAGAAATTGGTATGGATTTTATAATCGGATTACCAAGAACCAAAACAGGCACGATTCAATTTGGGTTATAGTGGATCATTTGACAAAAGTCGCCCATTTCATTCCAAAGAAAGACCACATACTCCGGGATAGACTTGCAGAGTTGTACATGTCAAGAATTGTGTGCTTGCATGGGATCCCAAAGAAGATAGTGTCCGATCGAGGAACCCAGCCACTTGAGATTTTGGCAAAAGCTACATGAACTTTTGGGCACAAACTTAAACTTCAAGATACTTATCATCCACGCATGGATGGTCAAACAGAAAGAGTAAATCAAATCTGGAAGACATGTTGAGAGCTTGTGTACCGGCAAACAAGAGTAATTGGGATCGAGTTTGCCCTATGCAGAATTCTCCTACAACAATAGTTATCAATCCAGCTTTGCAAATGTCTCCTTCAAGCCCTATACTGCAGAAAGTGTAGGACTCCATTGTATTGGAAGGAAACAGAGAAGGACAAGTGTTTGGACCAGATGTGTGAAGCAAGCGTAAGAACAAGTTCGCCTAATCCAGATGATTAAAAATAGCACAAACCGCATGTAAAAGTTATGCATAATCGACGAGAAGCTTAGAATTGCACTGGGATCATGTTTATTTGAAGGTGTCACCTCTCAAAGGAATGAGACGTTTTGGAGTCGTGGAAAGCTAGCTCCCAGATTCATTGGACCTTTTCCTGTTGTGGCGAAACGAGGAGAAGTGACTTACCAGTTGGAGCTTCCACCTCAGCTGTCAAAGGTGCATGACGTCTTCCATGTGTCTCAGCTAAGAAAGTGTCCTAGAGTTCCAGAAGAGCAGATGCCTCTAGATGAAATAAACGTGAAGGAGGACCTCACCTATCCAGAGTATCCAGTCAAGATATTGGAGGAAGCAGAGCGCCGTACGCGCAGCAAGGTTATCAAGTTCTGAAAGTGCAAGGTGGAGCAACCATTCAGAATCGGAAGCAACTTGGGAGCGTGAAGAGGATCTAAAAGAAGAGTTCCCGACCTTTTCCCAGTCCATCCGAATCTCTGGTCGAGATTCTTTCTAAGGGGGTAGGTTTGTCACATCCCAAAATTTGGCTTTTGAAAATTTAAATTCAAATTAATTATTTTAAGGTAATTGGATTTTACTTGGCTTTTATTTGCCTTTCTGGATTTTCTCGAATTTAAAAACTATTTTTAGAGTTTAAAAGTAATTCAAAATATGAAAATTAAATATCAACAATAGTTGGAAATAATTTTATTAAGTCCAAAATATCTCCAGAGCTTCGTGAATTTTTCTGGAATTTTTGGAGGTATTTTCTTAATTTTCTCGAGGCCTAAATAATTTTCTAGCCTTTTACAAAATCAAAATCAAATTCTGAAAATAGAATCCTCCCTTTTTCCTCCACCGACGCGTGGACGGCCCAGATCCGCCCACGCCGCCGCTCGGCCGATCCCGCCGCACTCCCTCTCCTCGCGCGGCCCAGGCCGGCCCGGCCCACCACCGGCGGCCCCGCCTTCCTCCTCCGCGCTCGACGCGTGGACGGCCTTGATGAGCCGAGTCTCCGCTGGCCATCCACCGCCCGCTCACTCCCGCCTCACCCCATCGACCTGCGGGCCCCGCCCCGCGCCGCAGACGCCTCTCTCCCCGCCGCCACCCGCCCGCTGCTGTCGGCTGCCGTCGCGAGCCGCGCGCCTTCCTTTCCTTCCCCCTTTCCTTTTCGCGGCCGATCGAGACCGCGCTGATCCCGCTTGCCTTACCCGCCCTCCTCGGTTTTGAAGTCCTGACGCCGCCACATCGATCCTCGATCTCCTGCTCCCTTCCATCGCGCCCCTCTTTCCCTGCTTTTCCCTTTCCTTCCTTTTCGGCCGACACACCGGCGAGCGACAGCGCGCCGTGTCCCCTCTTCCGCCCTATAAATAGCTCCCTCGGCCTCCCCTCTCCCGCACCACCTCCCGCGCCCTCCACTTCTCCTTTGAGCCCCGAGCGCCGCCGCACTGCAGCTCCCGCGCGCGTCCGGTAAGTGCTCCGGTGAGTAATCGCCATCGCCTCGGTCTTCCCGGCTCGCCGCCGCTACTCGAGCACCCCGTGGCCGTGCGGTCCTCCCGACGCCGGCCGCCCCCCGCCGCCGAGCGCCGCCGCACCGAGGACCCGAGCGCCCGCCTCCCCTCGCCGCCGCCCTTCTCCGCTCGCCGCCGCACTCGCCGACCCTCCAACCGAACCCCTTCGCCAAGGATCGCATATCACGCACCGCCCGAACCCCTCCGACCCTCCCTCGCCGCCGACGACCCTGCCTCCGGCCACCTTCCCCGGCTTCCCCTCCGGCAGGTAACTCAAAAGGCTTGATTGCCCTATATGGGTAGGCAAAGCCTCCCGCTCACTTGGCTATCACCGCCGCACTTCCTCCCGACTCCTCGGCGCGCTCGAGCCCTCTGCTCGCGCGAGGTTGAGTTTTTCGCTTATTTTCCGGCCGACAAGTGGGTCCCACCCGCCGCCGGCCGCCGGCTCTGCGCCGCCACCGCCGCTGGGCCCCACCAGTCTGCGTCAGCCTCTGTCAAGTGGGTCCAGATGTCAGTGGGTCCCACCTGTCAGTGACCAAAGAAAATGAGGTCACCGGCGCAGGGGTCCCCATGTCGCTGACCGAGAGAATACTGCCCGTGGGCCCCACCGCGCCTCCGAGATAAAAATAAAAGAATAAAATTTAATTCTCCAGTGGGTCCCACCTGTCAGAAATTTCCGAATTTCTAGATTTATTCAAATATGAGATTTTCAAATGAGCATAACTTTCTCATTTTAACTCCAAATCCAGCCATTCAAATTTCTAAATTCATCTAAAATCATAATCTATCCAACTCTGGCCTCTGTTGAATTTTTGGATTTTATTTGAATTTTTGTTTGTATTTATTTGTTTTGTTGCCTCGTCTTTTCTCGCGTAGATTCCAACGTTGTCAACGAACCCTCTTCACAGCAGCAAGAAGACTCAGAAACCCTGCAAGAAGGCAAGTCTCCTTTGATCATTTTGAGCCTATGCTTTTGAAATGTTTTTAAAATATTTTAAATTATGTGCATTGCTATTTACATAAAGTCACTAGTTCAAGTCTTTAGGAATTAGTTACTCCAACTTTGTTATGCCCTCATTTGACATTGATTGCCATGTACCTTGTCACCCTAGAACTTCCTTTCTCTCAATAATGAGATTACTATTAATCTTTGTGAATATTAGAATGGTAGGTTAATGCTTAGTCTTGCTATCTAATAACTTTGGAAAATCTTGAAAATGGGAAATTATGGTTTATTATTTAATCCTTGTGTTTGAAAGTGATGTGGCAATTGGAGTTGTCACTGTGATTTAAAAATAAAATAAAAATGTGAAAGATGGTTTAGATTAGGGTGGATGGCTGTTTGGGTTGGTGCAGTAAGCACGAGAACTTGTTAAGTGTATGTTCCACCCTAGTCAATTAAGGACCGACGCTTGTGTTTGTCCAAACTGAGCATTAACCGTACAACCACAAGTCTATATGGGTACGACCTAGTGACTAACTTATGATAGTCTAGTTTAGGTGCCACCAAGGGAAAGTGGGTGCCGTGGATGGACCGTTATTCACAAGTGAGGGACAGGATTTCATCAGACTCATATGGCGCAAGAGGGGACTTCTGATTGGCGGATTTAACCCTTCTGCGGTGAAACCTCAGCGGTGGTATCTAGCTAGATTAGAGTAAGGTAAAGGCTTTGTGGTATTTTATCCGGGTCTCATGCCAAGGAAGCGTGTTGACTTTTAGGATAATTTATCTCTTGTGGGTAAAGTTGTACAACCTCTGCAGAGTGTAAAACTATTCGAATAGCCGTGCCTACGGTCAAGGGCGGGCAAGGAATGCATTCACATGGTAGATTTCTGGTTTTGGTTTTAAAATCAAAGTTTTGTATTCCGAGGTGGAGGGAACTCTCGAAGGGATTCTGGCAGATGGAGCCGAGAGGGTGGATGGAACCCAGCTTTAAAACTTGACCAATGGTAATTGGTTAGCTAGTGTTGGTAGTTGAACCTTCACTAGAAAGTTAATTCATTAAAATATTTACTTTATTAACTTGATGCCTTCAAAATAATTAGTAGTAATTGAATTTTAAAATGTTGCCTTGTGCAAAAGAACCATATAGCCTTCCTTTGTTAAAGCCTTGCATCTATGCATTTTTCCCAAGACTTATGGAGTAATTTATGTACTCACATGCTACACTTAAAAATAAAATCTCGAGAGGAAGTTGAAGCTCAAGAAGGTGACTACGACTCATCGCTTCGCTTGTGGTCGTGATGGATTCTTCCCGAGGACTAGGTCGCGCTTCCCTACCAATTGCCTCGTGGCGAATTGATGGGTCGCCCTCGAGTTTTATTTGCTTCCGCTTTATTTCTTGTGTGCGAGGTCTTAAACCTCCATTGTAATAATGAGACCACGTGGTCGATACTTTATTTATTGTAATAAATCGTTGATGGTGATGTTTTCCATTCTGTTTGACTGTGAGCACTAGCTTTGATCTGGGACTAGTGCTGTAATACACAGAGGGTCCGGGTTTGATAATCCGGGGGCCCGACAAGAAATTGAAAATTTATATAAAACCTCTCCCATCCAAATTTGTATATGTGAAAAATTCTAAATTCAAAAAATTAAGAACTATTTCCCCAGTACTCGACAATCTTAAAAGAAAGTTGTTGAAACCAAAAATTGATCCCAGTTTCAAACTTAAAAATATGGTTGCAAAACCCGAAACTGAAATTCCTGAAAATATCAAAATCCTCCTTGGACCAGGCCCATTTCTTTTCTTTTTCCCCGGCCCACCTCTTTTCCTCTCGGGCTGCTTTTCTTTTCTTTTTCAGCCGGCCCACATCCTGCCTCAGCCCACCCGGCGCCCCCACCCTTCTTCTTCCTGGCTCCTTCCTCCTCCTCCCTCTACTCCCGTGCGCCGAGCCGGCCCGCCTCTACGCGCGCCGCTGCTCCTCGCCCCAGCCCAGCCCGTGCCTAACCGCATCCGTACGCCCCTACCACCGGCCTACTCCCCGCGCCACTCCCCTACCCGCGCACGGCGCCATGCCGGTAGTACCCCGCGCCCATGCCGAAGGACGCCTCGCCATGCCGTGCACTGCTCCCGGGTCTCCGGCAACAGCTCCACCATAGGGACCCTTTCTGCAGCTATAAGAAACCCGGCCACCCCATTGCATCCCCTGGCTCTTTCGTTTCTCCTCTGTCTTCTCCTGCGCCAACTCGAAGCCCCGGCCGCCGCCACCTCACGCCGTCCCGGCTGCTCCGGCGGTGCCCTCACAAAAGTGATCGTGTCACACTGTGTCTATACCCTCCATCTGCCCCCTCGCCGAGTTAATCGGACTCTCGATCACTAGAGCTCGCCACCGCTGCCTCTCCCTCCAATTCCTTGCTGAGGAAGCAGCTTTTCGACGCCCCGAAGCCTTCCCCGCCATCGGCCGGAGCTACGGCCGGCCCCAGCTCGCCGGCGCCGTGCACTCGCCTGCGCCGCCGTAGGTCCTCGTCGCCGGCCAGTCTCGGACTCCCTCCGGTGTGACCAATAGCATGGTAAGCATCGCTATACTTCCCTCACGCGCAGGCGCGCCTCACTTCCTCCCCCCTCTCACTCGGCCGCCGGCGCCTCGTCTGCACCTCACCACCGGCTGCCTAGCTTCACCGCCCGCTTGTTTTGGCGCCATACCGGCCGGAGCTGCTGCCGCCCTGAGCTCCATCATCACCGGGGCAACCCATTTCGCCGGTCGCCGTCGCCTCCCCGACCGCTCCCCACCGGCGACGCCGCACGGCTGCACCACCATCTCAGCTCCCCTGTTTCCAACCGAAGCTACCCCTCTCATTGTCTCTCTTTTCTGACTTGTGGGCCCAGTTAGTAAGTGCCTCCAAATTCTTGCCAGCATGTCCCAAAACTCCTTGGCATATGACTAACTTTTGAATCCATATTGTACAAAATACTCAAAAGAGCAACTTTATAAAATCTGAGCTGCAAACAAAATGGGAATGAAAGAGATTGATGCAATTAGATTAAAACTAAGTATGGGTCAATTGTATGCCAATCAAGATTAAAAAAAATTAATTAATTAATCCTCATGTACAACATTAAGTAAAATAACCTTATGACATGAACTATTCTTCAATCACAAAGAAATTAACCTTAAGTTAATAAAGTAATAATAATAATGAAAACAACATCATGGCCAAATGATTTAGTTTTGAAACTTGATGAAAGATTCATACCCATATATAATCTTGTCCAAGTCTATGACAACTAAGTAAATCAATCCAGCAAGATTGTGTCACATGAAATATTAACCTTGAATTGCTCATCTCTCTCTTATTAGTGCTTAAAATAATCTTTGGCAAGCCACATAAAATATCAAGTACAGTTTACTCATCTCTAAACTCAGGGAACCTATCTTCTCAAAAGTGCTTAAAAATATTTGTAGCAAAAACTTTAACATCCATCTTAAAATGCTAGGATTTAAAATAACAAATGAGTATGATTAAGAATTCTTGAATAAGAAAGAACAATCATTAATCGTCGTCTCCCACCCAAATCCCCAATCATTATCTTGGGATTTGACTTTAATGATCGAAAATAAATAATAGTAAAAGAAATAGCTTAGCTAAAAAGATCCTTATTAGAAGCATAAACTCCTCTCTCTCTCTCTCTAATGAATCACAACCGTTGGCCATTTCTAATAATTTTGTTAATGAAGCAGAATAATTAACTTTGCTCATAATAACGATTGGACTGAAATGGCCAACCCCATCATTCAATTAAGTCGTTAACATAATGGTTTGTTAAGTTGGCTATTGCAATCTCAACTAAGTTTTGCCACATAAAATATCAAGGTTGCACCGCCTATTTAATTATACTCACTTTACGTATCCGTGTCCTATAATCATAAAATCATGTTTCTCTTTACTACCCTTGATACTCTCTTTTATCTGTCCCTAAGTCCTGCCCGACTCATGGAACTTCCTTGATAAATGTAAATTGATTAAAAGAAAGTCATCAAATAAAAGATCGAGCCTTGCCTTTCCCAAATTGGCTAAGTCTGGCCACTTCCTTTTCCAAAGTGGAGAATTCCTGTAATTACTTCTTTTTCATTTTGATCCTCGTCATCCTAAAATTTTCCCTCACGGTAAAGCTACTTAGATAATTCATTCTCCTGCCCAATTCATCTACCGCTGTGTTTACAGCCCATTAATCCGAATCATCCTTCTATTCTCAAATCATAATAAATATAATGTATAATTTAAATTAAATCGGGCATTGTCGTAGGGGTGGCCCCCACCTAAACCCAGCAGGCCTGGTAGGAAGGTATAAGGCCCAGAATAGGCCATGTGTAATGACATAACTGCCCCCAGAGGGGATAACCAGATGTAAGGGTATAACGGTAAAAGCACTCCTCATGTGTATATATATATAGGTACAAGCCATGGGGAGGACCCAGGCCATTACACTTATCTTCATCACTCTCCACAACCATCTCTCTCTGCTTGGTCTGCAGAGCCACAACAGCTTGGCGCCGTCCGTGGGAGGACGGAGACAAGCTCAAGACCAAGAAAAGATGGCACCAAAAAGCTTCCTCGCGGCGACGGCGGGAAAGAAGGCGCCGGGTGGAGCGTCGATGAGTACTGTGGCTTCGCATCGGCGGCGGCGACGCGGTGGCGATGCGGCGTGTGGCGAAGACGCCGACGCCGCGACGGCGACGACCAACCCCGCCACCAGCACCGCGACGACCAACCCGCCACCGCGCGCGAGGACGGACCGCGGTCGAAGACGCCGACACGGTGCGGCGACAACCGACCGCCGACGCAACGACACCGACTCGCCGCCCCCCGCGCAACCTCGCCGGCGGTGCGGACGGGCGGTCCGAGGCAGCCATGACGGAGCGACCGGCAGCTCGGGACCCCGCGACGCGGTCGTCCCTGCGCCGATCCGTCCGTCGGAAGCACCGGCGACCCCGCCCGCACCGGCGATGGAAAGTGCCCGCTGGCGGCTCTCAACGCGTTCCAGCGGGAGCTGGGGGACCTTCGCGGAGCCGTCAGAGATATACAAGAGGCTCGGAGTCAGCCGGCCGCGCCAGCAACCGTGTCTGAGCCCGCGCCGGAGAGGGCGGACAGTCGCGAAGCCCCCACGTCTAGCCGCGTGCCACTGCGGCGCGTGGATCCGGAGTCCCCGCTTTCGGCGGGGCTGCAGCAGGCGGCATGGCCCAAAGACTTCAAGTTTCCTAGCGCCATCGACTCGTACAAAGGCGACACGGACCCCCGTGAGTTCGTGCGTGTATACGAAACCGCGATCGAAGCCGCGGGCGGAGACGACACCACGAAGGCAAAGGGACTCCCCCTCGCGTTACACGGAGTGGCGCTCTCTTGGTTCTTTACCATAGAGCCAGGCTCCATCTACGCGTGGGAGCAGCTTCGCGTCCGCCTTCACAACAACTTCCAAGGAAACTACGTGGACCGAGTCGACGCGGACCAACTCTTTGCCGTGAAGCAAAAACCCTCGGAGAAGCTCCGGGACTACTTCAAACGCTTCGCCAAGATTCGATGCCAAGTGAAAGACGCCAACGAAACCACCATCGCACGCAGCCATACGGGGCCTTCGTCCCGCCCGATGGCCGAGTACAACGCGCAAAGCCCATCAAGACGGTGGCGGCTCTTTCGACAAGATGGAAGAATATGCCGTGGTGGAGGAAGACGCGCGAAGGAAAGGTGACGACTCGACACCAACCAGGTCGGAGCTCGGCAAAGCCAAGATCCACCAAGGGCGGTTCTTCAAGGGAAAACGTGCGTGAGTCGCCCAGGACGCGCCGACCGCATAAGGAGTCGTCCGACCAGCCCAAGCGCCATCGCCGTCGAGGCGAAACCGTGCGCCCTGACATCGGCGGCTCCGACGAGGGTGCTCCGGCAGGCCGAGGCGGTCGGGGGCGTCGTGGCCGGGGGCGCGGCCGTGGCAGGGGCCGCGACGATAAGGGCCGTGGAGATTACGACGACCAGCATCAGGGACTGTGGTGCTTAGTCCACGGCCGCGGCAGTCATGATACCCGCACCTGCACCTCCATCGCGGCGCTCCGCGACAGTGTCGCTAGGGACAGGAACCCGGAGGCGCGCCCGCCTGCGGTGGCCCACGTCCAATTCCCATATGAGGCCCCCATGCAGGTACAGGCGCACGGGATGCAGGTACAGGCGCAAGGGATGCAACCCCAGGAAGGCACCTTGCGGATCCAAGCTCATGTACAGCAGCCTCGGGAGGGCCTCCTGTCGTTGCAGGCTCCGGACGCAACCTACCGCAGGGTCATTAATGTCATATTCGGAGGCTCTGCGCTGGAATTCGCCTCGGCACGGCAGCAGAAGGCCTACGCGCGAAGACTGCATCACGTGGCGGCATACCCAGCGCAAGCACCGCCGGATTGGGCGCAACACGAAGTTACATTCACACCTGACGACGCCCGGGGTGTGGACTTCATCATCGACCCTCTCGTCATCCGGCCGCCATCGCGGATGCGATGTGGGCGCGCTTGGTGGACGGTGGTAGCTCCGCGAACGTATTGTTTGCGGCGGCCTTCGACCAGATGGGGATCCCTCGAAGCCGCCTGGGGCCCTCGGGAATCCCACTGCAGGGCTTCGGGGGACAGCCCCTACGGGCGCTGGGCCAAATCGGCCTTCAAGTCTCCTTCGGCCGAGATGACAATGTGCGGGCCGAAGAGGCCACCTTCGACGTGGTCGACCTTCCGTACCCCTACAATGCCATATTAGGGCGCCCAATCCTCAACTCCTTCGGCGCGGTCCCACATCACGGCTATCTATGCATGAAGATCCTGGGTCCCCGGGCCATCATCACCGTCCGAGGTGACCAGGATATGGCCCGGCGCATCGAGCCAGGTACCAGGTGCCCGCGTCTCGAAGCCCAACGGCGCTCCTAGAGCCGGACTCACCACGCGGGGGTCCACGAGGCCATTCGGAGGCGCCTTGACGGGTCTTGCGGAGGTCTAGTGACTAGAGGCTTCGGCCGCACCAAGGGCAAACGGTTAGTACACCCACCCCTTGTAATTGCTTGCCCGCGCAAACGGGGATGTAATGAAGATCGCCGTTTGCTGCTAATCTTTCTTCATCATGCAAGTTTGGGGAGGAGACGCGCGCAGTGCGCGCAACGCGCAGCGCTCCGCCAGATAAAACAAAGACGACGCGTTCGCAGTGCACTCGCCGTAGCTGTGGGTACGGATGAGTATAAATCGAAGTCGCGACGTTCGCAGGTGCACTCGCCGAGCCAAAGGTGACGGGCCCGAGTATAAACAAAGACGCACGCTCGCGTGTGCTCGCCAGAGCTGTGGGTACGGATCGAGTATAAATCGAGTCGCACATTCGCGTGTGCACTCGCCGTAGCCAAAGGTGACGGGCCGAGTATAAACAAAGACGCGTTCGCGCAGTGCACTCGCCGTAGCTGTGGGTACGGATCGAGTATAAACCGGTCGCACGCTCGCGTGTGCACTCGCCGTAGCCAAAGGTGACGGGCCTGGTATAAACAAAGACGCACGCTCGCGTGTGCACTCGCTGAGCCGTGGGTACGGATCGAGTATAAATCGACCGCGACGTTCGCAGGTGCACTCGCCAGTAGCCAAAGGTGACGGGCCCGAGTATAAACCAAGACGCACCGGGACGCCGCGCGCACTAGCCACGGACTTTAAATAAGACGAGCGTTGAGCCTAGCTCGCACGCACTAGTCCACGGACTTTAAATAAGACGTGGCGTGGAGCCTGGCTCGCACGCACTAGTCCACGGACTTTAAATAGGACGAGCATCGAGCCCAGCTCCGCACGCGCGAGTCTCCGACTATAAAGAAGACGAAGCGCCGAGCCTAGCTCGCACGCACTAGTCCACGGACTTTAAATAAGACGAGGCGCCGAGCCCAGCTCGCACGCGCGAGTCTCCTGACTATAAAGAAGATGTAGCGCCGAGCCTGGCTCGCACGCACTAGTCCACGGACTTTAAATAAGACGAGTGTCGAGCCTAGCTCGCACGCCGAGTCCGCGGACTATAACAAGACGCTGCGCCGAGGTCCGCCTCGCACGCGAGACTCGCGACTATGAATAAGACGCGCGCCGAGCTCGCCTCCGCACACGAGTGTCCGCGACTATAAATAAGACGTGGCGCCGAGCCTAGCTCCGCACGCACCGCCCACGGACTTTAATTAAGGCGTAGCGTCGAGGTTCGCCTCCGCACGCGAGAGTCTGCGGACTATAAACGAAGTCGTAGCGTCGAGGTCCGCCTCCGCACGCACTAGTCCACGGACTCTAAATAAGACGCTGCGTCGAGGTCGGCCTCCGCACGCGCAAGTCTCCGGACTATAAAGGAAGTCGCAGCGCCGAGGTCCGCCTCGCACGCGCAAGTCTCCTGACTATAAAAGAAGTCGTAGCGTCGAGGTCTGCCTCCGCACGCGCGAGTCTCCGGACTATAAAGCGAGGCAAACCGCGGAGGTCTGCCTCCGCATACGTCAGTCTGTGGACTGTCCGTTCTAAGGTACCCTAGCACAGCCACTTTGCGAACGGTGGTATCCACACACAGCGCATATCCTAAAATGCCAGGCAGTCTGCACACCGGCAAAATCACATGTACAAAGGTCCGGCAGCACCCCGGCCGCTCTACGCTGCTACCCCGCGGGTTCGTCCTTAACACGCGCTAAAGCGGGGGCTTCACTCGAAGACGGCCGGCTCGCCCAAAAGTCAAGCGACTCTTCGACCCTTCGCCAGCGTCGAAGGCGCCGCCGGGTTGAAAGGTCGGCCGCCCGAAGCCGGTCCCAGCAAGGAAGCTGCCCGGGATATAGGCGAAAGTCAGCACGCATGCGGAAAGTGTGCACTTTATTAGCAGAGACAAGGGACAGTACAACGCACGCCTACACCTAGGCGCCGCGGCATCAGACCTACAGGTTCCCGGCGCCTTCGGAGGGCCCAGCGCCGCCATCGTCGCGTCGGGGGGCCCCATCCAGAAATTCGCCGAGGCTCCCCGTCCCGTAGAGCGACTTCCGGAGCTCGATCCGTACAGCTTCCGCTCCGACGTGACCCCAGATCCGGTCACAGAAGGGCCCAAGGGCACGGCGAGCGGAGCGGACGGCGCCGGACATTACTCCGGCCCCGCCAGGCATCTCCAGCTGGGGGTCATTCAGCCCGGCGACATGAGTACAGCCGCGGTGCTGGAGGAGCGCGCACACCAAGCAGGCCGAAGTGTACGTGCAGTGGGTGCCAAAGGACGTCGCGCGCCGCGCGCGACGGTGGCGGCATCCCGACCCAATGAGGGTCCGAGACAACTCCTTCCGGCCAAAGCCGCGCCCGGCACCTCGGTTACGGGCCCTTGGAGATGGCTCTCCAGCGCTTGCATGGCGTCCCACGCAACCACTGAGGTGTCGCCCAGTGTCCGGTTGCGCTCCGCTAGAGTCAAGGCAAGCTCGCCTTTTTCCTTCTCTAGCGCGGCGACTTGCTCCAGGAGCCCGTCACGCTCCGCCGCGAATTTTTGTTCCGCAGTTGCCACGACCGACTCCTGCGCTGAGGCAACCAGTCCCTCGGCGTATACCCTCGCTTCGGCACATTCCGCTTCCAGCTGGCGGATGCGGGCGTCCTGGGCAGAGCGGGCGCCAGAGGCTTCGCGCAGTTCCTCCTCGGCGGCCCGCAGCCTATCCTCGAGCGTCTTTTGGCTGCGGGCATACGCCGTTTGCAGGGCCTGCCCCAGCACAAGTGTCTGCAGAAAAAAAAACTTAGCAAGCTCAGCTAAGCCCAGGCGCGGTCGCATGAATACTTACCCTCACCCCGGACACCTCGAAGGCGTCCTCAAGGCGCCCCGCCCCGTAGGTCTGCAGCACCTGCGGGTCGATGCTCGTGGCCGCGTCATTCACAATCCCGCGCCACGCCCTCAGCGTCTCCGGAGGCGGCACGATGTCCGCGACGCTCACGTGCTCGGAGGCCCCGTGTTCCACCGAGGGCTCCCCCTCCGGAATGAGCAGCGCCGTACACAGGGATACGGGTGAGCCCCCCAAGGCATAACAGCATACACCAAAGTAAGCTACGCCACCCTACCTTCGGTAGCAGGAGCAAGGGTCCCGCCGCGACCAGAAGCCTCCGCGTTCGGGGAGGACGACGGCTGTCCCTGCGCGGCGGGCGGTGTGGCCAGAGGGGCAGAAGGCGCATAGGCTGCAGGGCCCCCGGTGCTTGATCCGGAGTCCCACAAGCTTCTGATGCCCGTGGCCACGACGAATCCCCGCGGTGTCCGGTGGAGCTCCGGCCGCACACACAGCCGCTTGGCCGGGGCAGCCAGCAGCGACGCCATCCCCGCAGATGGGGTTGGGGAAGAACCCGCGGCTGCCGCGCCCGGGGGCGAAGGTTCCACGGTAGCAGTTGTCGCAGGGGGCACCTCGGTTTCCGCTGCTGTTGGTAAAGACAGCGCGGCTACGTGCGCCACGCGAGGGCGCCCGCACCATCGCGGTCGTGGTCGAAGCTCCACTCGCATCGCCGTCCGCACTGGTCCGCCTCGGTGACTTCGGCGGCGGCGAGACTTCTCCGCCGCCGCGTACGCCGCCGTCGGGGCGCTCGGCGAGGATACCTCGCCTCGGCGTCGCGCTTACCTAAGCCCGACCGGCATACTCGCCGAAGTCGATCACCACGCCCGCGAGTCTCGAAACACTAGCAAGCGGCCGCGCAGAGCCCCGCCGCGCCCTCTTCCGGGGCGGTCTTCTTCTTCTTCTTCGCTCCACCATCGCTCGAGCGACACGGTCCGCACGACAACGCCTGTGACTCGCGACATGCGGTTTATTCGCCCCACTTCGCTTTAGTGACAGCAGACGCGATCGCTTATGCTCCACGGCGTGTACGGCCCAGAATACGCTGCGCGGCTTGCCGCCTCCAAGGAAATCCCTGAAGTAAAGGCAAATAGCATCAGCGCACAATGCATTTCGCGTCAACAAACGAGGGGCGCGATCGAGGCTTACGAGGACCGGGCGGCGCCGGCAGCGAGCAAACCCACGGTGAAACATTGTCGTCTCGACGCCTCATGGCGGCAAGACGCCAGTCGTAGGCAAGCGGTGCCACGCCGTACATCGCGAACTCTTCGGCGAGGTCGCGCACGTTGAGGCGGGCGGCCACGCCTACGAGTCGCTTGACCCTCCGCTTGTCCTCATCATCGAGCGTTCGGCCGGGCGAGGGCTTGAACGCGATGGGTCAGCCTGTGCACTCAAGGCCGCTCCCGCCCTCCACACGGTGGTAGAACCACCGCTTCATCCAATAGGACTCCCACTTCCCGCGGGTTGAGTTCGCAGGGAAGAGCTTCTTGCACGATGGGAGAAGAATAAAAGTGACGATGCCGAAGCTCGACAGCGTCCCGTCCCTCCGGCCCTTGGGCTGGCATCGCGCCTCGTGCAGATAGGCGAACAGCGACGCGCTGGGCCAACACGCCCCCGAGCGCAAGGCCCAGCTGTACACCGCGAGCCGCCACGCTGTTCAGAGTTAGTGCGCCGGCTCACCCGGCGTCCGCAACGCCGCCCACCACGCTCGCCGCGGGGATCCGAAGCCCCGCGTCGAAAAAGGCAACAAAGACGACCGCCTCTGACCTCTCGGGATGCGGTTCCGTCTTGTCGGCGGCGGGCAGTCGTACGTCCTGGCGCCCGGATAGCTTCCCCGCGCGTAGGAGCCCTTGGATCGTCTTCTCAGTCACGAGCGAGGGGCCTAGCTCACCGGAGAACGTGCCTTCCTCCTCCGCCGCCAGCCGCTCCTGGTCCGCCGCTGCCGGGTCGCGCTCTTGGAGCGCGTATTTCACCTCCAACGGCGAGGACCGTCGGCGAATGTCAGGGCCACCAACCGCCTGGCCGCGCTCGCTACTGGAGGCCATCGCTTCCCACGAAGAGACTGAAGCGGTCAAGTTAGCGCGAAGGTGTACAAGGCGAAGCAGGCAAGAAAGGGGGCGTAAAGGTGCGTGGACGCTGTTAAAGGGGGGTTATATCAAGCCACCTCGCCCATGCCGTCGCTACCGAAGCGTCGCAACGATCCGCGTGCCGGATGCAACCGCAGCAGTATAAAGACCCGCCCCGCATGATTCCCCGTAATTAAAAGCGAAGGGTTGCGAAGGCCCGTGTACGAGGCGCAACCCCCCGCTCACCGCTGAAGGGTCGCGACTCCCAAGCGCCAAGGGCCGTCACAACAGCTCCGACACGCGCCATCCACCGCCCGCCCCGTGTCCCCCTTGCCTAGGGAAGAGGCGAGCGGCTGCAAACACGCAACCGTCCACATCCCACCGCCCACCACTCATAGGCCGCCGTGTGCCCCGGGCGCGCCGGGTCCCAGAGTACGGCAACCTAACCCTGGCAGATCAGGGGGCGGCGTGATTCCAGGAGTCTTTATAGCGCAGGACCGCGTCACAAGGCCCCAAGTCACCGCCCACGCGGCAGGGTTCGCGGGGCGCAGGCACCAGCCTCCGCTGCCACCCGTTCGAAGGGTAGGGAACGGAGCGCGCGCGTCTACCTCAACTAGGCGCCAGCTCCGCTGCCACCCGTCCAAAGGGTAGGGGACGGAGCGCGCGCGTCTACCGCAACTAGGCGCCAGCTCCGCTGCCACCCGTTCGAAGGGTAGGGGACGGAGCGCGCGCGTCTACTTCGACTTATGCGCCAGCATCCGCTGCCACCCGTTCGAAGGGTAGGGGACGGAGCGCGCGCGTCTATCCCAACTAGGCGCCAGCTCCACTGCCACCCGTTCGAAGGGTAGGGGATGGAGCGCGCGCGTCTATGTCGACTTAGGCGCCAGATCCGCTGCCACCCGTTCGAAGGGTAGGGAACGGAGCGCGCGCGTCTACCTCAACTAGGCGCCAGCTCCGCTGCCACCCGTTCGAAGGGTAGGGGACGGAGCGCGCGCGTCTACTTCGACTTAGGCGCCAGCATCCGCTGCCACCCGTTCGAAGGGTAGGGGACGGAGCGCGCGCGCGTCTTTCCGACTTAGGCGCCAAAGATCCGCCGCCACCCGCTCAAGGGTAGGGGCGAGCGCGCGCGTCTACCTCAACTAGGCGCCACTCCACCGCCACCCGCTCAAGGGTAGGGAACGGAGCGCGCGTCTACCTCAACTGGCGCCACTCGCGCCACCCGCTCAAGGGTAGGGGCGGAGCGCGCGCGTCTTTCGACTTAGGCGCCAAAGATCCGCCGCCACCCGCTCGAAGGGTTGGGGACGGAGCGCGCGTCTACCTCAACTAGGCGCCACTCGCGCCACCGCTCGGCGGGTAGGGGACGGAACGCGCGCGTCTGCTTCGACTTAGGCGCCAAATCCGCCGCCACCCGCTCGAAGGTAGGGACGGAGCGCGCGTGTCATTTCGACTTAGGCGCCAGGCATCCGCCGCCACCCGCTCAAGGGTTTGGGGCGAGCGCGCGCGTCTACCTCAACTGGCGCCAGCTCGCGCCACCCGCTCGAAGGGTAGTGGACGAGCGCGCGTCTACTTTCGACTTAGGCGCCAAAGATCCGCCGCCACCCGCTCGAAGGGTAGGGGCGGAGCGCGCGTCTACCTCCACTATCGCCACTCGCGCCACCCGCTCAAGGGTAGGGGCGGGCGCGCGCGCTCACCGACTTAGGCGCCAAAGCATCCGCGCCACCCGCTCGGCGGGTAGGGGACGGAGCGCGCGCGTCTACCTCAACTAGGCGCTAGCTCCACTGCCACCCGTTCGAAGGGTAGGGAACGGAGCGCGCGCGTCTACCTCAACTAGGCGCTAGCTCCGCTGCCACCCGTTCGAAGGGTAGGGGACGGAGCGCGCGCGTCTACCTCGACTTAGGCGCCAAAGATCCGCCGCCACCCGCTCGAAGGGTTGGGGACGGAGCGCGCATCTACGCCGACTTCAGGCGCTAGCCTCCGCGCCACCCGCTCGAAGGGTAGGGGACGAGCGCGCGTCTACCTCAACCAGGCGCTAGCCCGCCGCCACCCGCTCGAAGGGTAGGGGCGGAGCCCGCGCCTACCTCAACCAGGCGCCACCCACCGCCACTGCTCGAAGGGTAGGGACGGGCGCGCGCCTCACTTCGACTTAGGCGCCACCTCGCGCCACCCGTTCGAAGGGTAGGGGACGGAGCGCGCGCGTCTACCTCGACTAGGCGCCAGCTCCGCTGCCACCCATTCGAAGGGTAGGGGACGGAGTGCGCGCGTCTACTTCGATTTCGGTGCCAGCCAAGAACGGAGAACAGCACATACGACCACCATAACTCGAACAGGCAAACATCAATGTTGCGGCAAGAGCAGACATGATCTCGTAGGCAGATATGAATCGCCACACCAGCATATGCTCGTTCGCACGAGCACAGCGTACGGATGACTCCATATCTGTCTACGAGAGCAAGTCAGGCCTTGCCATTTCCGCGTCAAGCGGTGAAGCATTCCCACAAACGGGACGTATTTGGTTCACCGGCGCTCGCAGGCATTGACGCCGGTCGACGCAGTCATCAAACACAGGTGCACAAAACTTTTCCTACATATGAGAAGTTAACCATGAACAGGTACGGGATGTACAGCAAGGGATGTCTAGGGAGCGGCCCCTGGAGCCAGCATATTTATACTCAGCCTCGCTAGGCGAAGAGTCGCCAGCGTGGAAGCACGCCAACCGACGGAAGCACAAGCGCAAGGCGTCGGGCGATGCAGCTACCAGAGGCACGTAAGAGCAACCGTCCGCACCCTACCGCGTGCTCTCCGGAAACCGTCGCACGTTCCACTTACGAGAAGGCACACTGCACGATGCGACAGCCTGCCCCCTGGCAAGCCAACCGTCATTAAAAAGCACCCAACCAGGCGGCAAGGTCGCCACGATTGCGGCATGCGCGCGCCTCAGAAGTCCAGATGCCGGGAGTCCGCCGTCACATGGACGGTCACGATGCCTCAAGGCCTGCACCGCGCCGAGCACGCTTCACCACGTGGACGCCCAGAAGACCACGCATCTGCTTCGGCCGCACTGCACACCCGGGTCAAGTCTGGACAGGTTCACAGGCCGCGGGACGGAGGGGGCCAAAGGACTCGACGACATGGCTTCGGCCCTGTGAAGCCCTTCACCATGAGAGGCTCCTGTCGTAGGGGTGGCCCCCACCTAAACCCAGCAGGCCTGGTAGGAAGGTATAAGGCCCAGAATAGGCCATGTGTAATGACATAACTGCCCCCAGAGGGGATAACCAGATGTAAGGGTATAACGGTAAAAGCACTCCTCATGTGTATATATATATAGGTACAAGCCATGGGGAGGACCCAGGCCATTACACTTATCTTCATCACTCTCCACTACCATCTCTCTCTCTGTTTGGTCTGTAGCCACAACAGGCATTTAAAGTGTTTGGATTTATTTGGCCTTTCTTTTCTTTGCCGCGTATTAGAATCGGAAGACTCGACGAGGCGACGGATTCGAACAGGATCGAGACTTGGGTGAACGCGAAGATCAGCAAATTATAAGCACCGACTGAGTAGGCTTTGACTTAGATCAATCAAGGCCATGGTACACCAAGCAAGGCAAGTCATCACTTTGATCATATTGATCCTACATTTTATGCAAAACTATGTTCTTTTAAACTATCAACTTGCATGCCTAATTTGTTATGAAAATATATGTTAAAGCTTAAGGTAGCTACATGCCCACTTGATGTTGTATTAAATTTACTATGCCATCCCTTGATATTTGAATCACCTGATCCTTGTCACCCTAGATATTAATGATAACTTTCTTAGCTATACGTCAAATTAAATGCCATGCTAGTCTTGTCAAAGTCCAGGGCACTAGTTGCCCTGATCATCAATCTTTAAAACATCAGAATTTGTTTTGGGACAGTCATGGGATGTACGTGGCTGAGTATTTTGCTACAATCTGTTTTATGCTTCTCAAAACCCTAAAATCTGCTTTACATGTCTCAAGCGGTTAGTGAGAGTGGATGGTGCTGATGTCGCACGAGAACCCATGGTTTGTGGTAAGAACCGCTGGACAAATTAAGGATCGAATCTTGTATTGACTCTCCGGTGTAAAACAAGACAACCACAAGTCTATATGGGTACAACCTAGCTGATTAACTTGCAAAGGTTTAGTTTAGATATCATCACGGAAGATGGGTGCGAGCACTCGGTTTACTCATACGGCGCAAGAGGGGCTTCGATCGTGGCGGATGTAACCCTTCAAATGTGAAACCTCGGTGGGTGGTATCTAGCTAAATTGGAGTAAGGTAAAGGCTTTGTGATAAACCATCTGGGTCTCATGCCTAAGGAAGCATGTTGGCTATTAAGATGACTTATCTCTTGTGGTGAAAGTGTACAACCTCTGCAGAGTGTAAACTATTCGAATAGCCGTGCCCACGGTTAAGGGCGGACATGGGAACCTACTCGAGTTAGTTCTATTTCCAAAAACATTTGTGGGTGGGATAAAACCTATCAGAGAGATGTACTCTGACCATGAACTTTTCCTGGAGAGATGTACTCCAGCGGTGAAAACTAGCATTGGTGGAGGTAACCATACACTGTAAAAAGGTGGATGTAACCTACACTACAATTATTATCGCATTCTCACAATCAATTTCATAAAACACGTTTCAGTTAAAATTGCTACGTCTCAGGAGATTTTTCTTACTTAATGTAATTCCAAAACAATGCCTTTAGCAAATAAAAGAAACTCAAGCCTCCCTTGACAGCTTTGCATCTATTATTACTGCATCCTGTGTGGTGGCTTGCTGAGTATCATCGTACTCATTCTGGCTTAACTGCCATCATTCAGTCAGAAAGGAAATAAAGTCAAGCCCTGCGGTGCCTAAAAAGGGTCGACAGAGCTGGAAGACGATGAGGCCATGGACTAGGTCGCGAACCCCAGTTGGCTGCCTGTGGGCAAGTACTGTGGGTCCCACTTGTGTGAAGTTTCCGCTGCTGCATTTTATCTTTTTCGGCCTAACCGGCCCATGAGTAAGTATTACTGTATTGTTTACGCTTCCGCATGATATGTTTTTGACATATAGTAATGTATCTGTGAGCACTATCTACTGATCCAGGGAATAGTGCGGTGGGATCACAGAGGATCTGGGTTTGCTAACCCGAGGTCCGACAGAGCTGGTATCAAAGCATATCGACTGTAGGTCGTAACCTTAGTTAGCATGGCCGTTAGCTCTATGACTAGAATTATTTCTTCAAAATCTAACTGCAAAATATAAGTAGTATTACTACTCTTATCTCTCTTAGATGATTCCCTCTCATCTACTTGCTGACCTGGCCATTTTCAGCTCCAAGGCTCTCTTATCCCGAATTAAAACTAACACGTGCCTGAGTTCTCTTCTGAAAAATTACCTTGGGCCAAAATCATAAAACCTATATTGAGTTTTAATTACAAAAGTTGTTTACCCTTGGGAGATTAAATTGCCAAATTTTATTTGCAAAGCTTATTTCCAAGCTCATTTCAACAAACCTAAGCTTCCAAGGAAAAATTTTCCCAAAATTTAACCCCCTGCCAGTTATTCTAATAATTCGCTTTGATTCCGCAGATATATGTGTGAATCTTGGTGGATTCATGTCAATCGTATGGAGAAATCAATGGTGTGAATTTCTGGGTGAAAAATAGGAAAATCAATTTGAACGACTGGACGAGCTAAATGGGCGAACCAATTTGATGATCGGATTGACTGAGTGGATAGACCAGTTTTATCTGATTGGATTGGTTAAAATGGGTGGACCAATTTAAATGATTAGATAGCCACATAAGTGGACCAACGAAAAAGGACAGGATTGGCTAAATAATCGGATTGGTTAAATAAATGGAGTGATATAGATGATTAAATTGATTAAATGAGTGGACCAACTTAAAAAAATTGGATTGGCTAAAATAAGTGGATCGGTGGAATTTTAGAAAAAAAAAATGGGGAGCCTAATAACAATTGTTAGTCGGCAACTTTAATAAACAGTATGGCTCCTTGTGGATGTTTATACTGGTGAGGCAATGGAATATAGCTGATTACTGGGTGGATTATTGAAAATTCTGAGGAAACTAGGAGAGGTAATAATAATCCTTGATTTATAGACTTGAGTAATAATCGTATTTCCGGTGGACATTTACAACAATGAAGTCGCTCGAGAGGAAATTTGCGAATAGTAGGAATGATCACTCGATAAACAGAGTATGAGTATACATCAATAGTGGAAAAGGTTGGATTATAATACAAATGCTATTGGTGGATTGAAATATTGGAACCATAATACAAGTGGTACTGGTAAATTTAAAATGTAGAAGATGTGAGTGGTATTGGTGGATTTAAAGCATGGAGATATTGAAAACATGATACAAATAGGTACGGGTGGATTTAAAGGTAAGGATTTTGGAGTAATGTGCAGGTAAATAGTTGAATGGGATTGTGGAATGATGAACCCAATACTGAATTTATGATTTTATGTAGGAAAGTGAGATCCATTTGAAGAATAGGTCACTCTGATTTGGTGAATGAAACCATAGATGATACCTTGGAAGTTATATGATTGTGGATCAGATAAATGATAACACTCACTGTTTGTAGTATTAGACAACAGTCGTGCTGAGACTAATTGATAAAGGGAGTTACTTTAGATTCAATCAAGTATACGCAAGATTTACAATGCCTTGGATTCTAAGCCTACGAATAAAAGATTATGGGAGTAGAATTAGTCTGTTGATATTGTGATATTGGAGGATGCTAGGTACCTTTGCCAAAAAGGGGGTATTTTAGAAGTTCTAGTATTCCAAAACCATTTCAAAAAAAATCAATCTTGATATAAAACTCTATATCAAGAGTATACAATGTATTTTCGTTGCAAAAAGGTTTGAGTCAAGTTACTTCAAAACTTGGCCCCAGTACCGGAAAACCCAAAAGCTCAATTCCCAAGAACATGCTTTTAAAACCAAAACTTGGGGATCTACTTGCTCTGGAAAATTATTGATGAGAGCTTACTTGGGAAAAAAGCAAATGATTTCAACTCCAGTATTTTTGAAAATTGTTCCTAAAAAGATCTGTCTTCAAAATAATAATAAGAAGCATGAGCTTCGCTGCCAAAGCCCTTCTCAGTGCTCTCGTTTCTCTACTTCTGTCTAAAAAAGGAAGTTGGTTTTTCCTATTCTCTCTCTCCCTTACTTCAAAGGCTTAAGCTCGAAGATGTCAGGGATGCTCGTGAAGATTTGGTGGCCTCGCTTCCACAAACCTAGTGTTCAGAACCTTATGCTCTCTTGTGGGTGTCTTCGTGCATAGACGTTGCTTGGTCAAAAGAGATTTTATTTGGCCCTGTGCACTGCCTTCTTGCCCTCGGGCATTGTATTTCGTAGTCACAGGAAAAGTTTGTTTTCAAAAGCTTGGTTTTTCTGTGTGGCTTGTGTACTGGCCCAACTTCTGGGTGTGCACTCCTTAGAATGGGTTAGAATATCTCATCCCTGTAATCTTTTCCGTACCCCGTGCTAATTCCCCCTCACCTTATTGCTAAAAACCTCGTCAGGTCTGCAGGCAAGAGGTAGCAGCTAGCCAAGTCAAGATACTTAAAGCTCTCTAGTCGAAAGAGGCAACATCTTTGAAAAAGACAACGACTTGGAAGCTGCGTCACTCAAAAGGATCAATACTCAAGTCCCCAACTCACCGAGAACTCACTGATCCAGTCATCATCAAACAAGCAATGGTCAAGAACACGACTAGAAGCAAGACGAAGGAACCAGTAGCTCCTCCTTGCTTTGGTCCCTACCACTCAACCAAATATTCGCTCATACCCACTCCGCAGAGATTGATGAGAAGCAGTCATCACAATGGGAATACCAGTGGCATGACCCCAAGCAAACTTCGAAAGGATATTGTTTGCTTCTGTTGCCGAGATATTGGACACTATGCTAACCGGTGCCCGCATAAGAAGCAAGACAAAGCGGCCAACTGCTTCAAATGCAGTGACCCAGGGCATTATGTGAGAGACTGCCCTCAACGGAAATCGAACAAGCAAGAAAAGGATGTCGTCGCCATCAACCTCGGTCTTGACAAAGGGAAGTGTGTTAGCTCCAAGTGTGCCATCCAAGAACCAACTGGACCTAACGAAGCCCCACTATCAGGTCCAGAAGAACTGCCAGCTACTGCATGCGCTAAATGTGGCAAGACAGGAAAATGACGCCCAATCATGCCCTCCACTGCAGCAGGTTACATGCTTTACCTGCGGACAAACAGGACACTACAGCTACAATTGCCCAGCTCCGTATTGTCCTTACTGCAAGAAACACCATCTACCAAAAGGTTATCTCAAGAACCTAGTGGCATGTACACGTTGTGGAGAAAAGGGACATGAGAAAAGTCAATGTACAACAAATTGCCCCAACTGTGAAGAAGACCACCCGCCAGGAGAATGTCCAACGAGCAAGATCACATGTTTTCTCTGTGAAGGACAAGACCACTGCCCCAAAGATTGTTCCATGAATCTGTTGCTAACCAAGGCTGCCGAGATACAAAGGCTGAGTCTCCAAGCCGCCATTAGACTCGTCATGGCAAGAGCTGACAGGAGCAATTAGTACCGGTCACCCGTCCTGTTAAGGGGGGTAGCCTAAATAAATAAGAAGTGTCGAAGCACCCTGAGGTTAGGCCCTGCTACCATTCCAGCATAAAGAGAAGTTAGCAATCAGCACTGAAGAAACAGCAAACCCCTAAAAAGTCGAGCAGTAAAGTGAAGCCCGCTGCCAGCTATCCAGAAGAGCAAGGTTTCCCTTGTGCGGCGTTTCTCTCCAAGTGCTAACCCACTTTTGTGCAGCTTCCCTCTTTTCTGGCATCACCAAGAGCAGTATGCGTAGTACCAAGCAGTACTCTAGAACCTATTGCTAGCCAGCTTGTTCCCACCTCCTTCTTTCTACTCCACTCGAATCTCGGGGATGAGATTCATGTTAAGGGGGGTAGGATCTGTAACATCCCAATTAGGGAGCTGCTGTAATTGCAAACAAAAATTTATTATAAAATATTTATGTTGTTCTTCCCGTGTTCTTAAAGATTGTTGGCGTTATTCAAATTTATTGAGTTGGTTCTTGCCGAAAGGCCCGATTAATAAAAATTCAAACTTCGGAATCAAGAACCAAAAATCTAAAGTTTAAAATCTGAAAGTCCAAATCTCCATGGAAGTTCTAATTTCAACTTTAAAAATTGAAATCTAGTCATTCAAAGCCAAGAATAGAAATTGAAAATTTATATAAAACCTCTCCCATCCAAATTTGTATATGTGAAAAATTCTAAATTCAAAAAATTAAGAATTATTTCCCCAGTACTCGACAATCTTAAAAGTAAGTTGTTGAACCCAAAAATTGATCCCAGTTTCAAACTTAAAAATATGGTTGCAAAACTCGAAACTGAAATTCCTGAAAATATCAAAATCCTCCTTGGACCAGGCCCATTTCTTTTCTTTTTCCCCAGCCCACCTCTTTTCCTCCCGGGCTGCTTTTCTTTTCTTTTTCAGTCGGCCCACATCCTGCCTTAGCCCACCCGGCGCCCCCACCCTTCTTCTTCCTGGCTCCTTCCTCCTCCTCCCTCTACTCCCGTGCGCCGAGCCGGCCCGCCTCTACGCGCGCCGCTGCTCCTCGCCCCAGCCCAGCCCGTGCCTAGCCGCATCCGTACGCCCCTACCACCGGCCTACTCCCCGCGCCACTCCCCTACCCGCGCACGGCGCCATGCCGGTAGTACCCCGCGCCCATGCCGAAGGACGCCTCGCCATGCCGTGCACTGCTCCCGGGTCTCCGGCAACAGCTCCACCACAGGGACCCTTTCTGCAGCTATAAGAAACCCGGCCACCCCATTGCATCCCCTGGCTCTTTCTTTTCTCCTCTGTCTTCTCCTGCGCCAACTCGAAGCCCCGGCCGCCGCCGCCTCACGCCGTCCCGGCTGCTCCGGCGGTGCCCTCACAAAAGTGATCACGTCACACTGTGTCTATACCCTCCATCTGCCCCCCTCACCGAGTTAAACGGACTCTCAATCACTAGAGCTCGCCACCGCTGCCTCTTCCTCAAAACCGGCCGCCGCCGCCGTTACCGCCACCAACACCTCCCCGGTGGACCTCCCTCCAATTCCTTGCTGAGGAAGCAGCTTTTCGACGCCCCGAAGCCTTCCCCGCCATCGGCCGGAGCTACGGCCGGCCCCAGCTCGCCGGCGCCGTGCACTCGCCTGCGCCGCCGTAGGTCCTCGTCGCCGGCCAGTCTCGGACTCCCTCCGGCGTGACCAACAGCATGGTAAGCATCGCTATACTTCCCTCACGCGCAGGCGCGCCTCACTTCCTCCCCCCTCTCACTCGGCCGCCGGCGCCTCGTCTCCACCTCACCACCGGCCGCCTAGCTTCACCGCCCGCTCGTTTTGGCGCCATACCGGCCGGAGCTGCTGCCGCCCTGAGCTCCATCATCACCGGGGCAACCCATTTCGCCGGTCGCCGTCGCCTCCCCGGCCGCTCCCCACCGGCGACGCCGCACGGCTCCACCACCATCTCAGCTCCCCTGTTTCCAGCCGAAGCTACCCCTCTCATTGTCTCTCTTTTCTGACTTGTGGGCCCAGTTAGTAAGTGCCTCCAAATTCTTGCCAGCATGTCCCAAAACTCCTTGGCATATGACTAACTTATGAATCCATATTGTACAAATACTCAAAAGAGCAACTTTATAAAATCTGAGCTGCAAACAAAATGGGAATGAAAGAGATTGATGCAATTAGATTAAAACTAAGTATGGGTCAATTGTATGCCAATCAAGATTAAAAAAAATTAATTAATTAATCCTCATGTACAAGATTAAGTAAAATAAGCTTATGACATGAACTATTCTTCAATCACAAAGAAATTAACCTTAAGTTAATAAAGTAATAATAATAATGAAAACAACATCATGGCCAAATGATTTAGTTTTGAAACTTGATGAAAGATTCATACCCATATATAATCTTGTCCAAGTCTATGACAACTAAGTAAATCAATCCAGCAAGATTGTGTCACATGAAATATTAACCCTGAATTGCTCATCTCTCTCTTATTAGTGCTTAAAATAATCTTTGGCAAGCCACATAAAATATCAAGTACAGTTTACTCATCTCTAAACTCAGGGAACCTATCTTCTCAAAAGTGCTTAAAAATATTTGTAGCAAAAACTTTAACATCCATCTTAAAATGCTAGGATTTAAAATAACAAATGAGTATGATTAAGAATTCTTGAATAAGAAAGAACAATCATTAATCGTCGTCTCCCACCCAAATCCCCAATCATTATCTTGGGATTTGACTTTAATGATCGAAAATAAATAATAGTAAAAGAAATAGCTTTGCTAAGAAGATCCTTATTAGAAGCATAAACTCCTCTCTCTCTCTCTAATGAATCACAACCGTTGGCCATTTCTAATAATTTTGTTAATGAAGCAGAATAATTAACTTTGCTCATAATAACGATTGGACTGAAATGGCCAACCCCATCATTCAATTAAGTCGTTAACATAATGGTTTGTTAAGTTGGCTATTGCAATCTCAACTAAGTTTTGCCACATAAAATATCAAGGTTGCACCGCCTATTTAATTATACTCACTTTACGTATCCGTGTCCTATAATCATAAAATCATGTTTGTCTTTACTACCCTTGATACTCTCTTTTATCTGTCCCTAAGTCCTGCCTGACTCATGGAACTTCCTTGATAAATGTAAATTGATTAAAAGAAAGTCATCAAATAAAAGATCGAGCCTTGCCTTTCCCAAATCGGCTAAGTCTGGCCACTTCCTTTTCCAAAGTGGAGAATTCCTGTAATTACTTCTTTTTTATTTTGATCCTCGTCATCCTAAAATTTTCCCTCACGGTAAAGCTACTTAGATAATTCATTCTCCTGCCCAATTCATCTACCGCTGTGTTTACAGCCCATTAATCCGAATCATCCTTCTATTCTCAAATCATAATAAATGTATAATTTAAATTAAATTGGGCATTTAAAGTGTTTGGATTTATTTGGCCTTTCTTTTCTTTGCCGCGTACTAGAATCGGAAGACTCGACGAGGCGACGGATTCGAACAGGATCGAGACTTGGGTGAACGCGAAGATCAGCAAATTATAAGCACCGACTGAGTAGGCTTTGACTTAGATCAATCAAGGCCATGGTACACCAAGCAAGGCAAGTCATCACTTTGATCATATTGATCCTACATTTTATGCAAAACTATGTTCTTTTAAACTATCAACTTGCATGCCTAATTTGTTATGCAAATATATGTTAAAGCTTAAGGTAGCTACATGCCCACTTGATGTTGTATTAAATTTACTATGCCATCCCTTGATATTTGAATCACCTGATCCTTGTCACCCTAGATATTAATGATAACTTTCTTAGCTATACATCATATTAAATGCCATGCTAGTCTTGTCAAAGTCCAGGGCACTAGTTGCCCTGATCATCAATCTTTAAAACATCAGAATTTGTTTTGGGACAGTCATGGGATGTACGTGGCTGAGTATTTTGCTACAACTGTTTTATGCTTCTCAAAACCCTAAAAATCTGCTTTACCTGTCTGGGCGGTTAGTGAGAGTGGATGGTGCTGATGTCGCACGAGAACCCATGGTTTGTGGTAAGAACCGCCTGGACAAATTAAGGACTGAATCTTGTACTGACCTCCTGGTGTAAAACAGTACAACCACAAGTCTATATGGGTACGACCTAGCTGATTAACTTGCAAAGGTTTAGTTTAGATATCATCACGGAAGATGGGTGCCAGAGCACTGGTTTACTCATACGTCGCAAGAGGGGGCTTCTGACTGTGGCGGATGTAACCCTTCAGCGGTGAAACCTCAGCGGGGTGGTATCTAGCTAAATTGGAGTAAGGTAAAGGTTTTGTGATAAACCATCTGGGTCTCATGCCTAAGGAAGCATGTTGGCTATTAAGATGACTTATCTCTTGTGGTGAAAGTGTACAACCTCTGGAGAGTGTAAACTATTCGAATAGCCGTGCCCACGGTTAAGGGCGGACATGCGAACCTACTCGAGTTAGTTCTATTTCCAAAAACATTTGTGGGTGGGATAAAACCTATCAGAGAGATGTACTCTGACCATGAACTTTTCCTGGAGAGATGTACTCCAGCGGCGAAAACTAGCATTGGTGGAGGTAACCATGCCTTTGTAAAAGGTGGATGTAACCTACACTACAATTATTATCGCATTCTCACAATCAATTTCATAAAACATGTTTCAGTTAAAATTGCTACGTCTCAGGAAATTTTTCTTACTTAATGTAATTCCAAAACAATGCCTTTAGCAAATAAAAGAAACTCAAGCCTCCCTTGACACTTTGCATCTATTATTACGCATCTGTGTGGTGGCTTGTTGAGTATCATCGTACTCATTAAAGCTTAACCGCCATCATTCATCGAAAAGGAAATAAAGTCAAGCCCTGCGGTGCCTAAAAAGGGTCGACAGAGCTGGAAGACGATGAGGCCATGGACTAGGTCGCGAACCCCAGTTGGCTGCCTGTGGGCAAGTCCTGCGGGTCCCACTTGTGTGAAGTTTCCGCTGCTGCATTTTATCTTTTTCGGCCTAACCGGCCCATGAGTAAGTATTACTGTATTGTTTACGCTTCCGCATGATATGTTTTTGATATACAGTAATGTATCTGTGAGCACTATCTACTGATCCAGGGAATAGTGCGGTGGGATCACAGAGGATCTGGGTTTGCTAACCCGAGGTCCGACAAGGTGTCCCGGTGCATCGGTCATAGTTACTATGACCGAAGGGTGAGAAGCGGCAACCATCTTGCCGTGCCGGCATGGAGCGCAAACTAGATCTTTGACCATCTTGAGCTTCGGCAGACCACGAATGAGATCGTGACTGCTAACTCGGGTCAAATGGTCAAATCCGATATGACCAAGTCTCCTATGCCAGAAAGAAAGGTCGCGGGACTCATAAGCAACTAAACACCTGAGAGGATCACCAGAAGACTCAGAAAAATCAGCACGAAAGATCCTCCCAAAATGAGAAATCCCGCAAACCAGACTACCCGAAGAATCAAGAATTTTGCAAGCGTTTTTCTTGAAGCTCACCTCTAAACCGTCATCCGTAAGCTGAGACACGGAAAGCAAATTATACTGCAGCTTACTAACCAAGGCAACATCTTTCAAAATAAAAGAATCATTAACGCGCACTGTACCTTTGGCGATGACGCGCCCAGATGAAGCGTCTCCGAAGGTGAATATCTTATCACCTGGAGCACGGGCAAGGGAAGAAAACCAACGGGAGTCTCCGGTCATGTGTCATGAACACCCGGAGTCTATGAGCCAAACTTTTCCCTTCCCTGCCCGGCGAACCTGAGTCAAACAGAGAGTAAAGTCTCAGTACTGGGGTAAATCAAGAGTGATTTTGGCACCCAATACTGAGTAACACGTCGAGCAGATGAAGCAGTCAAACACGACTAACCTCTATCTACCCTACGCTCTCTGTCACTCAAAGAAGCAGACGGTCTCTGAGCAGACCTGAAGCTGTTGCTGGGTCCGACTGCTACGGGAGAGCGAGTCGGAGCACCGGCAACACGCTAATCACGCCGCGAGTAGTCATCTCGACGGGGAAAACGAGATCTACCCTCAGAACGGTGGAAGTCACGACCAAAGGGAGCATGAGGACGAAAACCAAAAAACTCAGAAAAACCAAGTCCTCGCTGCTGCCCAAACCCGTCAGCTGAAACAAACCTAGACCTCGTGTTGGTCTTAGGTGCACTCAAGGTCTGGGGCTGACCCTGAATACGCCTAAGAGACTCAACACGGTCTCTACGCGCGATCTTGGCGTGCCTGAAGCATCAATCAGATGTCCATCCTTCTGACAGAAGGTGAAATGATACTTCACCTTCCGAGAGGAAGAAGTAGCATGATGAGGCTTCGACTTCTGAGAGGCCGAAGCTGCAGGTGGAATCACCTTGCTGTCAGAAATCCCTTGGACAAAGCCCACAGACTTAAATTGGACTTTCTCGGTCCTAGGCTCAGTCTCGATCACACCTGGTGCTATGGGTCTGAGCACGGCAGGTGGATGCTTCCTCATGTCCTCATAGAAATCATATCCTAGACCCTGATTGAACTTGCAAATCTTGGATTGGTCTAGAATAAGATTGAGCTTCTTCTTGCCTCCTACAAATCTCTCGAGAGTGTTCATAAGGTACTGACACTCCCGAAAGAGAGAGGTGGAAGAAGAGCAGGGGGAAGAAGAGACAGTAGAAGGTAAGGGAGCAGAAGAAGAACCAACAGTAGATGAAAGAATGGCTTGTGCACGCACAGCCGACTCTGAGGGGACAGTCCTACTACTAGCCAGTTGGTTCACGTCGCTAAGCGTCTCCACCTTACCCTTGGGCTCCTTCCCCACCTCAGCATAGACATTACAAGTAGAAGATGGCTTCTCTAGAAGGTCCTTATTTAGCTTCACACATTTTTCATCCAAAGCAATCAAATCAGATTTTAGTTTGTTACAATTAATGCATGGTGAGCTAACAAGGTCCTTAGAAGCAGATTGAGCCAATCGGTTATTGTTATCAACTAACTCTTGAAACTATTTGGAGACAACTTCAAGCTCAGTAGTCAATTTGGGACAATTAACACACGAAGCAATAGGCTCAAGAAGAAAAGCTTGTAGTTCAGCAATTTTATGATCTGCCCATTTTAGGTTCATCTTCAGATTATTGCAATTTTCACAAGACTCGGGCAGATCCAGAAGCATGGTATAAAGACCTCTAACTGCGTTGTCCTTATCCTCACATGAGGTGCAAGCAATAGTCTCAACAGTAGTAGATGAAATAGAAGCAACCCTACTCATCTCTAGTTCAGCTAAGAGACTAAGATTCTCCACCTTAACAATATCAAGCTCGGAGGACAAACTATCATGCGAGGTCCTTAATTTCTCCATATCACCCAACAGAGCAGAGCATGTATCACAATCATCACGGGAGGGACCAGATGTAAGTGAAGTAAGCTCCCGTGATAGTCTATCTACTTCCTTCTCTAACTCGGTACACCTAGCCCTAGCTCTAGCATGAAATCCTCCTAGCTTAAGAAAAGCATGATTAAGCTGGTCGTAGGTTGTCGAGACCCGAATATACAAATCCGGACTCTCCTGTGTATTCTGCACTAGTCCAGGATCACGCTAGTGCACACAGTATGTACAAACATAAATATCATCCACATCACGATATTCTAAGGAAAATCCAAATTATATTGATAATTATCAGAGTACGACCTTATGGCCAAGCTTACAATTATTAGCCTGAAGGGCTTAACAAAAACTAGCAGCGGAAATCCAAAAGAAAGCGCAGAGCCAATCGACACGCCCACAAAGCTATCGAGTGGAGAACGGCCTAATCCGCGAAGACGTCAAGTACTCTCCTTCCGGAACCTCCTGCCGGTGATTCTCCTCCTCCTCAATCGAGCAACAGGGGCATAAAGCCATGAGTACATAGAGTACTCAGCAAGTCGTTTGTAACAAAGATGCAATATAGTATGCAAGGCTTACCAATGGATGGCTGAAAGGTTAATTTTGCAGAAAGCAACAATTTAAGGTAAATACAATAAGTAGATTGAAAAGCAAGCTTTGTAAATGATAATAAATAAGTAACCAAAGGAATTGAGACCAACCACAAGTGAACTGACCATTCACCCAAGGAATCCACCATGAACCAAGATCCATGAAATGAACACCCGTGAACTAACCATTCACTTCCCAACTTAACCCAACCAGGTTTTTATGAAAACTCTACCCCTCGTGTGAAATCACCGAGCATTGTCCATGACCGAGGACACGGCTATTCGAATAGTTTTACACTCTGCAGAGGTTGCACAACTGTACCCACACGATGTGATAATCCTCACGTTAAAGATAGTCACAACAAGGCTTTTACAATGATCCATCTCCACCTGATCCCACTCGCTAAGGTTTCGCCGTCGACTAGGGTAACCCCCTAGTCGATAATTGCCCCCTCTTGCGCCACAACAACATCGATAGTAAAACCAAAGTGGAGACTTCACAAATTATTATGCCAGGTCTATCCCATACTAGACATGTGGTTTGCACGATTAAGCTCATATCAATGGCGCACAAAGTTAAGTCCTTAAGAATTTACTCAGGCGAAACATCCACATCCCATGTGCCTCTCGCACCCCCTTTACTGCACGATCAATCGCCCAAGTGAAAATCAATTTTGTATAACCAACACCAATGACACTACCCATGCCATGGCAACAAGTTTTATAACCGTGGTTAACCACCACATTCAAGTATATCATTAAGTCAAGATTAATTAACCACATGTGATGATGAACCCTTTCGCAAAATAAGCAAGGCTAAGCATTCTAATCGTACCAACCCAATGTGACAAATAACATAGCATCACTAATTAAATTCCCAACCTAAGTTGACAATGGCATCAAGGTATTCCAAAATATCAAGGAGGGAAATAACCAATTGGGACGATAACTACCAATACAAGGGTTTGAATAAAAATAGCGATGCAAGATAATTTAAAACAAAATAATTAAATAATAGATTGCAAACTGGGTTCAACATGATCAAAGGACACAACTTGCCTTGGCCTTGCTCAGCTGAGGGCTCTTGATCTTCGAATCCAACTTCCGTTCCCTCGAACACGGGATTTAATGAGAGAGAAAGCGAATCGAAAAGACAAAATAAAAGCAAATAAAATTCAAATGAACTCCAAAATTTTTCAAACCTGAACCAAAAGGTAGAGCTCAATTTTAGATGAATTTAGGAAAAAGAATCGGGTCAATCGGAGCTAGGACGAGGGAGAACGGGCCTCTGGAAGATTAAATCTACAGAAAATCGGGAAAATTGGAAAAGGCACTATGTTGTGGACCGGGTGCACGGGAGAACGGGTCTACGGTGGACTCATTCTCCCGGCACAGTACGGGCTGACTGGGCTTGCTGACGCATCTGCTAACTGGGCCCTAGGGCTTGCGTGGCGTGCTGACGTGGCTGACACGTCGGCCTAGGGCTGACGTGCCAACACACATGGCTGATGACGTGGGTGCTGACTCGGCTTGCTGGCTCATGGGTCCACGGGTTCACGGTTGACTGTGTGGCCCCACACGGCAGCGGAACGGCGCACGGGGAACCCGGTCTACGGGAAGGCGAAGGGACACGCGGCGTCGGGCGCGACCGAGGCGTGGACGGGGACCGAGGCCGGCGTGGTTTCACCGAGGCGACATGGTGTCGGGGTTGCGGGGGCGGGGTTGGCCGGCCGTCGGGTAGGCACGGCGGCGCAGGGCAGCGGGTTAACCGGACGGCGCGGCGCTCATCCGACGGCGGGGCGAAGACCCATCGGCGACTCACCGACGAGGGCGGCGGTCACTTGGCCGGCGAGGACGGCGGCGGAAAAAGCGGCGCGCGCGCGGCTTCGAGGGCGAGGCTTGAGGCACGGCTTGGGACGGTGGAAGACGGAGGGGTTGGCCCCCCTTTTATACGCGGACGTCGAGGCCGTACCGGAGGCGACGAGGAGTCCCGCTCGCACACGGAGGTCGAGTCCGGGGCGGCAACGCGCGGAAGGCGGCGGCGAAGTCCGGGAGGAAGATGATGAACAGTGCACGCGCGTGCCGATGAATGACACGTGGCACGGAGGGCATCGGATCGCAGAGGAGCGAGCGAGCGCGCGCTCGATGCGGCGGCGAGCTCCGGATGGCCGACGCATGGCACGGACGCGGGTGCGCGGGGCTGGGCTGGCGGAGCCGAGGCGGGTTGGGCCAGCTGGGTGGGTTTCGGCCCACCTGGCTTTTAGGATTTTATTTTCTTTTTCTTTTTCTAGAAATTCATTTAAAGGCTTTTGAGCTCTAGAAAATAGCAAATAAATCCAAAAAAATCCCTGAAAATTTCAAAAAAGCCATTGAGACTCAGGGAACTCAAATAAAATAATTTTGGCAAATGTTAATGTTTAACTTAATCATATTAAATCCTTTTTAATTAATAAAAATTCCAATTAAGCTTTAATTAATTCCAGAAAAATCCAAATGGTGAATTTTATTTTAAAAGCTTCAAAAGGCTCTGAAACTTAGGATGTTACATAGGTGGGGGATACCTCATCCGAGTCGGAGTACAGCTCGCTGTCGCTCAGTTCGCCCTCAAGGGCCATGAAGCACATGCCGGAGAAGTCGTCGCCGCTCTTGGGTTCTTGGTCACCCGTCTCATCATCGTCGCTCCATCCCTCCACCTCGCTGAGGTCGAGGTCGTCGAAGGCGGCGAGGACGCGGTGGAAGAGCTTCTTGGCCTTCCCAAAGTCGCGGACCTTCTTCTTGCCTTGTGCAGGAACTGAGGGCTTCTTGTTGCGGTTCTTGTCGGTGTAGTCGTTCTTGCTCGAACCGCCGTAGTCACCTTTGCCCTTTCCCAGCTTGGGGCAGTTTGCCCGAATGTGGTTGGGGCCACCACACTCGAAGCAAATCACGGGTCCTCCTTTCTTTCCATCCCTCCTCCTCTTGTAAGCATGGGAGAATCTCCGAGCTAGGAGGGCTAACTGCTCATTCACAAGCTGCTATAACTGATTATCAGTTATGTCACAGAGAGCAGCAAGGGAGAATCCACACAATAATCGGAAGAAAGACCGGTTTAATCGATCGGTGACTAGGGCCATCGACTGTGACTTCAACTTGCGAGAGACAATGTCAATCTCGTGAGTCTTGAGGCGCGAGTACAGCGCATCAAGGGTCAAAGTCGAGTGGTCCATGTTGTCCTTGATGGTAGTCACCTTCATCTCCCAAACACGAAGGTCGAGTGCAGCGAGCATCTGACGAGCGTTATCCGAGTCGGGGTATGTGAGACCGACCGCTCGGAGGTTGCTCAGAATCTTGTGAAAACACGCAAAACACTCATCGAGGGACTCGCCAGCGAGCATTTCAAACTTGTTGTAATCTCGCTTGAACTGGTCCTGTCGCACCGTCTTTATTTGGGTGGTGCCCTCATGGTAAGCATCGAGGGTCTCCCAAATATCGAAGGCGGACAAAAGATGAGATATGCGGTCAAACTCGCTACGACTTAAGCCCTGGATTATGATGTTCCTTGCCTTAGCGTTTGCCTCAACATCATCCATATTCCCGGCATTGATGTTCTCATCTGTGGGAACAACAAATCAGACCTTGACCTTACGCCAGATGTCATACCCCTGAGCCTGGATATATGTCTCCATTCAGCTCTTCCAGAAGGGGTAATCAATGCCATCAAAGACGGGAGGCTTGGTCGAGTACTTGTCCATCGCCATGGCTCTAGAGACCGGTTAAGATCTATTGAGAAGAGCTAACCGGCTCTGATACCAATTGTTGGACCGAAATGGCGACAGAGGGGGGGTGAATGTCGATTTTAAAAACTTGCACCCAAAAGAATCCACTTAAGAATTTTTCTCACCAAAAGCGACAACAGCTGTGATGATAAATAACTTAAGCACACTGGAGATTCTACCAGACCACAAACACCTATAGAGAGGAAGAAGCTGCAAAAAGAACTAAATGAAATGTGCCAGCACTGGTAAGGCCGGTCAGACCGCAGTTCATATGCCGGTCTGACCACCTCCCTAATGCCGGTTGACCGGTGGCCCATGGCCGGTCTGACCGAAGGCACACGGTCGGTCTGACCAGTGGCACAAGCCGGTCAGACCGCCCCTCGGGCTAGCAGCCTGAAATGCTGAATTTTCAGACTGTACAAACTGGAAACTCCAAACACAAGACAAATTGAGGGGCTTTGGCTAACCTAATTGAGAGACCATGTGGTTGTGATCCCATGTTTCTGATGAGTAATTGACAAGTGGTTTGGATAGCTTGAGTTTGATGTGAGTGGTTCGAGCCGAGTTGTCGCGTGATGCGGTTTGGTTTCGGTCGGACCTGGTCAAACCTAATCAATCGTGTTTAGGATGAGTATTCCTTTGATTCGACAGGTTTGGGCTTTATCATGCTAATTTTGATTACATGTATCGAGCGGTGCTATTTGATGTGTTTCTTGTCTGTTTGGCTGCAGGTTATCGAGGCGGGGTCGTGGCGAGGCATGGGTGACCGGACTAGGCGCAGGTGGCGCTGAGGTCAGAACGGTCGTGGTGTGCCGAAGACGGCGAGGACTCGAGGACGTCAAGGCGAAGTCGTGGCGAGACACAGTGGACCAGACTAGGCGCAGGTGGCGCTGAGGTCAGAACGGTCGGGAGGTGTCGAAGACGGCGAGGGCTCGAGGTGGCAGCGAGGCTTGCAAGGCAAGAAAGGAGGAAGCTTCCTGGAAGGTGCGCGAGGGGCGTTTCGGTAAAAATGCAAAGCTGCACTAAAGGAAGCGGGTTTGGATAAAGCATCGAGTAGGTGGTGACCTAATGGGTAAAGCATGTGCAAACCCATTAGTGGGAGGCTATAAAAGGAGAGGGAGAGGTTGTGCTGAAATTGAGAGAGTGGGTGTAAGAGTTAGGGTTTTATTTGGATCTCTCCATGCAATGAAATGAGAGGATGAAAATAAGAGTGATGTAAGAACACATATTTAATCATTCATCTCTCTTTGTCTCAATCGAAGAAATTATGTGTTTGAGAAGCCATTGAGTAGTCTTTTGAGTCTTGCTTGATTTCTCTTTTGGTCTGCCATTTGCTTCTCTGTTAGTGCTTATTTTCAGTTTTGCTGTTTATTTCTTGCCGTGGCAGCAGTTTGCTGTTTTATCTCTACCGTGGCAGCAGTTTGCTGTTTTATCTCTGCCGTGGCAGCAGTTTGCTGTTTTATATCTGCCGTGGCAGCAGTTTGCTATTTTATCTCTGCCGTGGCAGCAGTTTGCTGTTTTATCTCTGCCGTGGTAGGAGTTTGCTGTTTTATCTCTGCCGTGGCAGCTGTTTGCTGTTTATCTCTGCCGTGGCAGCTGTTTCATCAGTTCTTCTACAGCTGCTACTAACTCCCTTGTCTATGCTTGCCGAATTCTTTGTTCTTGCAGCCGAATACTCCCTCTTGCCTAGTCTTGTTCTTGCCATGCTAGCAGTCTGATTTTTCCTTTTTTTTTGGGTAGTGTTCGGCCAAGCAAAATCTTCCTTTTGGCAGCAGGTCTAGTATTCCTTTTGCCTTTAGTTGTTGGCAGCAAAAACTCCTTTTGGCAGCTATTTTTCTCAGTTTGTGTCTCTTCTTTGCAGCATTTTTTTGTCTCCTTTGCAGCTGTTTGAACTGCAGAAAAGTACTCCTTGTTTGCTGCTGATTTGGCTTGGTATTTGCTGCAGAAACCAAGTTTTCGGCTGGCAGGAAGTCTTTGCCGTGGCAGCATTTCCTCTTTGCCGTGACAAGGATTTTGACAGCTATCCTTTGCCGTGACAACGTTCTCTGCAGTTTCTTTGCCGTGTCAATTTCAGTTCTTTGCCGTGGTTTCTTGTCCAAGTCTTTTGTCATTTGAGCTAAGTTTTTCGGGAGAATACTTGGGGGCTATTTATTTTGTAAGTGACATTCACCCCCCTCTGTCGCCGACTTCGATCCAACACTAATTGAACCAAAAGAGGAAGACTAAGAAATAAATAACCACAGTACCTGAAACCCCTAGGAAATAAACCAAAAGAGAGGATAAACAAGATTTGAGCTGCAAACTAAAAATTACAAGGAGCAGCACCAAAAACTCAAATTGCCATCCCTACTTTGATCCTTTGGCCAAGAAACTTTGCATATATATATTAGCAATAGACCTAGCACTCAAGAGACAAAACCTTAGGGCATCTCATGAAGGAATACGCAAACCAACTCAAAACCCTAGAAGCACGAACAGAGAGGGAAACATACAGTAAGAAGCCTAAAAATCCAAATTCCCATCTAACCATTGATCCTCTGGCCACGAAACTTTGAGGATAGCTAATTAATAGCCTTGAGACTCAACGTGCCAAGTTTCGTGCCATCTCATGAAGGGAATCACAAAAACGCCAAAACCCTAGGAAGGGTAAAACAAGAACAGAGAGGACTGAAAATGGGATTCTTTGATTCAATCAACTTGCTCTTGGGAAAACTCGATCAAATGATCTTGAGGCCTACTCCCATCACTGAGCAACCCATTTTGCACCTTCACAGCAAGAAACAACAAGAAACTCAAAAATCAAGAAATAATGCAAAAGGGGGTAACGAAGAACAGAGAGCACGAACTGGAGAAATAAACTTCAGATTTCCATTCCAAATCAAAGACGATTACAGAGGAGTCCCGATACGCATGGACATTAGAACAAGAGGAATGATTACATAGAGTTTTAATCCATCCTCTCCCTCTCCCAAACTCAAGAACACACCCACACTACATGCTTTGGAGAGGAGGTGAACCACTCAAGAACACATCGAAGGGGGACACAACACAGACAACCTCTGCTGCCTTCCACCCACTCTCACCAACTAAAGACTCAAAGGTAAAACCACCTCCAAAGCCTCTTTTGACTCACAAAACCCTAACTCTTTCCCAAAGCCATGAGGGGGCATGCAGCCACTCCGAACCACTTTGACCAGGTTTGACCAAGTTCGACCGAGCCCGATTGCACCACGCAACGTCAAGGTCCGAACCAACCAAATCAAACTCGACTTTCCCAAATTGATGTCAATTACTCATCATACACACGGGATGACCTCTACATGGTCTCTCAACCATAAGATAAGAAAGTGATCATATTGAATTGGAAGATGAGGAAGCAAAAAAAGTGAAACATGATGCTCAATGTTAGGAAGAGAGGAGAGGAGTAGAGGGGAGGGGGAGAAGGGAGGGGGTGATGTGGACAGAGAGAGGGGATGATGTGCCTATCTTAGCACCTACTTTAGTTGCTAATACTATATACTAACACTCACAACAAGCAAAAGACAATTTACTACAAGAAATGAGCATTACAAAATAAACCAAATAGCAAACTATGCTACTACAGTAAACAAGATCTCTATTCACAACACACTTTTAACAACTTTGATCAATTGAAATCAATGTAATATATGCAAAGCTCAAAAAACTGGGTACATGTTATGTTGGCTTCATTTGACACAATGGCCAGTAGTATGTTTGGAATGACACAATGATTGTTATACCAGAGTTACAATGAATATTTCCACACTTCTCAAAGATTGTGGATTCCATCCATACTTTTATTCTACAAATTATCCACCTAAAAATCTTGCCATGTGTTATTCTAAGTTGTTGCAAATTCGTATAAGCCATAGATTTTAATATAACACTCTCTACATGTTTCATCCCTCTGTGCCAAGGAGCAATTTCATCAAATCACAACAAAGTACCACTCGATTCACAGATCTGGCATGTCACTAGCGTAAGAAAACATCAACAGAGGAGGCGGCGGTGAAACTCACAGATGCGAGGAGGCGGCGGCGACGGTGACAGGGGACGGCCAGCGAGGGGCTCGGGGAGGCGGCCGGCGAGGGGCTCGGGGAGGCGGCCGACGAGGGGCTCGAGGAGGCAGCGGCGATTGGCCCGAGGGAGGAGGAGGGCGACGAAGGTGCAATGAGGCAGCGGCGACGGAGGTGGCGACGGAGGTCTGAGGAGACAGATCGGGAGAGCGGCGAGACTTAGATCTATAACTGCAGCATACGCGGAAAACCCTAGCCAGAGGGTATATATTGGGAGGCTTATTACAGACGGTTCTACACTTCGAACCGTCTGTGATAGTTGACAGCTGCATTCACACAGTGTATTTCTTTACACATTTTCACATATACATAAATGCAAATTCACAAATACATCACACACATGCATTGTTGTATACATAAATGCCAATTCACATATACATCACACACATGCATTGTTGTATACATAAATGCCAATTCACATATACATCACACACATGCCTTGTTATATACATATATGCAAATGTCCACATATATGTCGCACATTCTCATTCTACTTGCTTATTTCCTTTAAAAATTATCCCTTCATGATGATCAATGCGTACATAACTAGTTTCGTCACGTTGTTCGTCGTCGACCCTTATGCCATTTCCAAAAGGAGGTAACTCGTCAAATTGATTGTATTCTTCCTCGTCCACTACATTCTCTACTCCGACAATTCTCCTTTTTCCATGAAGAACTACATGGCGTTTCTTATTTGCCGGGTCGGTTACATAGAAAACTTAAACAACTTGGTTGGCGAGTACGAATGGTTCGTCTTTGTACCCGACACGTTGGAGGTCCACAGTAGTGACACCGTACTTGTCAACCTTCACCTGTGGGAGATGCACCCAACGGCAGCGAAATAAGGGGATCTTGAAAACCACGTAGTCGAGCTCCCAATTCTCTTCTATGAACCCATAGTATGAGTTTCTCAAACCATCGGTATTGAACGCATCTATGCGGACACCACTGTTTTGGTTAGTGCTCTTTACATCCTAAGACTGTGTATAGAATGTGTACCCATTTATGTCATATCCTTGCCATGTTACAACTGTAAATGTTGGCCCTTTTGCCAACCATGTCAGCATCTCACTTGGCGAGCTCCTAGCAATTTGCTCCTTCAACCATTGGTTGAACCGACTATTGTGTTGCCTCATGATCCAAACATCCAGCCGCTCCGGATTCTGTTGCCGAAGCACATCCTTGTGCTGGTCGACATAAGGGCCACTTCAGTCATGTGTTGCAAGACCGTGAAATGGGCTTGAGTATACGTGTCAATATCTGCAGTGATTGCTTTCCTTCCGATAGTTCCGATACCCTTCAGCCTCCCCTCATGACGAGATTGAGGCACACCTATCGATTGAGTCTGATCCATATAATCGACGCAAAACTCAATAACCTCTTCGCTTGCATAACCTTCGACGATGCTGCCCTCCGGTCGAGATCGATTCTGTACGTAGGACTTGAGAATTCCCATGAACCTCTCAAATGGGTACATGCTACATAGGAATATGGGCCCACATATTTTTATCTCCCACACAACGTGAACAATGAGATGGATCATGATATCAAAAAACGAAGGAGGGAAATACATTTCAAGATGACATAGAGTCATCACCACCTCGTCCTGTAGAGCATCTAGTCCTTCGGGATCGATGACCTTCTAAGCAATTGTGTTAAAGAAATAACATAGCCTCATGATTGTCTCTCGGACTTTGATCGACAAAATATTTCTAATGCAATAGGGAGCATCTGTGTCATCAGCACATGACAATCATGAGACTTCATGCCATTTAACTTCAAATCTTGCATCGAAACAAGTTTCTTCACGTTGCTGGAGTAACCAGACGGAACTTTGACACCATGCAAGCACTAGCACAGTTCTATTTTCTCGGCCCTGGACAGTGTAACATGCAGGGGGAAGGTACGTTCGTCCATTACCTGTTATTATCGGTGCTAACTCAGGCCTGATGTCCATATCAGCCAAGTCAAGCCGTGCGTTAACGCCGTCCTTTGTTTTATCACGAATGTTCAGTAAGAGACCAATCAAGCTGTCACATACATTCTTTTCTACGTGCATGATGTCGATGCAGTGTTGAACATCTAGGTACTTCCAATAAGGTAAGTCCCAAAATATTGATTTCTTCTTCTAGGTGTTCTTCTCATGAGCCCTCAATTTACGTCCCTTTCCAAGGACAACATCTAAATCCTTAACCATATCATAAACCTCGTGTCCCCTTAAATGCCTTGGAGCTAAACCCTCTTCCTTCTCTCTGTCAAATTGTTTCTTCATCTTGCGGTATGGGTGAGCCCTCCGAAGAAACCGGCGGTGACGCATGTAGATAGTTTTGCGTGAGTGTTTCAGCCACACACTCTCGGTACCATCTAAACAGTGGGTACAAGCTTTGACACTTTTGTACTCTGGCCCGATAGGTTAGCAAGGGCAGGATAATCATTTATGGTGCAGAACAATAAGGAGCGCAAAGTGAAGTTCTCTCATTTGTATGCATCCCATACCTGTACCACTTCGTTCCACAGTACTTTTAGATCTTCCACCAACGGTGCTAGGTACACATCGATATCATTCCCAGGTTGCTTTGGCCCTTGAATAAGTATCGACAGCAAAATATACTTTCGCTTCATACACAACCAAGGAGGAAGGTTATAGATGCAGAGAGTCATGGGCCATGTGCTATGTCGGCTGCTCATGCTACTGAGTCCAAACCTTATATTCATTGGTTCTGCACCGAAGTCTGCAAAACTCCTATTGATGTTTGTCCACTGGGCGGAATCAGCAAGGTGTCTTAGCATTCCATCCTTCTTGCGCTCCTCCGAGTGCCAACGCAGCAGTTTTGCCTCCTTTGGATTTGCAAAAAAACTTTTCAAACGGAGAATTATAGGAAAATACCATGCCACCTTAGCAGGAGGTCCTTTCTTCGCCTCTGTTCCCTCGCCGTCATCTGATTGATTGTTACGTTTGTATCGGGATGCGTTGCACACCGGACATACATGCATGTTTGCATACTCTTTACGGTACAGGATACAGTCGTTCGGACATGCATGTATTCTTTCTACTTCCATTCCCAACGGACAAAGAACCTTCTTGGCTTTATACGTGGTTTTAGGCAACTCATTTCCCTCCGGAAGCATGTTCGCTAAAAGACATAGCAACGCCGTGAAACTCTTGTCGGACCAACCGTTGCTTGCCTTCAATTTCAACAGTTCAAGCACGGCGGACAACCTTGTGTACTTTGACCTGCAGCACGTTAACAAAGGTTTCTCCGAGTCCTCCATCATAGTTCTCTTGTACATCACGAAGCATCTGATCCAGATTGTTATCGTGCAACCTATCCGAATCCGAACCACAATCGACATCATCTGGCGGTATGTCATTCACTTCACCGGCGATGTCATCTGGCGGCATATCATTCACTTCACTGGCGATGTCATCCGGCGGCATATGATCATTGACTTCGCCACGACTGGTCCAACACGTATAACCCTTTTTAAAACCCCTCCGAATCAAGTGCGCTTCAATTTGCCCTCGGTTCTTAAACATCTTTAAATTCTCGCAGTCAGTGCATGGACAGTACATATATTCCACCCCCTTATTCAGCATATCCTCCTCGGCAACTCTTGCAAAAGCAGACATGCCATTAATATACTCTTCACTCATACGGCTCGCGGCATACATCCAGCTTCGGTCCTACGTTATGTATATATATAACAACTTAGTATTAGAAATTAAATTATTTAATTATTACTACATATATATATATATATATCACATGCATTCAGGCTTTGCTAGCTTAATTCATATTATAGACACAACAGCTATTATATAACCAACAATTTTGCAAACCATCTTCAATAACACTCACCAATTACTTACATCTAAATTGTAATGCAAAGAAAAATAAATTTCATTACTAACCATATCTAGAGCAACCAGGAAAGTATGAATCTTCAAAGCTCAATCTCTGCCTTCTCCCACCAAATTAATTGGCCTGAAATCCCTAGCTTGCCTCCTGAGCGAAAGAGTGAAGCACCGGCTAGTTCTGGATCGAAATGAAGACAGATGCGGTTCTGAGCAGCGCAATAAATGCCTAGCATCATTATCACAGACAGTTTTAATAAAAAAACCATCTGTGATAATTCCAGATTAACACAGATGATTTTTAACACAAACCGTCTGTGATACTAAAGTATCATAGACGGTTCATCGGTAAGAACCTTCTGTGATACTCGTTTTCTCCGACGCCACCAACACAGACGGTGTCCAAATTAAAACCGTCTGTGTTAGTGTCGATCACAGACGGTTTTGTCAAACCGTCTGTGATTGGCCGTCTAGTATTAGGCTTTCTGTAGTAGTGCACATCACGTGCTCCTGGGACGGAGCGACTACGACTATGTTGGGGAAGTGGACTCGTTCATGTAGACTTGGGCCATCTAGATCCTTGAGGGGCTAGGACAGTTAGCTGCATCAGCTCCCCTGAATCTCAGAGCTTGCTGTCATGGGAGTACTGTTATGGGGGTTCCTAGTCCCTCAGGTCTCATGATTGGCTAGTGGGCCTTAGGGCAAACTCAATAGCACAGTATCTTATATATAAAGGAATATACCGTTTTACCCTTACTTTGTGTAATTATTGAGGGGTAAGATAATGAAAATTTCCCATCAAACCCTATTCATATATATAAACCCCAAAAGGGGTAGGACAGATCCAGATTCATTCATTTTACTTACTAGCGCTCTCCCTCTCTCGTTGTTGGCTCTCTAGCTCCCTTAGTTCTACATATCCATGGGGAAAAGGTACTCAATACCCAGTATTGTGGCTCATGCCACAACATATATAAACCGAGAAGGCAACATATATAGAAATTTAGCCTATGTTAAGATTAAAAAAATAGTGTCCACACTGTCGTATATTCATATTTTTTAACAATTGACAGGGCTAAGTGTAGCAATACAAGCAGGCGGCGTTTGCTGCTATGGAATAAAGCATGAGCTATATGCACATGATGAGCTCATGGTAATTGGTAAGCATAGAATTTCATCCTACGAAAGTTCGACCTACAACCATAGTTTCAATAGAATAACGTGGCCACCAAATGATTTTCTAGTATAACTATCACACAAAAGTCCTGCTATAAGGCCTGAGCTTTTTGGCATAAAAATACGGTGCAACTGGTCATAAAAATTCCAAAAAAACTTAGTAGCATCGAAACAAATTAAAATCAACCTATCGTACCACAAAATTTCAAATCTAAATTTAATACATACATGGAGAAATAAGAAAGACATATTCTGCTGAAAAGGAAATCAGATAATAAAAAGGAAAAAGATAAAGATAAAGCTATTATTTACTGAAATTTGTTTCTTTTTGTTTCTCCTAATGTAAGTCATGTTTGCAGTTGAATTTCTGCTTGAAGCACTAGATAAGTTCTCTAGGTTTTCATAGATTTGACGCCTTAGACCAATCTACTTATTAGGAGCAGGTAGTGTACAACACACGTGAAAAGTCTGGCTGAAGCACTAATGGGTAAGAAAAAAGCTATGGTGCTGTTCTACTTTAGGTCAACTAATTTCTTGAGCACGAAGACACATTCAAACCGTAATGAAGCAGAATCCTTATCTATGAGAAGGAAGATTGATTCATACGTAACTTTATAAGAGTATATAGAAAGAATTGTCTTACTGCATTGACAGGTACTTCTATGTGTTTCCTCAAAAGTGATTTGTATAATTTTTAAAATACAATGAATGGTAAACAGATGTTATTTACCTTTTTGTGTGCTTTAAGATTAGTGCTACTTTTGTTAGAGAGAAAAACATAGAAGCACTACTACTGCAGAAAAGAGAGGTGCTTATGTTGTATGAGAATCTCTAGTAACAATGGATAAATCTTGGGCTGAAAGATAGAAGTATGTTAGGGGCAACCAGTACAAACACATTCAGCATGAAAATGACCTCTGAATTCAAAAATAAAGAAAATGAAGATGGAATTCCTGTAAAAACTAATCTAGGTTTTGGAAGAGATGAAGTGTCGCGCTGTACTGAAAAGCCCCAAAAATTTCAAACCAAAAATTTTCTTTGCTTTTTGCTGGTCTTTTGAGTGTTTTTGTGAACTTTCCTTTTTTGGAAAGTTCCCCGGAAATCCGCTTTCCCTTTCAGGTGCTGCCGCCTTCTCCTTTTCCTTGGCGCTCTCTCTCTTTTCCGCTTTCTTCCGCTCCCCGGCGCCTCCTTCTTTTTCCCCTCCCGCTGGCGCCTTCCTCCCTCCCCGCCTCCTCCCTCGCGCATGCGCCAGCACCTGCGCCTGTTCTCGCAACCGTGCCCCGGTTCCGCCTCCGCCCATGCCACCCCGACGTCATCCGGTCCGAAGGCAGCACCGTCTCCCGTGCCATGCGTCACCGCCTCCTTCACTCGGTCCCCACCTGCCAGCCCCTCCCCCTCTTCCCTTCCCACGCAAGCCCCGCCGTCGCCTATGCCGCTCCGGCCACCTGCTCCCGCACCCATTTCCTCGCCTTTACTGCTGCTGAGAGGCCGGACAAGCCCCATCGCGCGGAGGACACTCACCAGCAACTCTACCCGTCCTTCTGTTGACCCCGGCGCCGCGCCCCTCCTCTCCCTCTCTCAGATCCTTCCCCCTCCGCTCGAGCATAAAAGTCGCCCCTCCCACTCCCCACTCCTCCCTTGCACTCCAAGCTTTTCCACCGCCTCCTTTCACTCCCTGCCCCTCTCAAGTAACTCCCAGAGCAACCAAATGAAACCTCGTTGCTCCGAGCTCCACCGCCATCGTCCCCTACGCCGGCGACCCCAGTGAACGATTTCCCTCCTCTACTTCCTCATTCCTCGATTGCTTTGGCTCAGAGCATCCTTACCACCTGCTAATTCATTTGCTGAACTGCCCCGGCCAGGACATAGCTTGTGGAGCTCCGGCGCTGCCACTCACTTTCGACCGAAACACCCTCCCCGAGGACAGCTTCCCTGGACACTCCCCAGCTAAAACCAGAGCTACCTCGCTGATCCCCTCGCCTTGAAGACCGTGTAAACCCCTTCCTTTCCTACCGGAGAGCCGCCGGTGAGCACCCACGCCGCCATGAGCCCAAGTCGTCCCCTTCTGCCGCACGCTGCAATCAATGACCCCACTCCCTCCCCGATCCCCAAAATGGAATCCCTTTGCCGTAAGCTACCTGTTGGTACTCTTCTTTGCCGCCAGGGATCATCGCCGTTGCCGGAGGACGGAGGTGCCTGCGCCACTGTCTCTCAGCCAAACCGGCGGCGGGAGGTTGAAGACAACCCTCCCCGGGACGTGGCAGCATCCCCTCCGTCGACTCCCTCCGTTACCATCTAACTCCAGCCGCCCGATCAAGCTCTCCGCTCCACCCGCTCTCCCCACCCCGCTGCCGTCTGATCTCTACCCACTCGAATCCAGGCTGCTCCCTCCCTCGCCATCTCCACCGTCCGCCAGCGCCACGCGTCGGCCATCCGGGCAGCGTGAGCGCGCTCGGCTGCCGCCACCAGCGCGCGCGCGCGTCTGGGCGCGCGTCGGCTGCCGAACAGCAGCGCCGCGCGCCGCTCGTGGGCGCGCCGCCGTTCGGCGCGCGAGCGCCTGATGCCGAGCGAGCGCACGTGGCTTTGGGCCGGCCCGACACTGTTCACCGACTTTCTAGTGACTTAATAATTTCTAGAAACTCAGAAAAACCCAAATAAATCCTAGAAAATCACAGAAAATCCCAAAAATTCCCAAATTTCACCACCTTGCTCCATTTAATGTCCTGAACCCATTTTTGACCTCCATTTCCCCAAATTCATCCCAGAAAAATTCTAAAAATTCCAATTTGAGGATTATTTGCATTTTACTCCTTTTTAATAGATTATTTTTCCTCGCTTGATTAGGCTCAAGCCGGACTTATGTTATTTTACGTGTTTACGCTAGTTTCGGAGATCCCGAAAGTTCAGTTGCAGTCCCAGGATCCAGGAGCTTCTACGTTCGAGCTCGCCGAGATCGTCCAGATTCACGGCAAGTCGCAAAACCTTTGATCATATTGTACCCCATGATGTTTAATTATGTTATTATGTTATTTGCATTATGCTAGTTGTGAAATGCTAGTTCAAAGTAAAATAAAATGTTTAGAATGACATGTTATGTAGATAAGTCCTTCCACCGACAAATGCCATGTTAAACTTGTAGCCCCACCTTTCTTAACCCTAGAAATAAATACTTGGTAATCTAGATAACTGTAGGCTATCTATATCACACAAAGTCGTTACACTAATAAGGTTGTGGTTGCGGGTCAACAGAATTTGGAAAACCCGACTCTAAGGTAGGGTGGTATGGGACACCGTATCTTAGAGCGGAGGGTGCTGGCGTGCACATGTTAGGGTAAGGGTGTTGGGGAAGGAACCGCGAGATGGTATTCGCCCGTCTCTTGCCCTAGGTTTGGAGTTAGGGTAAGGGTGTTGTGGGGAACCGCGAGACGGTCAGTGCCCACCGCTTACCCTAGGTTGGAGGTCGCGGACCTGGCGAGGTTGCGGACCCCGTGAAAATATAAGGACTAGACCCTTGCGCCGAGCAAATGACGTAGTGATCGCTCAACCACAGGAGTTGACTTGTCAACACTGGTTTAGTAGCTGCTCAACTCGATTGAAACTCTACAGGTGTTGAGAAGACAGGGTGTTGGGAAGTTAGGTTAGGTATGCCGTGCTGCGGGTACCTAACAACGGTAGGGTTCACTCAAAGCGGACGGGAGTTTTCATGTGCCAAACCTGAGTGGATTCTACCGGGTAGAGCCTATATAAAGAATTGAGCAGTGAAATGACCTGGGTTTCTTAACTCTGTCGCGGGAGTTAAGGGATCGTGTGGGTAAAACTGAGCAACTCTGTAGAGTCAAATAAATGGTATTCGAATACGCCATGCTCCCAGTTAATGGAGCTATGTCACTTGGGTGATTCCAGCCGCGAAGCTTAAGTAGTCTTGTAAATGCTTTAACTTGATTAGTTGAATAATTATCTTTCATGAAAACCCCTAATGATTAAGGAGTAGTTTTCTTCTGATGAATTTCAAAATGTTTACAAATAAAATTGCATCCACTCAAAGCTAATAAACCAAGTATACTCCCTTCCTTTGATGATTCGTGCAATTAGTAAGATAGGGTTTCCTTTGTAAGGTCCCTTCCTTTGATGATCTTTAGAGGATCACGACGTCGGTGAAGGTCTCCCCGTTGAGGAAGCCCCTGAAGAGCTCTTCTTCGACGAGGACCCGTGGCTTTAGGTCTTCGCTGCACTCAAGCTGGTCTTGGAAGTCTTTTGTGATGTAAATATACTTTGGGCTTGCACGCCCCGCCGCAGAAACTGGTTGTTAAACCATATGTGAAATATATGCTGGACTTTTGTTGTTAGCATGTGATGGTTCACTCTTGCGCGACATTCCATAACTATTCACGTGTGAATAGTTGCGGGATGTCGTGTCCTCAGGCGCCCCTGGAAACGGGGGCGTTACAAGAAGTGGTATCAGAGCAGGCTCTTCGACCGTAGGTTGAGACCTAAGGCAAAATAGGAAGCGATTTTATCGTAAAAACTTAATTTAAAGCCATAAAAAGGGTTTACGAAAAATATAAGTATTATTGCTGTCTTTTTCCTCTCTTGTTGCTACCTTATCTGTCTTAGTTTACTTCTGCTTAAGATTTACTTTTCGCGAAATGTTTACTGCTTCACTTGTCTAACTTCAAATTTTCATTTCTCGGCAGATGGTGCACTATATTCACTCCCGTCCTGACCACATGGATGGTTGGCCATTCAAGCTTTGGGAGATGCAGATGTACCTTGGAGCCACCGGGTACCATAGCCCAGTGTTTCACGCAGTTGGCCGCTTTTGCCAGGGGCAGCTTTACGAGTGGAAGGCATGGGTACCTCACACCCCTGCCTGTCCGCCCAGACATTGAGCGAAAGTTCATCGCCCGGAGGATCGACCAGGACGACGCGATACAGGATGCAGCCCAGAATGCTGCGATGTACCTCCACAGCTACTACGACTTGGAGTTGGCTGAGTCTCCGTTTGACTTGATTCCACGACCGCTCCGTGGGGACTTTGTGGTTCCTCAGTTCCATGAGGAGGATGATCCCTGCCTTGCGGGCATCGCCACCCTCGTGGCGCAGCAGGCTGTCCGCTATGATCGAGCTGTCACGGAGTCCCGTTCCCTGCAAAGTCAGTTGTGGGAGGCTCGTCAGTAGGTGCAGCAGCTACGTGCAGCTTTGGTCCGCTTTGAGGCAGTCGAGTCGGGCGAGGCCTCGGAATGTGGAGAGTCTCCCAGTGTTCACTCCTCGTGTGCTTCTGTGCAGTCTCGACCTAGGCGTAGGATGACTGCAGGAGAGTACCGTGCTAGGTTTCGTCCTGCAGCCCCCTAGCCTTGCCAGCTCCAGAGGACAGGGAGGAGTAGTTGTTGTTCGCTAGACTAGTTTCACCCTGAGTAGTAGTGATACTTTTGTATTGTAATGCAGGTGTAATCATGAACCCTAAGTGGTCTGTGTACCACTTGCATATTGTAAATTTATGTTCATTAATCTTTTATGTTGCTTGCTTAATTATCCGTATTCCCTCTGTGTTCAAAGCTTTCTTATGTCCCCTTTCGCCCTCGATCTTACCTTTTTTGTCCTATACTTGCCTTGAAATTCGATGTCTTACTTATCTACTCTTGATTGCCAAAGCCGCTGCAAAGCTAATCTCAAATTCCCAATTGGCAGATGGATCCAACACAGCAGAGCGGTCAGACCAGCGGGCAGGGTGCACCTACCACAGATCAAGCAACACTTGCCAGCGTGATAGCGATGATGGAACAGAACCGCTACCAAGGAGAACAAAATATCTTATGAGTGTTAGACCAACAGGCACAACTACTTGAGCAGATTGCTGCTAGATCTCCAGGTACACAAGGTGGAGGCAATACCACTCGGGATGGTTCCCCAATTACCACCCGATGGGCAGATTTTCAAAAGACACGTCCCCCGGTCTTTTCCACCTTAGCTGATCCTATAGCAGCTGAGGATTGGCTAGTGGATGTGGAAAGGAAACTGCAAACGGTTCAATGTGAAGATAAAGAGAAGGTGTTGTATGCTTCCCACCTGTTGCAACGCACTGCAGCAACATGGTGGATTAATTATCAACGCACCCAGAAAGACAAAGAATCGATTGGGAAGAATTCTCAAAGGCCTTCTGTAAAGCTCATATACCAGATGACATCATGGAGGCTAAGCGCCGGGAATTCTTGGCGCTTAAACAAGGTGGAAGCACGGTTATGGAGTACCTACACCAATTTAACCACCTTTCCAGATTTTCTCCAGATGATGTTGACAAGGAAGAAAAGAAGATGAGCAGATTCCGAGCAGGACTACAGAAGTCTTTGAAGTTTCATATATGGTAGACAGCCTGATTAACTCAGAAGAGGCCAGAGGCGAAATGGAAGATTTCAAAAAGCGTAAGGCAGCACACAAATCTCAGTCTTCCTCACACAGTGCTCAGCGGAGCAAGACCACGGGATCGTCCTCATTTCGATCCCAATCCTCCGGACAGTTTGTGATGCTACCGAAGACCCAAACTGGACAGTCTCAGCAGTATAGCTCTCCTTTTACCTTTGGCCGTCAAATGTCCCACCTGCGGTGGTAACCATCTTGCTAGCGGCTGTCCGCGAAGGTCAAATGCTTGTTTCCATTGTGGAGAGATTGGGCACTACAGAGATCAGTGCCCCAGAAAGAATTTACCATCAGATGCTGCAAAACTCCAAGTCCAGAGTCAGCAGCAGCAGGAAACGAAGTCACCGGCAGGCTCTAGCACTCCCAAGGGGGGTTATCTGCAGATCAAGGCAGCCGGACCTCAATCACCTGCAGGCACAGCAAACTTCACATCCGCAGGCAGAGGCAGAGGCCGCACTAGACCCACCTTCTATGCAAGGGTGAATCATGTGTCCGCGGAAGATGCAGCTGGAGCTAGTGATATCATTGCCGGTATGTTCCCAATCAACTCCATACCTGCATTGATTTTATTTGACCCTGGCAACACATTCGTTTATTTCAAAGAGTTTTACTTCAAGAAACCAGTTGCCTTCTGTTTCATTGCCAAGACCTTATGTGGTTGAAACCCCTGGGGTTAGAATGGAGTCCCACAGTGGGTGTGCCGGACTTAATATAAAGATTCAAGGGGTAGATTTTAGAGCAGATTTGTTGCAGTTAGATATGTTAGGATTAGATGCCATTTTAGGCATGAACTAATTAGCCAAGAACAAAGGCAAGGTAGATTGTGAGATCAAAACAGTATCATTGGTAAATCCTGAAGGTTAGAGAGTGGTAGTAGAGACAGACCGAGAAATGCTGAAGAATGCAAGAAAGCGCATCATCAATATGCTAGCAGTTACACCTGATCAAGTGCCAGTAGTACAAGAATATCCAGATGTGTTTCCGGAAGAACTGCCGGGCAGACCCCTTGACAGACAAGTAGAACTCGCCATAGAGTTGATCCCAGTTACAAAACCCATTGCCAAGCATCAGTACAGAATGTCAGCCAGTGAGCTGAAAGAGCTCCAAAGACAGTTAGATGAACTACAAGAGAAAGAGTTTATTCGACCAAGTGTTTCCCCTTGGTCGGCCCCAGTCTTGTTTGTGAAGAAGAAGAATGGAGAGCTAAGAATGTGCGTAGATTACAGAGGACTGAATGTTGTCACAATCAAAAACAAGTACCCATTGCCCAGAATTGATGACTTGTTTGATCAACTCAAGGGTGCCAAAGTATTCTCCAAGATCGACTTGCGCTCGGGTTACCATCAGCTCAAGATCCGGGAGCAAGATTGAGAGAAAACAACCTTCATCACCCGATATGGATTATATGAGTTCACGGTCGTGCCCTTTGGTTTAACCAATGCACCAGCCTATTTCATGAATCTTATGAATCTGGTGCACATGGACCAACTGGACCGATTCGTGATAGTCTTCATTGATGATATTCTGATTTACTCCAAGAGCGAAGAAGAACACAAGGAGCATTTGCACATGGCATTGACCAGATTGAGAGAGCATCAGTTGTATGCCAAGTTCGACAAATGCAGTTTCTGGCTGAAAGAAGTTGCTTTCTTGGGTCATATTATATCAGAAGATGGAGTCAAGGTTGATTCGGAAAAGATCGCCGTAGTCATGGAAAGGAAGCAGCCCAAGACAGTGACGGAAGTGAGGAGCTTTCTTAGATTAGCGGGTTATTATCGCCGATTCATAGAAGGATTCTCAAAAATTTCTCGTCCGCTCACCCAACTACTGAAGAAGGACAAACCTTTCACATGGACAGATGCCTGTGAAGAGAGTTTTCAGTTGCTAAAGACCAAGTTGACGACAACGCCAGTTTTAATCTTGCCCAACCCAGAGAAAGAGTTCCAAATCTATTGTGATGCTTCAAAGCAAGGCAGGGTGTCGTAGTGATCGCTCAACCACAGGAGTTGACTTGCCAACACTGGTTTAGTAGCTGCTCAACTCGATTGAAACTGTATAGGTGTTGAGAAGGCAGGGTGTCGGGAAGTTAGGTTAGGTATGCTGTGCTGCGGGTACCTAACAACAGTAGGGTTCACTCAAAGCGGACGGGAGTTTTCATGTGCCAGACCTAAGTGGATTCTACCGGGTAGAGCCTATATAAGGAATTGAGCAGTGAAACGACCTGGCTTTCTTAACTCTGTCGCGGGAGTTAAGGGATCGTGTGGGTAAAGCTGAGCAACTCTGTAGAGTCAAATAAATGGTATTCGAATACGCCGTGCTCCCGGTTAATGGAGCTGTGTCACTTGGGTGATTCCAGCCGCGAAGCTTAAGTAGTCTTGTAAATGCTTTAACTTGGTTAGTTGAATAATTATCTTTCATGAAAACCCCTAATGATTAAGGAGTAGTTTTCTTCTGGTGAATTTCCAAATGTTTACAAATAAAATTGCATCCACTCAAAGCTAATAAACCAAGTATACTCCCTTCCTTTGATGATCCGTGCAATTAGTAAGATAGGGTTTCCTTTGTGACTTGCTGAGCTGGTTAGCTCACGACTTGGTAAATCCCCCGCTTTAGAGGATCAAGACGTCGGTGAAGGTCTTCCCGTTGAGGAAGCCCCTGAAGAGCTCTTCTTCGACGAGGACCCATGGCTTTAGGTCTTCGCTATGCTCAAGCTGGTCTTGGAAGTCTTTTGTAATGTAAATATACTTTGGGCTTGCACGCCCCGCCGTAGAAACTAGTTGTTAAACCATATGTGAAATATATGCTGGAATTTTGTTGTTAGCATGTGATGGTTCACTCTTGCGCGAAATTCCATAACTGTTCACGCGTGAATATTTGCGGGACTGGAAACGGGGGCGTTACATGTACCAAAATACGACAGCCTGGTCATGTCTTTATATGCTATTTCCGGAACGGCTACAGGAGTCCAACGACAACACGTTTACAAGAGATTTACATGGTAAGTTGAGGTTCTATACAATCATCTCAACTGAAGTATATCTCTATTCTATAGAAACAGATATTTCTACAATTCTAAAAGGCATTTAAATCTTGCGATGTCCACATTAATACCATTACGTCTAACTTTCTACTGAGGTGGGGACTAAATTGTAATACCCCAGCTTAGCAAAATCTCAGAATGTCACCTACAACTATAATTACAACTAATTTGAAACATTTATTACACTTTCTAATCCTAAACAGAAATTTTAGCAACACGGAAAAATCAATAAATCAGCATTAGATAAACCAAATGATAATAATATGAATCAATGATAATTTTAACCAAAATAAATTAACAAGTAGCAACGATATCAAACTCGTAAGTGCTAAAGAGAGTCTTTATTTATCTAAGTATTACATAGATAATTGATTTACTTCTAATGATGAGTAAATGTTCACTAACTGTAAGAATGAGCCATAAGGTGCAATATCAAATTTTGCTATATCCCACCTAGGCATGTCGCCATCAACAAGCACCTAAAAACAACAACAAAATAAAGGTGAATCCACGACTCAGCAAGTACATAGCAGAATAATAAACAAAGTATCCATCATATTAACAATTTATATCCATTCATCATTTTTCAATTTCAAATACTCATTCTCAACAATTTCCATACTCCCATCTCTTTAACTAATTTATCTTTTCATGGATACAATGCACATGTCTCATTTTCACTACTTATACAGGTATAGCTGAATGTTCACCCGTTGATGAACCACTCTTGCCCAGTCTTTTCTCATATAGGGTCTTAACTCTACTCCCGTAGAGCGCCTACTAAAGTAGGTATTTCCCTACTCCTGCAGGGTGCATACAAGTAGGTCTTTCTCCACCCTTGTAGAGTGCTTACCAAGTAGGTCTTTGTCTACCCACTCTTGTAGGTCACCCACACCATGTAGGCTCTAGAGGCCCACATTGGTCATCTCTTTGCAATATTATGAATATTCAACATGGAATGCAATGATTATCTTTCATGAATTAATTAGCAGAATTAACCAATTGACAACGTCATCATTATTCTACCATCAACATGTGAGCATTATAAAATAAGTCGATTCATGTGAATCATCATGGCAAGTAGTTATTTAATCATACCAACAATTTTAAATACTCGAATACTATTATATCACGCACTTGCCATTTCTAACGGCGATGAACGGGTTGACTAGAAGACAACGCCGACCCCAATGCTACGCCTTCTACAGTAAACACTCAATTTCAAAATAAGCTACAGCGGTACAAGAACAACAATCAAACAACATTGACCCTACACGCTTCCCAAATCCGCAACTCCCTCTTTACCGAACAGTCACCCCTGCTATCTTGGTACTAAAAAGAGCATTATTTTTTACTCCTAAGCCCTATCATGGTAAACCACACTAGTTCTGGATTTTACACAAAATTCTCCACAAATTCTTAGTTGGCCACAATTTACAATTAAATCATTTAACACCCCCTCGTTTTTAACCCAGAAGACAGATTTGTCATCTTCTGGACAGCAGGCTTAGTATTTTCATATATTTTAATCTACACATTCCAATACAATAAACAATAGCTTTTTCAAAAACTACAAAAAGTTGGCTACCTCTTTCTAATTATACCCTAAATTTAATTCTACTATCTACCAAGTCAATATAATAATCTCCCACAACTGCGTCCAGTAGCAACCGGTTCTAGGCAACAGTCTCCATAAAATCATAACTTCTATTCTACCCAACCAAAATTCTTGTTATCGGATAACCTTCTAGAATCCTTAGATAATTACCCACATTTTTCATGTTGATCAAAAACCCTAAATAGTCCATTTAATGTTTTTAATCCACCGTTTTACCTTCTACTATCAAATGATGATAAATCTGCCGCTACTCTTTTTTCCTCTAAATTTTTTTCCCAGCCGATGCACTGTAGCTGAGCACCACCTGCTGGCTGCACGAAGGAACGCTTCACGCGCATCGGCACTACTAAAGCGGCGCGCGGCACTACTGCTGGTGTCGCTGTCGCTCGATGCCTCGCGCACGCGTGCATGTGCAGGAGGGCGGCACAGCCCGGGCACGCGGTGCGTGGTGAAGCAGCTTGAGACGCGGCCGGCTGGCACGTGGCATCGACCGACACAAACCCGCTGGCACGCGATGGCGAAGGCTCGCACTGGCACGCGAGCAGATGGCAATCTCTTGCGCGAGTTGGCGTGGGAGCTGGTGGCGCATCGGAGAATAGAAGGCAAACGACTTTGGTTTCTGGTTTACCTCTCCCCCACGACCCCCACAATCACTCAAACTGCATCATCTGTGAAACTTGAACTAACAAGTTTGTTCTTTGACATATTTACTAAGCGAGCTGATGTTGTTTTTTATCTTCATCTAGTTGAGTATTCTCTGCTGACGTTTCTTCTTTCTCTGCCAACATAACACAAAAATGAGCTGTCACTTGAATGCTTTTATGCGTGCTAAGATATCTACTCTTTATCAGTACACACCATCACAACCAGTATGCTTTGTCTCGATGTTTCTTGATGCAATCAACCATTATTTTCCTTATGTAATCTCTATTGCTCCTAAACTGGAACATCCCAAATATGGGGTATTGAAAAATGAGAAGAATTTAAAATCTTTTGTTGATTTTAGGTGTTGTTTAAAATTTTCATCATTCATTCAAGATTCTTATTTTGGTTCTTTGCTAAAAATTCAATTAAGGAAATCAAAACCTTGAATCAAGAACCGAGTCTATGAAAATCAGATTAGAAAGAAATCTCAAATCTCTTATGCTAATTCCAAAATTAAATTTCAAAACTGGAATGTGGAATTTCAAAACCAAGATTTGAAATTGGAATCAAAGTTAATATTAAAATTTTTCCATACCTAATTAATTTAGCCAATTTATCAAATTATGAAATTCTCAAAATAAACAAAAAAAATCCTCTTGGGCCCCCAGCCCGTTTTTCCTTGCACCACCTGGCTTAGCCGGCTCTCCCCTTCCTTCCCCTTCTTTCTGTTCCTCGTCGCACCGTCTGGCATTTGCTCGTCGAGCTGGCCCAGCTCTGGCGCTCCCACATCCCTGCTGCCAGCACGGCCGACTTTCCTCCTAGGCCTTCGGCCTACCCCCGCGCTCCCTTCCTCTGCCTCCCTCTGCTCTAGGCACAAGCCTAGCCGGAAGGCCATGCATCGTGACCACGCCACACTGGACGGCAGCCTGTGCTGCCTAGCCATGCCCGGTCCGAAGCCGCCCCCCCCCCCCACGTCATGCCAAAACCTCACGCACGCCTGAGAAGTTGACCCCATCAAGCATCGCCATTCAGAGCCATTGCTTCTCGCAAATCCTGCTATCGGCCGTCCCCTCGCCATCTCATCGCATGGCCCTGCGCCCTGCCTGCACGCCCGCGAATCCTGCCACACTTCTGCCACCACGTCCGTGACACCCTGCGCCCGCACAGCCATGTCATCCTGCGTGCTGCTCGCTAGTCAACAACAACAGCACCACCACAGTGCCAGTACTCTGGCTATAAGAAGCCCCCGAGCACCACTGAGCCGCTTCTGTGCCCACACCGACCGTTGCCGCCTCACACCACTCAGGCCGCTCCGACAAACCCCGTGGCAAATCAACTGCGTCACGGTGTGCCCCCAGTGATCTCCTACCTCCTCCTTCGATTAATTGGACTCCGGTGCCCCTCGGCTCACCGCATGGCCGTTCTTCCTCACCTCTAGTCAAAGCTGACTCCACCACTGCCATCTCGCCTTCGCTCTATGATAACCCGATTCCTCCCTCCTATATCTTCACTAAGCCGCCAAGGAGCCACTCCAACAGTTGGTTGGAGCTCCCCGTCACCCATGTGACCCCTCCATGGTGGCCTCCCCGCGCCTCAACCTCCCTCCAGCTCCACCAACCCCCTAGATAAGCTCCCCGTGGCTTCCTCTTGCTCTTGCTCTGCTTAAATTGTAACATCCTAAAAATTTAAATTTGAAAAATATGAAGCTTTTGAATTATTTTTGCAATATATTTATTTGAGTTTGGATTTTATGATGCTTTTTAAATTTTGGTTGAGGTTTCCGAAAAATTGAAGAGAGATTGAAAAACAAAATCAATATTAGAAATGTCATACAAAGAAATATGCAAACAATGGAAACTCAAAAATTTAAATTCGAATATGAAAAGATGATCCATCAAAGGAAGGGAGAAACTTGAATTAGAGCATATAGTTTCATTTTTGGAAATAATAGTATAAATAACAATAGAAGCAAATGAATAAAATGCAAACCTGTGCAAATATATATATGTATATATATACACCTATATTGCAAGTGGTATACATGCAAGAAGAAGTCTAGTAAAATAGGAAGTGGAACTATGAAAATAAAGGACAACCAGATGAACCTATACATATATTTATCTGTGCACACACAAATAATGCAATAAATAAATGGGTAAATAAAAAATGAAAAGGAGAGATGAAGCCAGGCTGGCCGAAACGGCCCGGCCCAGCTCCACCTCCCCCTTTCCGCCTTCTCCCCCTGCCACGCGGGCCCGTGCCCCGTCCGCACTCCTTTTCTCCCCCACCCGCACCTCCTCTCTCTGCCGCTGGGCCCGATCTCGCGTGCGCCCGTTCTCCTTTCTTTCTTTCCCCCGTGCGCCCGGGTCCCCCTTCCTCCTCCTCTCTGCTTTGGCGCTAAAGCCGTGCGACACGGCCACCGTGAGGCGCGGCGCCAACTCCTTCCTGCCATTCCACGCGCGGCGCTAGGGCATCATGCCAAATCTTTGCCATATCTTCTGCTCTGCCCGCCGCTGCTCCCGCTGCTCGCCGATAGGACCCAACGAACCGCCTCCCGAAGCCAGCCCTATCCGCCCGTCTATAAGAGCCGCTAAGCCCGCTAAATCCTTCCCCGAGCTCCATACTTCCTCCCACAACTTGCAATTGGACGCCCACCGCCGATTCCCGCCATAAAAACCTGATTCCCGCTCCCCACACCATCCCCGGGACGTCGCAATCCTATTCTCGGCCTTTCCCGCGCCTCCCATGGGCTGTACTTCGCCGGCGCCGAAGCTCCTCCTGAGTCGCCGCCGCCGCTCGCCACCGGTCTGCCTCGGTTCTTTTCGGTCTCGGACGCCACCACCTGCGGCACCCCCTCAACTCCGGCGTTCCATTTCAGCACTCCCCCATACCTCTCCGGCCACCCCTCGTCGCCGGCACCGCCGCCTGCAAGCCGCCCCGACCTCCTCTGTTCTGCCCCCCTGGCAACTCACTCATTTACTTTGGTCATCCGTTTCCATCAGGTAACACCCACGAGCTTCCCTGGCTAGCAGTGCTAGCGCTAACACCCCACCTCGGCTGCCCGCGTTCGAGCCCCCGCTCTGTAGCGTCGAGGTGAGGTTTTTGTTTGAGATTTTTGCTGAGTAAAGACGCAGAAAAAAATATATATATAATAAGGCAAATCACAGAGTAATCAATAGCTAATACAAAATTAATTAGGATATAGTTAAGACTAATTAATGTTCGGACAAGGGTCATTAGATGCTAATGACAATTAATTAGTGATTAATTAATGACCTCCATAAATGCTAATGATAGATTAATACAAGATGTTCTCACTGACATGTGGGCCATGCCCAAATTAATTAAATAACAGCCGGGCCCACTTGTCATAGGCACAGTATATAGGAAATAAAAGTAGAAGAATGAATTAAAAATACGAAGTGGGACCCACTTGTCATGATTTTAATAATTTCTGGATATAATTAAACTGAGAACTTTAAATGGGCATAACTTATTCATTTTAACTCCAAATTGAATGAAACAAATATCTAAATTCATCTAAATTCAAGAACTATCCAATGGAACTGAAACCAGTATTTTTGAAGCTCATGTGAATTTTTGGTGGTATTTTGTTTCGTTTACTGATTTTATCCAAATTTTCGCGCAACGTAAAATAGCGTACGAGGCTGTAACATCCTAAAAATTTGAATTTGAAAACGTGAGGCTTTTGAATTATTTTGCAGCATAATTTTCTTGGAAATTCCTCTTTGGTGTTTCTCTAAATTTTGGTTGAGGTTCCAAAACATTGAAGGAATTCATGAAAAATAAATTAATAAGCCATAAAGAAAATATGGAAGTAAAAGAAATCTATAATTTAGAATTTGAATCTGAAAAGATGATCCAATAATAAAGAGGGGAAAACTTAATTTAGGATATAGAATATCTTTTTAGAGATAATAGCATAAATAGCAAATAAGAGTAATGAACAAAATACAGGCATAAATATGCACCTATACAAATTGAGCATGTGCAAGGAAGAGATTAGTAATATAGGAAAATGCAAACATGAGAAATTATGTGGGTAGGCAAGAATGAACAAAAATATAATTACGAAAATGCACATACAAAATAAAAATAAAAAAGGGGGATGCCTTGGCTGGCCGAACCAACCCGACAGCCCAGCCGGCTTGCCCCTGTTTCCCATCTTCATCCCCCATCCTTTTCCCCTCGCTCATTTCCACAGGGCCGCAGCCGCCCATACCTCGCTGCTGCAGCCCACCCCGCCCCTCCGGCCCGCCTCCGCGCCTGCACCGTCCCGGCCCGCCTCCGCACCAGCACCCCTTCGGACCAACGGTCAACCGCCGTCTCATCCGCCTTGCTGCCCCTGCCCCGCTCCGTCACATCATTCGGCGCGCGTGGCGCAAAAGCTGCAGCACGGGCATTGCGGGGTCACGCGCAAGGATTCGCCAAGATCCTCTTCTCGCACGCCGCTTGTCTTGTCGCCGCACCGAGTCGTCATGCGCGAAATCTCCCGGAATCCCGTTGCTCTGCCCCCGCCGCCCGTCACGGACGAGACGGGACGACGCTCACATCACTCGGAGTAAATAAGAGCTACCGAAGCCCGCCATCGTCTTCATCCCATTCCCCTTGTACTCCCGGCCAGCGGAATCAAAAATCCCCGCGCCCTAGCTCGCTGAGACAGCCACCTTCCCCGTCACCAGCCGAAATCGCCGCCGCCGTCGCCCCCTCCCCTCCGGTGCTTAGCCCTTCAATTCCGGCCACCGGGAGGATCTCCTCAACGCCTTGGAGCTTCCCCGACCGACGGCCATGGCCCCCCGCCACCCTAGCTCGCCGGTGCCCCTGCCCCTGTCCGCGCCGCCGTCGGCTCTCGATGCCAGCCCACCTCGATCTCTCCCCGGCCCCGCCGACACCTCCGGTGAGTTCCCGCTGCCTCCCTCCAGCTCACGCCCTCCCAAACCACCTTCTCCCTCCCCCCGGCGCCGCCACCCCGAGCACACCTCACCGTGCCCCTGCCCGCGCCGCCGTCGGCTCTCGATGCCAGCCCACCTCGATCTCTCCCCGGCCCCGCCGACACCTCCGGTGAGTTCCCGCTGCCTCCCTCCAGCTCACGCCCTCCCAAACCACCTTCTCCCTCCCCCCGGCGCCGCCACCCCGAGCACACCTCACCGCCGCCCGCCCCAATCGCCGCCCGAGCCGCCTCGCCTCCTTCCCGGCTTACACCACCGCCCCCGTGACACACACGCCTTCCCAGCAACCCGTTTTGGCGGTTCCCCAACCCCCTCCGGTCGCCGCTCGCCGCCGGCAAAGCTCCTCCCCGTCGGCGCAATATGCTCTGTTTTGAGCCCTGGCTCCAGCAGGCATAATAGCATTCCGGTGCTTTTGCTATCAGCCTAGGCACTGCGCCCACTTGGCTACCAGAGTAAGTATAAGGCACAGAGCCTTTCTCCCACATATACTGGGTTCGATCCCCATCCGCTCCACTAATAGTTAGGATTCTTTTTGTTAATTTTGCTAACCGACTGCAGTTAGGAGGAAAATTAGAAAAAATTAGAATAATTCAAAAACTTGATAGGATATAATTAAGCCTAGTGAGTGCCTAATTAAGGACTTACTACCATATGCTAGTAACTAATATGCCTTAATTTTTATCTAGAGAGCTTGATCCAAGGCATAGTGAGCATTTTAGAAAGAGGTAGTCTAGGTTCCAACTTCCATGAAATGATGATTTAGCTAATGCAAGTTTTGTAAAGAACAAAATCCGAAACCCTTGCATGATAGTAAGATTATAGAGCTAGCCACCACATAGTAATACATAAATGTTAATCCTATATCCTAGCAATGATGGGAATTATTTTGTCGACTATAGTACTCTAATTAAATTAGGGAACAGTTTAGGGGATCTAACAAAAGTTAACTAGATTGTAAAGGGGACTATTTAATAATTACAATAGGACTAACTCGTGAATGCAAAACTAATATGGTTTGAGCGATCATTTAGAAGGTTAATTATTAATTTAAAGCAATGGTAAGGAAATATGACTATGGTTACATAACTAAACTTAATAAAGGTTACACCTAATTATAATGAAAGCATATATGCTCCAGTATTTCTCAAGCCACCATTAAACAAATCTCAGTGATATATCTTATTAAATGGCACTAATGGAATAATACCTTAACCTCTGCCGAGATAAATAAATCTGAATTAAATAAAGCTAAGCCTATTAATAACTAAAGTATAGGTCAAATACCAATGGTGCTGTTAATTAAATTTTAACGTAGACTTAGTAAAATAATAATATCGAGCATGATTAAATGTAGCGAGCTAGGACCTGAACCAATGGATTCTAAATCAAAATAAGTTGTGTCCAATAACAACTAAGTGCACATAAAGTGTCGCACCACAAAATGTTACCCGTTCGAATTCTAAAATCGATTCGGTTAGCTAAAAATTGTATATATATCACTTCTATATAACCTATGCCTGGAATATTAGCGCTCGACAAAAGGATGATCCGCTGTAGGTCTAATCTAACTCATGGAACTTCCTTAATAAGTATAAAAATAGTAGAAGAAGCTAGTAATAAAAGGATCGAGTCGTCGTATTCCATTACCGACCTTACCATCAAATCACCCGAATTACCCATTAACTCATAATAAAGCTAAATCGAGTTTATTTGGATTTATGTGGATCTTTTGAGTTATTTGCTTTTATTTAGATTCAGTCGTTTGTCGCGTAATTAGAAATTGGGAGCAATGAAGATTCAGTGGATCAAGCGAGATCAAGCTCGAAGTGAAGATAGAGACCCCAAAGGCTCAAGAGAAAGCATCGTGTGAGCTCAAGACCGCGGTAAACCACGCCAGGCGAGTCAATACTTTGATCATGTTGAACCTACTTTTTCTGCCAATTATTTTTGTTTAAATTATCAAATTGCATGCTGTTATTTTATATACAAATACATGTTTAATTTAATATTCTAGTTATGTGCCTATTGTTTATCTTGAATAATATTACACCTCCCTTGGAATATCTGAATATGTGAACTTTGTCGCCCTAGCAAAATTACAATAGTAGCCTTTCGAAAATAAGTCCATAATTTATATGCCATGCTTAGTATTGCTTAGGTATTCATGGGCGCGAGAACACCCAAGCATCACTTTAATCATGAGAAAATTTGGTTGGGCAGTCATGGTAGTAATGACTGGTATATGTTGGCTATGATTATTTTATGTTTCCAAAATCTCCAACTTGCTTAAATATCTGGGCGAATGGTTCGAGGGTGTGTATGTGGTGGTGCAGTGGAAGCACAAAGTGGATAGTGGTAGAACCGCCCAGATACCACTAAGGACTGAATCTTGTCATGACCTCCTGTGTAAAACAGTACAACCACAAGTCTGTAAAGTACAACTTGGCTTAGTAGATTTACCGGACCCTGAAAGTCATCCTCACAGGAGAGGGTGGTGAGATAGTGCAAGCGGCTATCTATGTGACGGCTTGAATGGGACACTCGTAGAGAGTGAAGTTCTGCTGTGGCGGGCTAGCAGGGGAGTAGCCAGCTGCTAGACGTTCAGAAGGAGAACATCCCGCACAACGTATGGGACCCACCGCAAGTGGGAGCGACCCATAGGGTGAAATGATGGAAGGGGCGAGGTACTTTGAAAAGTCACTGTGATGGTCTGCTCAACCACACGACTAAGGAATCGTGTGGGGCAACGGGTTGACTGTCTCTTGTGGTGAAAGTGTACAAACTCTGCAGAGTTAAAATTATTTGAATAGCCGTGCCCACGGTCAAGGGCGGACACGGGAACTTAACTAGATATAGTTTTATTTCAAAATGCTTTATGGATGGGTTTGGAAAAGTGAAGGGCAGTGGAAAGCCCTGATTTGAGTTGTCCTGGGTGTCGTCCCAGTGGTAATGTAAGCGGTTATAACGCTGAAATATTAGCATATGGTGCGGATGCCATGTAATGGTGGATGGAATCTGGATCACTATTATTATTGCATTCCTTTACACATTATGTTTTTGAGTAAAACTGCTAGGTCTCAGGAAATTTCTATGTATTGTATTTCAAATAATGACACTTCTAATCTTACAAAATAAAATATGGAAGGAATAAACAGGGTCGTGAGTAAAGGAGATGGATGATTGTAGTATACACATAAAGGTATTGGTGGATCCATGTCGATCATAAATAGGAAATGATAAAGTGGATTATGGGAGAAACAATTTGGGGAGTCTAAATGAATATATAGGCTAGATAGATGATTTAAATGATTTTGGAGAATTAGGGAGTACAAAGGTAATTGCTGGATTACAATACTGATAGCTAATATAAATTCTTGGAAGATATTAGAAATAATGGGATTAATAGGATTAGATCAAATACTAGATGGATGAATTGAATTTCTAAGAATATTGGAGGAATAATAACAATTATTTAATTATAATCTTGTTCAGTGATATTCTCGGTGGATGTATACTAGTGAGTCGTAGACTTGATCATTGATATTTTTGGTGGAGGTATACTAGTGAATTAGTTAGTAGTAGATAATAGAAAATGAGATTGATTATTGGAAGAATAAACTATGGTTTTTGGATCAATAACAAAAGGATTATATACGAATGATTGCGGTGGATTTAAAAGTAATTGTGTTAGTTAATCATTGGGATTTAGAAGTGAAGAGTTGATGATTAGCATCCACAAGATTGAATTGCTAGGAATTTAGAATACACAAGATGTTGGTGGATCTAAAATAAAGAAGTTGGTAAATAGGGAACCTGAGATTGGATCCATGAATTGGTGGAAAAAAAATTAAATTCATACGAAAGCTAGCAACCCCGATGGGATTAATAGAATGTTTAGACGATGTAATGGGAGTGGTTTGATCGGTGGATTATATAAATTATGATACTTGATGTTTGGGAATTTAGGCAGCAATTGATCGGTGGATTGTATATAGTCGCTGTTTGGAGTTTTACACAGCACTCAATATAGAAAGTGTATTTCGGTGGGTTAAGTCAATTATGATAATCGCTAGGTGGAGTTTAGGTAGCAACAATAACACTATGATTTAATAAAAATAATGTTACTAAAAGCAATTTCTGGCAAATAAAATAACCCGAGCCTCTCCTTTGATAAGCCATGCATACTATCTATTTGCATTCTGTGTATTGGCTCGCGGAGCACGGTGGTTTGTGCTCACACTCGCTTTCACAACAAATCCAAAATCAGGAACCAGGTCACTCCGCCTCAACAACACGATTGGACATGATGGCAAAGAAGATGAAGATGTCAAGGGCTAGGTCGCGAACCTCCAGTTGGCTGCCTGTGGGCATGTCCTGAAGGTCCCATTTGCGTGCTTCGTTCTTCCGCTGCTGCAATTTAATGATTTCGGCCTAATCGGCCCATGAGTAGGTCTACTATTATATTTACTCTTACGCATGATATGTACTTTGATAATCAGAACTGTAAACTGTGAGCACTATCTACTGATCTAGGGAATAGTGCGGTGGAATCACAGCGGAATCCGGATTGTAAAATCTGGGTCCCTACAGAGGCTCAGGAGGAAGAAGCCAAAGCCAAAGCCGAAGCAAACCTCGACACTCAAGACCGCGGTAAACCGTGCAAGGCGAGTCGATACTTTCATGCTGATCATGTTGAACCTACATTTGATCATGTTGAACCTACATTTTCTGTAAATTACTTTTGTTTAAATTATCAAATTGCATCCTGTTATTTTATATGCAAATACATGATTAATTCAAGATTCTAGTTATATGCCCATTATTTAACTTGATTAATATTACATCTCCTTTGGAATATTTGAATGTGTGAACCTTGTCGCCCTAGCAAAATTATAATCGTAACCTTTCAAAAATAAGTCCCTAATTATACGTCATGTTTAGTACTGCATAGATACTCGGGGGCACTGAAATGCCCCAAGCATCATTAACATTTACAATCATGAGAAATTGGTTTGGGAAGTCATGGTGGTAATGACTGGTATATGTTGGTATGATTATTTCATGTTCCCAAAAACCCCAACTTGCTTAAATATCTAGGCGGATGGTTCGAGGGTGTGTGTGTGGTGCAGTGGATGCACAAAGTGGGTTAGTGGTAGAACCGCCCAGATACCACTAAGGACTGATTCTTGTCATGACCTCCTGCAGTGGCAGACCCAGGATTTTACCAAAGGGTATGCCGCACCAAAATTTTCATATGCAATTCGGTAAAACCATTTGCCAATTCGGTAAATAATTGTAAAATTTGCACCATAATTCAGTATACAGGCACTAAATAATATGATAAGTCTTAAATTTAAGGATTAAGTTGGAAACTTGTACAAATTACAATATAAATAGTTCAAACACCATACTAATAGTCTCAAATATACATAAAAGTGACTTACAATACTGCTTGTCTGACTTTTTTGGTCTACGCTTTCTAAAAGACATGAAAGTCTCAATTATATCATCTTCATCCACTTCAAAGAAAATATCCCACTCAATGAATGTGACTAAACAATCATCCAAAAGACTATCACCTATCTTATTTCTTAATTTTGTTTTCACTAAAACCATTGCAGAAAATACCCTTTCAATACTTGCTGTTGCCATTGGTAGAAGTAAAACCAATTTGAGAAACATGTAAACCTTATCATATATTTTATGCCTCTTTGTTTCAACAAGTTTACCTGAGAGATCAACAAGATTATCTAGATCTGTGTGTCCGCCCCTGGCTCATGCCCTTGAATGGGCCATCGTCTGTACCTGTGTCTTCAATAAAAAAACTTTGTACAGTTAATGACATAAAAGCTTTGCTCTTTGGCTTTCCTGAAAGCATACAAAATCAAAAGCAAATTAGTCTCACCACAAATATTAGTCTGACAAACATTGATGTGGTTTCGTGTACCTGGATTTTCCATAGACAAAATGCAGAGAAAAATTATTATAAAAATGTTTTGTCAAGGTTAAACAAGTGTAGAATCTTCATATAGGCAGTTTTTTGTCAAGACAAAACTAATAATGTACCTTCCAAAGATCACTGAACAAAATGTCTATATGAAGAATCTGAATATGATACTCTTCAAGCTAGCTAGCCAAACTACAATAATCATGGCTCAACAAAAAGGGAACTTTTTAGCAAAATCATTTGATGTTGTAGAGGCATTGTCAGTAAACAACTCATCAACTTTTATAGGCCTACTTCGATTCACAGCGAAAAGGCAATAATTGTCATGTAAATCCCATTCTCCCAAATAATTTACCATATCTTCTGAATTATAAATACTGCGAAAACCTTAATCGTTTATTAATAAGCTGTCACACACCCAACATACCTTGTAGTACCTTATCACCTACTCCATTCATACATTTACATTCTCACCATCTTTACATGCTTACTTTATTAACTGCAACACTGGAACCTCCGGGTGTGGCCTCCACCATAGCTTGAAATGCATGCTTTGGAAATCGATCAGATTTTTGAATTGTAATCCTGCCACCTATCACATTTAACCAACGCACAAGTAGCAAAACTGGGTATCTGCCATGCGTATGGCTATGGATCTGCACCTTGCAACACCAGGAACCACCTTTTTGTAGGACATTAAGAACAAAAAAACTAAAGGACCCGAGATTTCTCAGAACTTACTTTAACAAATCAAGTCTTCGAAATAAATTAACTCCAGCAAATCAAATCTTCGAAATAAATTAACTCCAACTAAAAGTAACAATAGGACATGTCAAACTCTCTTGCCATAGCAGGGAATGCGCAATCTGCGCCTAAAATATCAATCAAGGTGTTGCCGTACTGCAATGGCATTCTCAAGCCTGCATATCAAAGGCAATATCAAGTTGGGATAATCACTTAGATCACTTACAGAAATAAGATGATTTAATTTGTGAGCAGTTGTCAGACATCATACACCAAGGCAGCTGTTGCAGGATGAACAGGTTGGGCATTACATCAAACGTGATGAAGGCACAAGCATCCCCATCACCTCTCCTCAGGCAAGCCAAGCATCCCTCCCCCATTGGCTACTTCTCTGCCCCGACTGCAGCGACCCCCCGTGCTGCTCCTTGATCTCCAACAAGAGAACGAGGTAGGGAGTCAGAAGTGACGAGCTTTCGAGAAGGGGTGGGGCGAAGAAGGCGTGCCTGAACCCCGGCGGCAACTGCTGCAGCCCGCCGCCGAATGAGCCGAGGTCGAACCCACCACCGGCGGAGGCATGGGCCGGCCGGCTCCTGCGCCCCAGGGTATGCCGTGGCCCACCCGGCATACCCTGTGGGTCCGCCCATGACCTCCTGTGTAAAACAGTATAACCACAAGTCTGCAAAGTGCAACTTGGCTAAGTAACTTTATCGAAACTCCCGGACTCATCTCACTGGTAGTGGAAGGAAGTGGATACGCAAGGGCAAGGGGAGGCCTAAAGGGACACCAAGTGGAGGGTGAAGTTTCTCAGCTGTTCTAGCATTGCGAGAAGTGGAGCCCGACTGTATTAGTAATTGTGGGGAACATCCCGTGCATAGATGGGACCCACCGCAAGTGGGAGCAGTTCATAAGATGAGATGACAAAAGGGCTAGATACTTTGAAAAGTCACTGTGATGGTCTGCTCAACCACATGACTAAGGAATCATGTGGGGCAACGAGTTGGTTGTCTGTTGTAGTGAAAGTGTACAAACTCTACAGAGTCAAAACTATTCGAGTAGCCGTGCCCGCGGTCAAGGGCAAACATGGGAACTTAACCAGATATAGTTCTATTTCAAAATGCTTTGTGGGTGGGATTGGAAAAGTGAAGGGCCGCAGAAAGCCCAAGTTTGGATTGTCCTGGGTGTCATCCCAGTGGTAATGTAAGCGGTTATAACGCTGAAATGTTAGCATATGGTGCGGATGCCATGTAACGATGGGTGGAATCTGGATCACTATTATTATTGCATTTTCTTACACATTATGTTTTTGTTCAAAACTGCTAGGTCTCAGGAAATTTCTATGTATTATATTTTCAAATAATGATAATACTTCTCACATAGTAAATTTTCAAGAAGAATAAATGGAGTCGTAAGAAAAGAAGATGGTTGTTTGTGGTAAACGCATAAAGATGTTGGTGGAATCATGTCGATCATAGAAAGGAAATCGATAGTGTGGATTCTGGGAGAAATAAATTGGTGGAGTCTAAATGAATATATAGGCTAGATAGATGATTTAAATGAGTTTTAGAGAATTGGGGAATGCATAGGTAATTGCTGGATTATGACACTGATAACTAATATAAATTCTTGGGAGATATTGGCAATAATGGAATTAATAGGATTTGATCGATTACTAGAAGGGTCAATTGAATTTCTGGGTAATTGGAGTGTAGACTTGATCAATGATATTCTTGGTGGATGTATACTAGTGAATCGTAAACTTGATCAATGAAATTCTTGGTGGAGGTATACTAGTGAATTAGTTAGAGATAGATAATGGAAAATAAGGTTGGTTATTGGAAGAGCAAATTATGGTTTTGGATCAACAACAAAAGGATTGAATTGTTAGAAAGTCCTGACATAAATGATATCGGTGGATTCAAAAATAATAATAATGGATAATCGTTAGAGTCAGAAGTGAAGAGTTGATGAATAGCAACCACAAGATTGGATTGATATTAATTTAGAATACAAAAGATATTGGTGGATCCAAAATAAAGGATGACACTCACTGCTTGGAGCCTTAGGCAGCAATAAATGTATGAACGGTGGTTTATCTAAATGATGTCACTCGCTGTTCGAGGTTTTAGACAGCAAACAATATAGAAAGTGTATTTTCGGTGGAATAAGTCAATTATGGCAATCGTTATGTGGAGCTTAGGTAGCAACGATAACATTATGATTAAATAATAATAATGCTACTAAAAGCGATTTTTGGCAAATAAAATAACCCGAGCCTCTCCTTTGATAAGCCATGCATTCTATTTATTTGCATCCTATGTATTGGCTCGCAGAGCATAGTGGTTTGTGCTCACACTCGCTTTCCCAACAAATCCAGAATCAAGAATCAGATCACTATGCCTTAGCAACTCTACTAGTCATGATGGCAAAGAAGATGAAGATGTCAAGGGCTAGGTCGTGAACCTCCAGTTGGCTGCCTGTGGGCATGTCCTAAAGGTCCACCTGTGTGCTTTGTTCTTCCGCTGCTGCAATTTAATGATCTCGCCCTAATCGGCCCATGAGTAAGTCTAATATTATATTTTCGCTTCCGCGTGATATGTACTTTGATAATCAGAACTGTAATCTGTGAGCACTATCTACTAATCCAGGGAATAGTGCGGTGGAATCACAGAGGAATCCGGATTGTAAAATCTGGGTACTGACAGTTATTATCTTGGACTCAATAAATGTTAATATTAAAGTTTAATATGAGAAACTAATTAAAGGAGTTTATAAATTAAAAATGCTAGAAATCTAACCCAAATTAATTGCCAACTGAGAATTAGAAAGATAATTACTCTGGAATTAATTAATGTAAGAAGTTAAAAATGCATGTCATCATAAATTGGGACTTAAAGCCTCAAATTCTACATTCAAAAAAAAATCAAGTACTAATATCACATCCTATCAAAAGCTCGAGTAGTCTAAATAATATGTCATGTCTTTATCTCCAGATCTAAATATGTTAACGCAAATAAAGACAATTGGAAAAGCATGATTTTGCCACGTAAAATATTAATCATAAATTTCTCATCTCTAAAATCATGAGATCTCTCTTTTAAATAGTGCTTAAAATAATTGTTGCTAAAGTATCCAATATTTACCTATAAACTACTGAGATTTAAATTAACGGTTTCCTTGTTTATGATTGAGAATTCTTAAACATGAATATGGAACCATTAATTTTTATCTCACATCCAAATGTCCAATCAAATCATCCTAAAAATAATCGGTAACCATCCAATCCTTATCTCAGGATTTAAATTCACCAATAAAAGGTGGACCGTTGATCATTACTAATAAATGGGTGAATCATCAGAATAACTAACTTTGTTCATAATAATAAGTGGTTAAATGACTAATTAAATATCTTAATTAAGTCATTAACATAATGGTTCATTAAGTTGGCAGTTGCAATCTCAAACAATAATGCATCTTGAAATATCAAGTTAATTCAACCAATTAATGTTTTGTTCATCGTATTATGGAGACTATATTCTAAAGTCCCTAAGTTTAAATACTCATTATCCTGTTAATCTCTCTCATATATTTGTATGTCTATCCTAACTCATGGAACTTCCTTGATAAATATAAATCAACAAAAACAAAGTTATCAAGTAAAGGATCGAGCCTTCGCTTTCGCCGATCGGCTATATCTAGCCGGCTTCTTTTCCAAAGCATAATACTCCTGTGGATATTCCTTTACCATTAATCTCTCCTTATTTTAATTTTCTCCCTCATGGTAAAGTTGCTCAGCTACATCCTTCTTATGCCCAATTCTTGTAGCTCCATGCCTACTTCACACTCACTCAATCCTCTCTCAAATCTCAATCAGAGCAAAACTTCATCAAGCACAATTAATTCTATTCGAACTTTTGAAGTTATTTGAATTTATTTGGTCTTTCATGTGTTTACTGCATATTAGAATTTGAAGTCTCGAAGGAGCGACAAGTTCAAGCGAGATCAAGATTTGAGTAAAAGATGAAGACCCAAAGATTCAAGACTACTGACTAAGTAGGCTTTTGTAACATCCTGATTTTTAGAGCCTTTTTGAAGCTTTTAAAATAAAATTGACAATTTGGATTTTTCTGCAATTAATTAACGCTTAATTAGAATTTTCATTAATTAAAAGGATTTAATATGATTAAATTAAACATTAAAATTTGCCAAAAATATTTTATTTGAGTTCCTTGAGTCAAGGAATTTTCTGGAATTTTCTTGGATTTTTCTGGAGTGATTTGCTATTTTCTAGAGCTCAAATAATTTAAAATCTATTTCCGAAAATTGGAAATCCTAAGAATTCCGTAAAGCCTCTTGGGCCGAAACCCTAGAGCCAGCCCATTCTGCCTCGGCCGGCCTGCCTTGCCCCTAGCCACGCGGCGCGCATCCGCCCCTGCGCACGTCAGCCAGATGGCTGACACGCGTCGCCCATCCGTGTGGTCGTCTTAGCCGCAGTTGATCTCGGCCGTTCGTCGCCTCCGTGCCACCGACAGGTGGGGCCCACCTATCAGAGCTTTGTCTCCGACCGGGACTACCGTCTCTGAGTTTGGCACGACGCTGCCGCCGCCACGCTGTCTTGTCGGGACCCGGAGCAACAACTCCAGAACCCACTATGTAAATCGCACTATCCCAGAAAAAGCTAGTGCACACAGGTTGAACAGTGGTACATATCATGCATGATAACCAAACTTTATTAAAAGACAAAAGTACGGGCCTTATGGCCAAGTTTACAATAAGGTGGCTTCATGGCCAAACATAAAAGTAAATAGCGGAAGATAAATAAAAGGAGCAGCCCATCCTGCCTGCCCACAGGCGAATGACTGTAAGACGTGGCCTATTCGTCACAATCCTCAACATAGTCAACGTCGTCGTCCTCTGGTAGGGCTGGAAAAAAAGCTCGTTAGTGGGGCTCGTTGGCTCGGTTCAAAATTGCTTCAATTATACTTGTTAATTGGTTAAACATTAAAATGAGTTGATTTCAAATGAATTTGAATTTTGCTAAAGCTCGGCTCGGCTCGGCTCGTTAGCTCGTTTCTAAAAATACTTTTAAATTATATGTAAAATGATATTAAATCAAACTATATCATTTTTAGAAAAAGCTCGATAAGACGTGGAGTTGGCTCGATATCCACCCCTATCCTCTGGCAACAGTATTTTAAGCAAGGTGAGCACATAAAGTACTCCACAAGTTACACCAGGAGATATAACAGATTTGATGCATGCATAAGGGGTTACAAAGGAAGGCATATTATGGTTTATTTGCAATAAACAACATCATTGAAATAAATACAGTAAAGTAAGTGCAAAAGCTGAATTTGATACAACATATAGAAACAAGATTTTAACAAAATAATATCGTTAGTGCAGGCTCCGACCAAACACTAACCTATCCATTGGCATCCCACCCGGACCATCTTTCCAAAAGATTTCACAAGTGTCCATAAACCAAATTTTATTAAAACCAAAGTCTAATCTGTGAAAAACCATACTAAGCATGTCCTTGACCGTGGACACGGCTATCCAGGATAGTTTGTTACTCTGTAGAGGTGTACAACTTTACCCACAAGACATGTTCTCTCGTTTTGCCATGCGATTTACACACTGCCTTAGGTGTGCGGCTGAGAGTTCATGACAAGGCTGTTCCAATGTTCCATTGCCAAATCAGTTACGCCGCCACTAAGGTTTCACCACAACATGAATCCACATGTTGGAGCCCCCTCTTGTGCCATGTGAGACTTCCCATGGCCTACGCCACGCTCTCACATTCAGCCTATAGCGAAAACTAAAATGGAACTTCACAAATTACTTAGCCAGGTCTATTCCATACCAGACTTGTGGTAGTACGGTGTGACTTTGTATTAGTAGTTCACAGACTGGTCCTTAATTTGACTTAGGCCTACCCGTATACCCCTTGTGCCTGGCAGTCAACAACGAGTCAACAAACTACGATGCATGCCAGCAAGCACCACCACCATACCAATGCCTAACTCTAAGAACAAGTTTTGTAATTTGTTTGAAAACATCTCATAATCATTCTTGACTCACCAAAGTCAAGAATACATTCGAAAACTTTATCATTTTATGTGAAACAATTCTTCCCACCCGAATTATTCTAAGCATGGCTAAGCAATTCCATAAAATGTTCTAGTTAATACTAATGTACCAACTAGGTTTTCATCTAAGGTGACAAGGTATGTTCGTTCAATATCAAGGTTGGCCATACAAAGGAAATTGGGTGTAACTAAAGTTTTAAGCACATTTGAACTAATTTGAATAAAAGTACGCATGCATATAAATTTAAAAACAACATAAATAATTTAAATTACTAGGATCAACATGGTCAAAGGTGTAACTTGCCTTGCTTGAAGTCTTGCTGCGATTCGTCGAAGAAATACTCTCCAGATTCGTCGTAATCTACACGCGAAGAACCAAAAGAAATTCAAACAAAATTCAAATAAAATTCAAAAATTAAAAAATAGTCTAGATTTGGGTATTTTATGATTTTATAAGAATTTAAAATTTTGAACGGGTTAAATCGGAGTTAAAATGAAGAAGTTATGGCTTTCAGAAGATTAAAAGGAGGGAAAAAGGAAAAAGCTGGTTTTTGGGAATTATTTTTGTACTGAAAAATGCTATTTATGACGTCAGCCATTTTGAATTTTCCAAGCGGGAAAAATAATTTGAATGACCGGTGGGCCCAGTCTATCGTGGACCGGATCCACGGTCCACGAGCCTTGCCGATGTGGCACACCGGCCACATGGCGCCATGCGGCGCGAGTGGCGCCACATGGCGGCGCCACCACACGGCGCGCGCGCCGGTGGCTCGAGCGCATGGCCGCGGCGGCGGCGGGAGGTGGTGGCGGCGGTGGTGAAGCGGGCGCGGCGGAGGCGGGGCGAGGAGGCCGGGCGGCGCAGCAAAGCGCGGGTGGCGGCCGAATGGGAGGGGAAGGGCGGCGGTGAGAGGAGGCCGAAATGGGGAAGGAGCCGGTGCATGGGGAGGGATTTTATAGGTGGAGAGAGAAGAAACGGTCGCGGCTTTAGAGGGGGATTAAAGGGAGGAGGCGGCCGGGCGTGAGTGGGGTGTGATGAGGGGCTTAAACGCACGCTTAAACGGGGATTAAAGTGGTAGTAACGGCCGGGATTAAAAGCTTTTATTTGTCATCCATGGTGGAAGAGAGAGAAGGCTAGAGGAAGAAGAAAGGGGAGGAAGAAGAAACATATGACAAGTGTGTCCCATGCGTCATTGAGAGAGAGGAGAATGAAGGGGTACGGGCCGTCGGATTGTTGACACGTGGCAAGTGAGTGTTTCATGGTCTTTGGATGGAGATGAAGGGGTAAGTGATCATGTGTGGCTAGGATTAAATCATGGAGAGAGAGTGATTCAATCTGAGAGCGACACGTGGCGGGCTTGGAATAATTTGATTTTTATTTTCGGAATAATTTTCAGAAAATACTAGAAACTTTATAAATACTTAGAAAAATAATATTTAAAGTCTAAAAATTCTAGAAAAAATTATAGAATATTCCTGGAGCTCTTTTAGATTTAGGAAAAATATTTTTAATTTCAGATTTTCATTTAATAATTTTATAAAATACTTTTTAACCTTTAAAATTGATTTTTAATTCCAAAAAATTCTCAAAAATTAATTAAAATTTTCGGGAAGGCTAGGAAAAATAAAATAAACTCTTTTTGGCTTTAATAAAATATTTAAAATACATTTTCTTGCTTTAGGCTTTGAAATAAAATCCAGATAAATCCAAATAAACTCCAGAAAATCAACAAAATGCAAATAAAATTTTTGGGATGTTACATGTCTCCTCTCCGGACTCGGTGTCCATCCCTGCCTCTGATACCTCGGTGTCTGAGTATAAAAGGGGGCCGACCCCGCGGTCCTTCGCTATCCCATAGCCACTGCCCTCGCCATAGCTAGCCGCTCGCCTCGTTGTTCTCGCTGAGACCGCTTGGGAGCTCGCCACCGAAGTTCGTCTTCGCCGTCGTCTGCCGCCGGTGAGTGCAGTCGCCGCCGTCGTCCGTCCTCACCTCACCACCCGAGCTTGCTACCGGTTAGCCGCCGATGACCCGCGCCACTGTCCGCCTTCGCCACTCGGTTTTCATACGTGCCACTGTCACCTTGGTTCCCGTGTTGTCCCTTCGGTTTCCGCGCCCGCAGACGTCAGCCGTGATGCCAGCCCGCACCCACGCGCCTGTCATCGCTTTGCCTTCGCGTGCACCTGGTCTAGGTGACCTGAGCCACTGACATGCGGGGCCCACATATTAGGCCATGGACCCATGAGCCAACCGAGTTAGCATCACCACGCAAGCCGTCCACGTCAGCCTTGCCCTGCCACGTGTAGGCCACGTCAGCTCCACCCGCCGCGTCAGCAAGCCCAGTCACAGTGTACTATTCCGTAAGCCGAGTCCACCGTAGACCAGGCATCCCATGCACCATGTCCATAGCACAGTAGAATTTCTGATTTTCAACCTTTTCTTCATATTAGATTTTTCGAGAGCCCGTTCTCCCTCGTCCGAACCTCGATTGACCCGATTCTTTTTCCTAAATTCATATAAAATTGAGCTCTATCTTTTGATTTTAGTTTTGCAGTTTTTGGAGTTCATTTGAATTTTTTTGAATTTATTTTGTATTTCGTTTCGGTTTCTCTCTTGTTAGGTCACACTTTTGAAGGAGCTAAAGCCGGATTCGAGGATCAAGAGCCGTCAACTGAGCAAGGCCAAGGCAAGTCATGTTCTTTGATCATGTTGAACCTAGTTTTCAAATCTATTATGTATTACTTTGTTTTAAATTATCATGCATCGCTACTTTTATAAAACCCTTGTATTGGTAGATATAGTCCAAATTGATTACTTCCTCCTTGATATTTTGAAACCCATGATTCTATTGTCACAATAGGATGGGTAATTATTTAGTGATGCTATACTAGTCATCACATGGGTTGTACGTTTAGAGTTGCTTAGCCGTGCTTGTGGTACGTTGGGTTTATCATCACATGTGTTAATTAATTTTGACTTAATGATATATTGAAACGTGGTGGTCAGCCACAGCTATAAAATTTGGTTGTCATGACATGGGTAGTGTCATTGGTACTAGTTATACAAATTTAGTTTTCACTTGGGCGAATGATCGTGCAGTAAAGAGCGTGCAGTTTGCACATGGGATGTGGATGCTTCGTGTGGTATAGACCGGGCATAATAATTTGTGAAGTCCCAACTTTGGTTTCGCTACTGATGCTGTTATGGCGCAAGGGGGCAATTATCGACTAGGTGGTCAGCCTACTCGACGGCGAAACCTTGGTGAGTGGGATCAGGTTGAGATGGAGCATTGTAAAAGCCTTGTTGTGATTTTCTTTAACGTGAAGATTATCACATCGTGTGGGTACAGTTGTGCAATCTCTGTAGAGTGTAAAACTATTCAAATAGTCGTGTCCTCGGTCATGGACAATGCTCGGTGATTTCACACAAGGGATAGAGATTTCATAGAATCCTGGTTGGGATAAGTTGGGGAGTGAATGGTTAGTTCACTGGTGGTTCATTTCATGAATTTTGGTTCATGGGTGATTCATTGGAGTGAATAGTCAGTTCACTCGTGGTTGGTCTCAATTCCTTTGATTACTTATTTATTATCATTTCCAAAGTTCATTTTTCAATCTATTTATTGTATTTACATTAAATTGTTGCTTTATGCAAAATTAAGCTTTCAACCATCTATTGGTAAGCCTTGCATACTATATTGCATTCTTTGTTACAAACGACTTGCTGAGTACTCTATGTACTCACGACTTCATCTATATTTGCTCAGTTGAGGAAGAAGGACCAGATCAGCAGGAGCTACTAGAAGGAGGATACTTCAACAACTTCGCAGATTAGGACTTCGCTCCCCAGTCGATTGCCTGTGGGCATGTCGAATGGCTACTACACTTTATTTTTGTTTTTCAGCTGCTAGTTTTTTTAAGCCTATAGGCTACTAATTGTAAGCTTAGCCATAAGGTCGTACCCTGATAATCCCTACTACTTAAAAATTGGAGTTGGTGACAGTCCGTCCATTCTCCCTTGACTCTCAACAGCCGTCCATTCTTTCTCGACTCTCCATATCCGTTGGATCTCACGATCTCCCTTTCTATGTGCAGTTACTCATAAGGCAGTTCCAATAACGACCCCTTTCTTCCATTACTAAGCGCATGTCCTTCTCTCCCAAAAAACTGTGCCGCGTCCCCTCTAGCCTTCCCCACTTCCCTCCCCTCCGCTTACATCGAGCTGGCCTCCACCATGAGCCGGTGTACATCTGCGCCCTCCGTCAATCCAGCTTGCCGACAGACCTGACCAGTGCCGGCTCACTTCCTCCAGTGCCCATCGACGACCATGGAGCATCCGGCATCCATCAGCAGGCGGCGTCGCATTCAAGTCGCGGTGGCTCAACCTTCTCCAACGCCGACAACGACCACTGGCTCTTCATCCGCAGGAATCGTGTGTGTCAACTGCTACCTATACGGCATACCCGCTTGTCAGATTCACCCCCTCTCGATTCCAATCCTCCCTTACAAATTCTTCGGCCCAACCCAACGCCGCCCCAACTCCACTCTTCCCATCTCAAAATATCATCAATTTGCCTTGCCCCCAAACCCACTTGCTTCGATCCAGAAATTCCTCAATTTTGCGCCAAATTCAGTTGGTTTACTCCCGCAACTTTCTTCTTTTCTGCGTGGATTTTCGTCGGCCCTGTTGGTCGATTGGATTCTTTGTTTTGTTTGCGGCGTAAAGTTTGGATTCTGCCTTAATTTTGTATCGCTTTCTTCTTGTTTTCTTCCTATCAGTTGGGCATTTGGAAATCCTCGATCAGTTTCAACCCCAAGATCCGATTCAGATTTTTGTTGTGCAACATTCACGTTCGAGGTGCCTTGTGTGTCTTCTCAAAAAGAAAAAAGAAAAAACATTCGAGTCCGAGGTGCCAATTCCCATTAGAATAACTTGCAATACTAAAAGCCTCGACCCAGAGCCGCACAAATCGAATCAAAGGGATCGAGCTCGCATGATGCAGAGTTGATAACACCCGACAATGGATCGTGCAGCCTCAAGAGTGGTTCTTGCAACGACGGAGGTAAGAATCTGGTCCCTCCCTCGCCGGCGGCGGGGTCCGGGCATCCATGGCCGCGATCTCGCTCTCGAAGGAGGATCTTGGCGGCGCGCAAGCGCAAGGCACTGCTGCCTGGGCATCTAGCAGGCGGCTTGGCGCAGAAGGCCAGAGGGGGTCATAGCGGTGCATGCAGTGGAAGGATAGACACGGCAAGAAGCTCGTCGAGGTCTTAGAATTCCAACTAGGTAAATGTGCAACATCTGCTTAAATTCCATGCATCCTTTCATTATTTGTGCTGGTGCAATTGTATTAGGCTGCTGTATTGGATAGCATAGTTCCTTTGATCCTGTTGTACACAATAGACATTGATGCGTTCTGTGTAATGTTTGCTTTTTTGGCTAGACAAAATAGATACATAGGGGTTGTCCAGATAGGTAGAATACCTACGGGCGCATTTGTTAGGACTCTTTGTCAATCGGGAAAGGGGAAATTGATGGTTTGGGTTGTTTGTCTGTACGTACAACTTTTGCGAGACAATATTCAGTTATCAAATGATATGTATTCCGGCAGGATTTGACATTACAACATGTGATCTGTTAAGAGTGTCACAATCTGCCATTCTCAGTAAGGTGAACTAAATTATTGGGCTCGGGGGCTTTCAATCATCTAATTCATGTATGTGGGGGTCAGTGCTTCTGGTGATCTTTCCTGAAGGATTGTGGAGCTACAAATTCAGCTTAAGTTTGTTGTAAACATGTGATTAGCGTACAAGCATGTTCTAATTGTGGATTTGTGGTGTCATAAAGTTCAATTAAGAAGTATTGATTGCATCAAGTCTTAGGCAACATACACATAATTGGCCACATGTGCATCTAGGCATCCTTATTTGGATGTTAAGAATAGTCTTTCTTGGTGTATCTAGCATTGAAAATGAAATAATCCTTGAAGTGGCAAAAGGGAGAGATAATTGCCGATGAGTTGAAACGGGAACCTACTGCATTTTCTAATGCCTCGGTGGCAATATTAAGTCTCATTTAAGCTCTAATTAATTATTACTATCAGTCCTTAGTTGGCCTAATTTAATCATTACTATCAGTTCTTAGTTGGCCTAATGATCCATAGCTTATATTATCAGCTGACATTTCTACAGGCAATACTTGTATATGCCTTATTAATAGCTCTACTAATTCGAAATTCTAATATGATTTGATTAGCTGCTTTATAATTTTGATGTGCTAGCTAGGAACCAGGGCTATGATGAAGTATAATTTCTTTTTTTTTTGTTCTTCAGGGCTAGCTTAAAATGATTTGTTTTCTCTAGCTCAGGCTATGGCATTGCCAAACTACGAAAATAATTTATTGTTCTACAAACATTCTTTCTGTCCCCCTGTTCTGTTTGTATACTCAACCTCTTAGACATGGCTGCCTTGGACTAGCATAGTTTCCCATCAAAATTGCACGAGAATTTCAAAAGCATAGACCTTGAAAGAATTAATTGCATAGCTTACTTTAGAAAATTTAGGTTGCTGACACTGTGTGTTATATTGCTGGCTAGGTTTTGGATTTGACCCATTTTTGCTGCCATCAGTTGCATGTAGGTTGAGAATTACTTGGTGGCCTGACCTACTGCCCAGTTGTCGATTTAGTACACAAGCTAAATTTGTTTTAGATGTATTTTATTCAAGGGTGGCAAAGTTCTATTGTCATATTATATTTAAAATTTTTTGTTTGTTGTCATGTAGATTACGGTTTTTTCCCAATCACTATCCATTGTTTTAAGGGAATTACAGCCCTTCCCATATATTGGTGCCAGATGATTATTCCTTCATTTTTCCATCTTGCTCACTTCTTAGCTTCATACCAAGCATCAAACTGAAACATTTGGCTACTTCTAAAATGAAACAAATCAAAAGAGAAGCCACATCGAAGGTAATATTTGCGTATGTTAATGCCGTTACACTATTTCACTATATATGTCCATCTGATGTGCGTCGATCCGCTTTTGCGTTACGTTCGTAATGAATAGGGAATGGAATTGGCCTTAATTAAGGTTTGAGCTGCCCTCTTAGACACATAAAAAATGCTGGAAACTATTTCCTTTTGATTATCAATTACTGAAGCTGCTCTGTTACTTTGTAGTTCGTATAACCGTTTTCCTATGTCGTGGTCGTCGAAGGGCCATGGTCGAAGAGGATAGTGGTCGAAGTCGAAGATCCATGGTCGTCGTCGAAGCTGATCTATAATCACGCATGATGGTCGACGGCTTCCGATTTACGACGATGAGGTGTGCTCGAGGGCTCCCGACCTACGACCACGAGGTGTGGTCGATGTCTTCCGACTTATGACGACGGGGTGTGATCAACGGCTTCCGACTTACTTGACGGATTTAAAAACTTTTAGAACATGTTTATACGCATATTCTAAAAATTGTTACCACTCGTGAGTTTTAAAACATGTAGTATGATAAATTTTAAAAATCCGTAGCAACGTACGGGCATTCAACTAGTTATTAATAATATTTGGATCTTTTCTTAGTGAATTCGTGATATGTTCGATATTTCATCTTTGTTTACATTGTGTGCACTAGCGTGATCCTAGACTAGTGCGGAATACACAGGAGAGTCCATATTTGCATATTCGGGTCTCTACAGCTTTGAACCAGATCAAAGCCATGGTAAACCAAACAAGGCAAATCATCACTTTGATCATATTGATCCTACATTTTATGCAAAATTATGTTTTTTTAATTATCAAATTACATGCTTAATTTATTATGCAAATGTATGTCAAAGCTTATGGTAGCTACATGCCTACTTGATATTGGAATAAATTTAATATGCCATCCTTGACACTTGAATCACCTGATTCTTGTCACCATAGATATTAATGATAACTTTACTAGCTATAGGTAATCTTGTCAAGTTGTAACAGCCCAAGTTTTTATAAAAATAATGGTAAAAATAATTTAAAATAAAAATAAGTGATTTGGTTGCTTGAGTTTTGAATTTGATTTGCCCTAATTTTCTACTTTTAAATAAGGTTGGATCTGAAAAGTAATTTAAGTAAAAATCTAAAAATATTATTAAATAAAAGAATATTTTGATTTTCTATAAAAACCTATTTCAAATTAATTATTTAGATTTATTTGGCTTTTATCTAGTTTATCTGTTTTTTTTGGAGTTTAAAATCTAATTTTGAAACTAAAAAGTATTTTTAGTATAAGTGTTAGCACCAACTAAGTTGGAAAATTTTTTCTTAAGTCCAAACATCTCCAGGATTTCCAATGATTTTTTCTAGATTTTTTGGAATTTATTTGGTAGTTTTCATAACTTTATTTTTTTTCAAGTTTTCTGAAATCCAAAATTGTAGGATCGGAAATGACAACAGAGGGGGGGGTGAATGGTGCCTCTTCAAAAATTGCCCCCAAAGTATTCTCAAAGATCTCTCCTCTCCGATAGCTATAGAAGCTACGAAGAAGGAGGAATCATGCTCACCGGTGACAGAGAGTCAAACACCAGACAAGAAACAGAGAGCTAAAATCATAGGAAAAAAACATCGGAGAAAATGGAGAGAACAGGGCACTATCTGCAAGAGGCCGGTCAGACCGCCACATGAGGGCTGGTCGATCGCTTAATAACGGCAAGTCGATCGCGACTCTATGGCGGTCGACCGCTGGTGAGGCCGGTCGATCGCCTTGAGCTGGCGGTCGATCGCCAGACGCCACTGGTCGGACCGCCATGGGGGGGCCGGTCTGACCGCAATGCATAGACCGGTCAGACCGGCCCAAACCCTAGAAGTCGATTTTCTACAAATGAAGGATTTTTGCGAACTTCTAAAAGCGAGAAATTGAGTGATTTCTTCTGAGCTTCTCAGACCAAAACAGCAAGACAACCACCTTAATAGCAAAGAGGGCCTAGGGAACCAAGGAAATACATCAGGAGAGCTAGGAATTGAGATTTGAGCACAAATCTGAAAATGAATTGAGAATGAAGCATGCTTTCGGATTTCTCATCAATCTCTAAACCTTTGGTCAAGAACTCGAGAAACTCAACTGGAGATGGTCTCACAACATCACAGCACAAGTTTGAAGCCACCTAAAGAGGGGAAATCAAGAGGATCGATCACACAACCCCTAACTTCAAACCCTAGCTACAGTGAATAACAGAGGAATGACGTCCAAAAGATTTTCAGGAAAGCTCATGGCTATTAAGAGTTTGCTCTCAGGGACAGATTAGCCAAATGGCTTGGATGAGGATCTCTAGTTCAGAGCAAATCTATGCCATAGCTATCCATCCCAAAAATCAAACCAACTCAAGAAAATCGTGAAGAGCATTTAGAAGAACAGAAGGCAGAAATGAAACTGAAACTTGAGAAAACTCAAATGGATTCATTTTTGAGAGATGAATTATTACAAGCAAGAGTTCTACATCCCCATACGCAATTGAGGAGAAAAATATCTCATCTCACTACATGCTTGAGATGAACACACGCATACACACTCATAGCTCTCTCTTACACAGGAGAACACATCCTGAGCTCACTCTCCTTTCTTACAACACTAGAATGCCAACTCCCTTTACTAAATAGAAGACCTCCCATCCTCTAATAGCAAATCAAGAAATGGCATACTACATCCACTCCCTCACCTCTCATCCACATGAGGCAAGAAAGTCAAACCCTTTCCAGGAAATGGAGGGAAACCACTCACTTGAGTCAAATCTCCAATTTGCCCCTCAAGCAGCTTCTCAGAAGCTTCCTGTCGTCACACGACCGCACCCGGCATCTTGACCATCTGGACCTCCAACTCCACCTGAGTCTAGTCCCGGTCCATCTCGCCGCTGCCCATCGTGTCCACCCGACTCCGACAACTGGACCTTCGACTCCACATGAGTCTAGTCCTGGTCTGTTCCGTCGCACACGACCGCAACCGACATCCAACTGTCTGGACCTCCGACTCCTCCCTGAGCCTAGTCCCGGTTCGCTTGTCGTTGCCCGTCGTGTCCACCACCGGTAGCTTCAGCTCTGGTTCCTCGTCTCTCGACTCGCAACCACCTCAGCAGCCTCAATCATCTTCGGCATCACCGACCGTCTGGACCTCAACACCTCCTGTGCCTAGTCCCAGTCCTCCTCGCCTCACCATGACCTAGCTCCGAAGTCCTGCAGTCACACAGACAAGCAAACCGTCACATAACACCGCACGAAACAGCATAATCAATATAAGCATTAATGAAAAGTACTCAACCCTAGAATACCCAAAACAAACTCAAACTCTCTAACACAACCGTCAATTACTCATCACAAGCATGGGGATACCTCCACATGGTCTCTCAATCTCCCTCTTGATGAGTATATTGACAAACACAGAAAAGGCGCAAAGATTGAGTTTGTTTGAAAGTCATATAGGGTCCAAGAGAAAGAAAATCATGCTAATGATCATGTTGACAAAAGGAGCAAAAGAAAGAGCAAGTTTTCCTCAAAAGCTCCTAAAACTCCCAAAAAGTGGCTATTCCCAAAAGGTGGCTTTTCCTCCAATATTCTCCCCCTTTTGGCAATAGAATTATCAAGATGCAAAAGAGAGAATATAGTATGGTGTGGCTGAATTTTATTCAATGCTAAGCAATGAGAGCCATGAAGATTATCCAAAATGACCATTTAGTATTACACCAAGCCATAACACATATAAATGCTATCAAGATCATGACAAGATATGCATAATCAAGCCAAGCCACATAAGTACCAATCTGAATTTCAAATGAATTTCTTAGCATGTCAAGCCATTCAAGATTATAGTCTAGCAAAAGGCATCCAAAGATGATGCAAGCCATGTCAATAATCTAAGTGGAACCAAGAAGCTAGAATTGAGTCAATTTAGAGTGCTACAAGTTCAAGAATGAATCATTTGTTCAAGTACTCGATTCTTTTTGAAGTTAAGCAAATTCAGCACAATGGACATATTTTTCTTTAAAACTCATAGTCGTTTCCAACCAAAATTTTAGTCATGTGCTAGATCTCAAGCCTCATGTGACCATTCCAAGCAAGAAGCTTAAGGAGATGATCTTGGTCATCCAAAACTCCCCCTGAGTTCTTGCCTAGTGCAATGGCAAGCAGTCTCATGAGAAAGAATTGGTGAGATCAGTTCTTTCACACACAAAAGAGATCTTTTTGCTTTCTTAAACAGTTGTACTAACTCATGATTTATCAAGAAACTAGCATAGCTCAATCTAAAGCTCAATAAAGATTCAAGACTCAACTCAGCCTATTTGACATGGCATGAATCATAAAAGGATAACTAAAGACAAACTAGTCTCAAGAGCTAACATGACATGTCTTAGTTCAAGTTGTGCAATTTTAATTAACTTATAATGGCAAAGGCTTGATGACACATATAAAGACATGATAAATCTAGCAATCAAATATAGATCATGGCAAGATTTAAGCATTGTAAACATGTCATATAAGGATAATAGTCAAGGCTCCATGAAATTATATTACAATGTAGAATGCTGAAAGAAATGCAGGAAATCCAGCTCCCCCTCAATATGAGATGCACTTTTAGTCCAAGTAGAGTTATGTCAGTATTAAGATCTAGAAGCTCCCAAATGAACTCCCCTGAACCAAAGCAATAAAAACGAGAAGCTGGGAAGAGAAACAGAAAAGGTAGTCCTGAAAGCATGGACAAGATATAGAGGATACTATGGCTTAGACTGACTCTCATCTACCCCATATGACACTAGGACTATCAACTGCCCATCTAACTCACTAAGGAGCAAACACGTTCCCTGTCTACCCAAGGGTGGCCCAACCCTTGCTAGAACCTATAAGAAGTGAGTGAGCTCAACCTAGTGAGGGGAGAAACAGCTAATAAGTAGCATCCTAGATCACAAGATGAGAGAAAGAAATCTAAGCAACTAGACAAGAGAAACACTCTAATCTATGCTAGAAAGACTAACCCGAATGCACCCAAATGCAATGCAACAAAAAATAGAGAACAGGAGCATAACAAATAGAATAAAACAGTAAAGCACAAAGCTCCCCCTCACTACAGTCCATAAGGACAGACCACCCCAAGCTCTCCCCGCAAGGCTGAAAACCTAGAGCTATCCAAAGGCTTGGTAAAGATATCCACCAACTGGTGGTCATTCTCCACAAACCGGAGCATTATGTCACCCTTCTCCACATGGTCTCTAAGGAAGTGATATCTGATATCAATGTGCTTGGTCCGAGAATGCTGCACTGGGTTCTTAGCGATGTTAATAGCAGAAGTGTTATCACAAAAGAGTGGAACACTGTCTATAACTAACCCAAAGTCTCGCAGGGTCGAAGCCATCCAAAGTACCTAGCTGCAGCAACTGGCGGCAGCAACGTACTCGGCCTCTGCAGTGGAGTGTGGAACACCGAACTGCTTCCTATAGGACCAAGAGACAAGAGAAGTGCCAATAAATTGGCAGGTGCCAGAAGTGCTCTTCCTATCTATCCTACAGCCAGCAAAGTCTGCGTCCGAGTAGGCTCTAAGGGAAAGACAGGAAAAGGAAGAGTACCAGATACTATAGTCAATGGTAGCTGGAAGGTACCGAAGAATGCGCTTCACCGCTTGGCGGTGAGATACGCGATTAGAAGCCTGAAATCGAGCACATAGACACAGAGAGAAGTGTATGTCTGGTCTCGAGGCAGTGAGGTACAAGAGGGAGCAGATCATGCTTCTGTACTCTTTTTGATCAACTAGCTCACCATCCTCATCTGGGTCAAGTGAAACTGTGGATGCCACGGGAGTTGACACCGGCTTGCCATCACTCATGTCAAAGCGTCTCAGGAGGTCACAAGTGTACTTGCCCTGATGCAAGAAAGTACCCTCCCGAGTCTGCTTGATCTGGAAGCCAAGGAAGAAAGTCAACTCGCCCATCATGCTCATCTCAAACTCGGTGTTCATGACATCCGAGAACTGTGAAACAAGACCTCTTCCTCAAAAACCCATTGAGGAAGGCACTCTTGACATCCATCTGGTAAAGCTTGAAGCCCTTAGAAGCTGCGAAAGCAAGCATGATTCTAATGGCTTCTAGCTTAGCTTAGGGCAAAGGTCTCCTCAAAATCTAGACCCTCAACTTGGGAGAAACCCTGAGCTACCAGTCTAGCCTTGTTTCGAATGACTACCCCATCCTCACTCTGCTTGTTCTTGAACACTCACTTGGTCCCAATGACATTGTGACCACGAGGGGGCTCAACAAGCGACCAGACCTTGTTTCTCTCGAAATTTTCCAACTCCTCATGCATGGCATTGACCCAAGACTCGTCAGAGAGAGCATGACAAACGTCCTTGGGCTCAAAGGAGGCAACAAAGGCAGAATAGAGACAGAATTGAGACATGCCAGATTTTGAACGAGTGACTTGCTCAAACAGGTCTCCAATAATCTGCTCGGAAGGATGAGCTTTCTGGATATGTCTAAGAGGTCCAGGATGAGATGAAGAAGTGGCCTCTACCTCATGAGCTGATGAGGTAGGAACAGAGCCACTAGCTCCAGAAGAAGCAGAAGGCATGGGCTGATCGCCTCGAGGTGCGGTGGAAGAAGGCACCTCAAGGGGTGGATGAGGGACTGGATCAGGTAGACAACCCTCATCTCCATCGTCCTCATCATCCACAAAGATGGGCTCGGACTGCTCTAAAGAACCTGAGATATCGGGTATAGTCCCCGGACTGGCCTCGTCAAAGGTCACCTCACATGTCTCTACCATTTTACAAGACTCACAGTTCCAAACCCGATAAGCCCGCGAAGAAGTCGAGTAACCTAGAAAGATCCCGTCACAAGAACGTGACTCGAACTTGTCTAGGTTCCCGGACTTCAGAATAAAACACTTGCAACCAAACACACGAAAATGAGAGACGTTGGGCTTTCGCCCATATCTCACCTCATAAGAAGTGCGGTGCAAATGTGCCCGAAGAAAAACTCGATTTGAGACATGGCACGCGGTAGCTATAGCCTCAGCCCAAAACTTACGCGGTGTAGAGTACTCATCAAGTATCATCCTGGCCATCTCGACCAAGGTACGGTTCTTTCTCTCCACGACGCCATTTTGTTGTGGGACGTGCGGAGAGGAGAACTGATGCTCTACACCTGACTCATCGCAAAACCTCTCATAGTAGGAATTCTTGAACTCTATGCCATTGTCACTGCGGATCGCTCGTAAGGCACCCAGGAGCTCAATAGAAAGCCTACTGAAAAGACCTCGAAAATGTGTAAACGTCTCATCCTTCGAGGCTAAGAAAAACACCCAAGAGTACCTCGAGAAGTCATCGACCACAACAAGAACATACCACTTCCCTCCTGTTGACTGCACTCGAGCTGGTCGAACGGTGTCCATATGGAGCAGCTGTGTAACATCCCAATTAGGGAGCTGCTGTAATTGCAAAAAAAATTATTATAAAATATTTATGTTGTTCTTCCCGTGTTCTTAAAGATTGTTGGCGTTATTCAAATTTATTGAGTTGGTTCTTGCCGAAAGGCCCGATTAATAAAAATTCAAACTTCGGAATCAAGAACCAAAAATCCGAAAGGTCACCTCACAGGTGTCTACCATCTTACTAGACTCGCAGTTCCAGACCCTATAAGCTCGCAAAGAAGTTGAGTAACCTAGAAAGATATCATCACAAGAACGTGACTCGATCTTGTCTAGGTTTCTAGACTTCAGAATGAAACACTTACAACCAAACAGACGAAAATGAGATACACTGGGCTTTCGCCCATATCTCAACTCATAAAAGGTGCGATGCAAGTGTGCCCTGAGAAAAACTCTATTCGAAACATGGCACGCGGTGGCTATCGCCTCAGTCCAAAACTTCCTCGGTGTAGAGTACTCATCAAGCATCATCCTGGCCATCTCGACCAAGGTACGGTTCTTCCTCTCCACCACGACATTTTGCTGGGGGATGTATGGAGAAGAGAACTGGTGCTCTACACCTGTCTCACCGCAAAACCTCTCGAGGTAGGAATTCTTGAACTCCGTGCCATTGTCACTGTGGATCGCTTGTAAGGCACCCAGGGGCTCAACAGAAAGCCTACTAAACAAACCCCAATAATGGGTAAATGTCTCATCCTTCAAGGCTAAGAAAAACACCCAAGAATACCTCGAGAAGTCATCGACCACGACAAGAACATACCACTTCCCTCCTGCTGACTGCACTCGAGCTAGGCCAACTATGTCCATATGGAGCAGCTGTCCTGGTGCATCGGTCAAAGTCACTTTGACCGGAGGGTGAGAAGCAGCAACCATCTTGCCGTAACGGCATGGAGAAGAAACTAGATTTTTGACCATCTTGAGTTTCGGCAGACCACGAATGAGGTCGTGGCCGCTAACTCGAGTCAAATGGTCAAATCCAATATGACCAAGTATTCTACGCTAGAAAGTAAGGTCACGGGACTCAGAAGCAACTAAACACCTGAGAGGATCACCGGAAGACTCAACAAAATCAGCACAAAAGTTCCTCCCATATCGAGAAATTCTGCAAACCAGACTCCCCAAGAATCAAGAATTTTGCAATTGTTTTTCTTAAAGCTCACCTCAAAACTGTCATCGGTAAGCTGAGAAAACGAAAGCAAATTGTACTGCAGCTTACTCACTAAGGCAACATCTTTTAAAATAAATGAATCATTAACGCGCACAGTACCTTTCGCGATGACGCGCCCAGACGAAGCATCTCCAAAGGTGATAGTCTCGTCACCTAGAGCACGGGCTAGGGAAGAGAACCAATGGGAGTCTCCGATCTTGTGTCGAGAACAGCTGGAGTCTACAAGCCAAACCTCTCCCTTCCCTGCCCGGCGAACCTGAGTCAAATAGAGAGAGATGGCTCAGTACTGGGATAAATCAAAAGAGATTTTGGCACCCAATACTGAGTCACACGACGAGCAGAAGAAGTAGTCACACACGACTGACCTCTAACTACCCTACGCCCTCTGTCGCTCCAAGAAGCAGAAGGTCTATGTGCAGACCTGAAGCTGTTGCTAGATCTGACTGCTATGGGAAAGCGAGTCGGAGCATTGGCAACATGCTGATCTCGCCGCGGGTAGCTATCTCGATGGGGGAAACGAGATCTACCCTCAGGACTGTGGAAGTCACGACCAGAGGCATATCAAGGACAAAAATCAGAAAAACCAGAAAAACCAAGTCCTCGATGCTGCCCAAACCCATCAACAGAAGCAACTCTCGACCTCGTGTTGGTCTTAGGTGCACTCAAGGTCTGGGGCTGACCCTGAGTACGCCTAAGAGTCTTAACATGGTCTCTACACACGATCTTGGCGCGCCTGAAGCATCGCTCGACCAAGTGTCCATCCTTCTGACAGAAGGTACAATGGTACTTCACCTTCTGAGAGGTAGAAGTAGCATGATGAGACTTCGCCTTTTGAGAGGTCGAAGCAACAGGTGAAACCACCTTACTGTTAGAGATCCCTTGGACAAAGCCTACTGATTTGAATTGAACTTTCTTAGTTCTGGGCTCAATCTTGATCACACCTGCTGCTATGGGTCTAAGAACAGCAGGTGGATGCTTCCTAACATCCTCAGAAAAATCGTATCCTAGACCTTGATTAAATTTGCAAAGCTTGGATTGGTCTAGAATAAGATTTAGCTTCTTCTTGCCTCCACAAATCTCTCAAGAGTGTTCATAAGATACTGACACTCTCGAAAGAGAGAGGTGCAAGAAGAGCAGGGGGAAGAAGAGACGGCAGAAGGTAAGGGAGTAGAAGAAAAACCAATAGCAGAAGCACGGAAGGCATGTGCATGCACAGCCGCCTCAGAAGGGACAGTCCTACTGCTAGCCATTTGGTTCACGTCGCTAAGCGTCTCTACCATACCCTCAGACTTCTTCCCAACATCACACATATCACAAGCAGATGGTGACTTCTCTAGTAGGTCATTAGTCAGCTTCACACATTTATCATCCAATGCAATCAAATTAGATTTTAGTTTTTCACAATTATTGCATGGTGAGCTAATAGGGTTCTTAGAAGCATATCGAGCCATTTTCTTATCATGATCAATCATTTCTTGAAACTGTTTTGAGATAGATTCAAGTTCAGCAGTTATTTTAGGACAGTTGGTGCAAGAAACAATGGGCTCAAGTAATGAAGCTTGTAGTTCAGCAATTTTATGACCTGCCCTTTTTAGATTCATTTTCAAATTATTGCAACTTTCACAAGTCTCAGGCAGATCGAGAAGCATGGTATAAAGACCTCTAAAAGCATTGTCCTTATCCTCACATGAGGTGCAAGAAATAATCTCAACAATAGTAGATGAAAGAGTAGCTACCCTACTCATCTCTAGCTCAGCAAGCAGACTAACATTCTCCACCTTAAGCAAATCTAGCTCAGAAGACACACTATCATGAGGGGTCCTTAATTTCTCCATATCACCAAGCAAAGAAGAGCATACATCATAGTCGTCACGGGAGGGAGCAGATATAAGTGAAGTAAGCTCCCGTGACAATCTATCTACTTCCTTCTCCAACTCTCTACACCTAGCTCTCGATCTAGCATGAAATTTTCCTAGCTTAAGAAAAGCATCATTAAGCTGGTCATAGGAGGGGTGTACCTCGTCGGAGTCAGAGTAGAGCTCGATGTCGCTAATGTCGCCCTCAAGGGCCATGAAGCACATGCCGCTGAAGTCCTCGCCATCCTTGGGATCTTGATCGTCCTTCCCATCGTCGAAGGCGCTGAGGACGCGATGGAAGAGCTTCTTGGCTTTGCCAGGGTTGCGGAACTTCTTCTCTTTGCTTGGAGGCTTCTTATTGCGGTTCTTGTCGGTATAGACGTTCTTGCTTGAACTGCCGTAGTCGTTCTTGCCCTCCAGCTTGGGGCAGTTTACTCGAATGTGGTTGGGGCCACCACACTCAAAACAAATCACACATCCTCCTCTCTTTCTCTCCCTAACCCTCTTGTATGCATGGGAGAATTTTCTGGCTAAGAGGGCTAGCTAGTTTTCTGGAAGCTATTCAAGTAGGTCATCACTCATCTCACAAACAGTAGTAAGAGAAAAATCAGAAATACCATCAGAAGGAAACTCAGAAGTCGAACTGGGTCAGTGACCAAAGCCATCGACTGAGACGTCGACTTGCAAGAGACAATGTCAATCTCGTGAGTCTTGAGGCGTGAGTACAACGCATCAAGAGTCAATGTCGAAAGATCAGTGGTGTCCTTGATGGTGGTCACCTTCATCTCCCAAACTCGCAAATCCAAGGCCGCAAGCATCTGTCGAGCGTTGTCCGAGTCGGGGTATGTGAGACCGACCGCTCGGAGGATGCTCAAGATCTTATGGAACCTCGCAAAGCACTCATCAAGGGACTCTCCAATGAGCATTTCAAACTTGTTGTAATCTCGCTTGTACTGGTCCTGTCGTACTATCTTAGTTTGGGTGCTGCCCTCATGGTAAGGATCGAGGGTCACCCAAATATCATATGCCGACGTAAGATGAGAAATGCGATCAAACTCATTTCGGCTCAACCCTTGGATAATGATGTTCCTAGCCTTTGCATTCGCCTCAACATCAGGCATGTTTGCCACATTGATGTTCTCATCGGCAGGAACAAGAAAGCGAGTTTTGACTTTGCACCATATCGCATAGCCCTGAGCCTGTATGTAAGACTCCATCCGACTCTTCCAAAAGGGATAATCGATCCCATCGAAGATCGGGGGCTTGGTGGAATACTTGTCCGTTGCCATGGCTCACAAACCGGTTAAGATTTATCGAGAAGAGCTAACCGGCTCTTGTACCAATTGTAGGATCGGAAATGGCAACAGGGGGTGAATGGTGTCTCTTCAAAAATTGCCCCCAAAGTATTCTCAAAGATCTCTTCCCTCCGATAGCTATAGAAGCTATGAAGAAGGAGGAATCATGCTCACCGGCGACAGAGAGTCAAAGACCAGACAAGAAACAAAGAGCTAAAACCATAGGAAAAAACATCAGAGAAAATGGAGAGAACAGGGCACTATCTGCAAGAGGCCGGTCAGACCGCCACATGAGGGCTGGTCAGACCGCCTAATAACAGCCAGTCAGACTACTGACTCTAAGGCTGGTCAGACCGCCTAGGTGAGGCCGGTCAGACCACCTCCCTAAGGCCGGTCAGACCGCCTTGAGCTCGCCGGTCAGACCGTCCAGAGGCCACCGGTCAGACCGCCATGGGGTGGCCGGTTTGACCGCAATGCATAGACCTGTTAGACCGGCCCAAACCCTAGAAGTCTGATTTTCGGCTGAAACAGAGGGATTTTTGCAGAACTTCTGAAAATTGAGAAATTGAGTGATTTCTTCTGAGCTTCTCAGACCAAAACAGCAAGACAACCACCTTAATAGCAAAGAGGGCCTAGGGAACCAAGGAAATACATCAGGAGAGCTAGGAATTGAGATTTGAGCACAAATCTGGAAATGAATTGAGAATGAAGCCTATTTTCGGATTTCTCATCTATCCCTAAACCTTTGGTCAAGAACTCGAGAAACTCAACTGGAGATGGTCTCACAACATCACAGCACAAGTTTGAAGCCACCTAAAGAGGGGAAATCAAGAGGATCACACAACTCCTGACTTCAAACCCTAGCTACAGTGAATAATAGAGGAATGAGGTCCAAAAGATTTTCAGGAAAGCTCATGGCTATTAAGAGTTTGCTCTCAGGGATAGATTAGCCAAATGGCTTGGATGAGGATCTCTAGTTCAGAGCAAATCTATTCCATAGCTATCCATCCCAAAAATCAAACCAACTCAAGAAAATCAGTGAAGAGCATTTAGAAGAACAGAAGGCAGAAATGAAACTGAAACTCGAGAAAACTCAAATGGATTCATTTCTGAGAGATGAATTATTACAAGCAAGAGTTCTACATCCCCATACGCAATTGAGGAGAAAAATAACTCATCTCACTACATGCTTGAGATGAACACACGCACACACACTCAGAGCTCTCTCTCACACAGGAGAACACATCCTGAGCTCACTCTCCTTTCTTACAACACTAGAATGCCAACTCCCTTTACTAAATAGAAGACCTCCCATCCTCTAATAGCAAATCAAGAAATGGCATACTACATCCACTCCCTCACCTCTCATCCACATGAGGCAAGAAAGTCAAACCCTTTCCAGGAAATCCCTTTCTAGGAAATGGAGGGAAACCACTCACTTGAGTCAAATCTCCAATTTGCCCCTCAAGCAGCTTCTCGGAAGGTTCCTGTCATCACACGACCGCACCCAGCATCTTGACCGTCTGGACCTCCAACTCCACCTGAGTCTAGTCCCGGTCCATCTCGCCGCTGCCCGTCGTGTCCACCCGACTTCGATAACTGGACCTTCGACTCCACATGAGTCTAGTCCTGTTCTGTTCCATTGCACACGACTGTAATCGACATCCAACCGTCTGGACCTCTGACTCCTCCCTGAGCCTAGTCCCGGTTCGCTCGTCGTTGCCCGTCGTGTCCACCACCGGTAGCTCCAGCTCCGGTTCCTCGTCTCTCGACTCGCAACCACCTCAGCAGCCTCGATCATCTTCGGCATCACCGACCGTCTGGACCTCAACACCCTCTGTGCCTTGTCCCAGTCCTCCTCGCCTCACCATGACCTAGCTCCGAAGTCCTGCAGTCACACAGACAAGCAAACCGTCACATAGCACCGCACGAAACAACATAATCAATATAAGCATTAATGAAAGGTACTCAATCCTAGAATACCCAAAACAAACTCAAACTCTTTAACACAACCGTTAATTACTCATCACAAACATGGGGATACCTCCACATGGTCTCTCAAAAATCGAAAATAAAATTCAAATCTCCCGCTCCCTCTCTCTAGCCGACACGTGGACGAGCCAGGTTGGCCACGCATGTGCGCCAACCAAATCCAGCCACCCGCGCCCCTCTCTCCCACCAACGATCGGGATTCAATCCTCCCCGCCCGATCTAATCTTTGCCGCCCATTGCCACTACTTCGTCAACGGCTTGGATTCCATCCCCACCACTTGGTCTAATCCAGATTGTCAGATCCCCATCCAATGGTCTCTGCCAGCCCTCTCTCGCTCTCGCTGACCAGTGGGCCCCACCTGTCAAATGCGTCTTCCCTGTCAGCATGCCACCTCTTTCCTTTCTTGTTCTCCCCTTTCCTTTCCTTCGCTAGCGACCAAAGTCCACCAAATCCTTGGCCTTCCCTGTGCGCCTGTCTCTTGCTTTGGAAACCTAACGCATCACCGTGGTCGAATCCCCCACTCCCCACATCTCTTTCCTTCCTCGCCCCTCCCCACATCCCAGTTCGATTTCCACCGCCGCAATCACGGCGAGTAATTCCTTCTTCCGAGCACCAGAGTCTCCCTGCGTTGTGTTCCTCGTCCACCGACCCCTGGAAGAACACTGATGAGCAATTTGGGTCATCTCAGTCATCCTCGTGCACTGCCGCCAACTCCTCCGTCCTCACCGTAACTTTGACGAGCTTTTCCATTCCTTCGTCAGGCCTCTTCGCCATCAGAACCCCCACGCCGTCACTGCCCGAGCTACATCGCCGCCAAGTCTCACCGCCGGCCCTCGTCATCAACGCCCAAGCCCCACACGAGGTATAACCATGACTGCTGTGATCTCCTCTCCATACTCCACGATTCACCAGCTGTCGCCACTCGCCGGAACGCCAGTGACCACGGTCCCCATGCGCGGCCACCGATCAGTGAGCCATGTCAGATGGCCAGGCCCATGTGGCAGCCATGTGGCACCACATGGCATGCCACCTAAAGGGACGGCTACCACGCAAGCACCACGCCATGCCCAGAGAGCCCCATTAGACCGCGTGTGCACATGGCACCCACGTGGCAGACACGTGCCACGCCACGTCAGCATGTTTAGTCCAGTCACCTGCTACATCAGTGCCATGTCACCCCACCCACCACCTCATCATACCTTCAGTCCGTGGACTCAGTCCACGATAGACCGGGCCTACATGTTAGCCTCTGTCTGAAGAATCCACCCCAGAGCTGATGTCAGCATGACGTCATAAACCCAAATTTCCTATAGAAAAATAAATCGGTCAAAAACCAAAAATCCAATGCTGATTTCATAAACCCTATTTTCAATACAAAAATAATTCTAAAAAATCCAGTTTATTCTTTTTCTCTCTTTTCAAATTTGCAAGAGCCCGTTCTCCTTCGTCAAATTCCTAAATTCATCAAAAATTCCAATCTATACATTTATGCCCTTATTTTTAATTATTTGGAGTTTATTTAGATTTTCTTTGAGTTTGATTGGGTAATTTTCACGTGTAGACTGCGACGATTCGGAAGAATTCTTCAACGACGACTCGCACCAGACCATAAAACGAGGCAAGTCACACTCCTTGATCATGTTGATCTCACTTTGCAAAAGAAAATTTTGTTGTTTCAAATTATATTGCATGCTTAATTTTATTCAATGTATTTCAATTCCAGTTTTAAATCTAGTTATTGCCTACTTGTTAATTCCTCCATTGACATTGAATTCCTCGATACCTTATCACCCTAGAATAAAACTTTAGTATGGTTACAAAATTTTTGTAGCAGATGCTTAGACATGCATAGTTATACCTTTAGGTTGGGATAACCTTTTCACATAAAATGAGGAGTTTTTCAAATGTATTCTTAACTTTGGTGAGTCAAGAAGGATTATATAATATTTCAAAATAAAATATAAGATCTGGTTTAGACTTAGGCTAATGGTTAGGTGGTGGGTGCAGGCATGCACTGTTGTTCGGTGACAAAGTGTTGATTGTCGAGCACAAGGGGTATGTGGTTCAAGCCTAAGTCAAATTAAGGAATGGTCTGTGAGCTACTGTTGCAAAGCCCTACCGTACTACCACAAGACTAGTATGGGATAGTCCTAGCTGACTAATTTGCGGGTCCCAACCTGAGTCTCATTGTAGGTTGAAAGTGAGTGTGGCGTAGGCCATGAGAAGTCTCACTCGGCTCAAAAGGGTGTCTGTCTGGTGGATTCCTTACTGGGGTGAAACCTTAGTGTTGGCTTGGCTAGGTTGAAGGCTTTGTAATGTAAAGACCTTGTCATGATCTCTCTGCCGCACACCTAAGGAAGTGTGCTAATCGCGTGGCAATATGAGTTGGTCATGTCTTGTGGGTAAAGCTGTACAACCTCTGCAGAGTGTATAATCTATCCTAGATAGTCGTGCCCATAGTCATGGATATGCTGAGTAAAGTTTTTCATAGATTAGACTTTGTTTTTCAAAATGGTTTATGAAAAGCTTATGGATGGATGGAATCCATGAGAGATTGAAAGCGTATGGATGCATGCAATCCATATGAGATCTTTTGAAAAAGATGGTCCGGGTGAGATGCCCGTGGTTAGGTTAGTGTGAGGGATGGACCTGCACTAACGATATTAATTTTATTTACAATTACTCTTTTTACTTATTGTATTAAATTCTACAATTTCCAATCTATATACTATATTTCTCTAAATACTGTTTTACGCACAAATAACCCTATATGCCTTCCTTTATTGGCTTTATCATTATGTTGCATCTCTCTGTATGACTTGTAGAGTAGAAGTTTGTACTCACCTTGCTACCTCCACACAGAGGAAGACGACTTCGACTATGGTGAAGACATGGAAGAGTAGGCCGCGTCTTACAGTCGTTTGACTATAGGCAGGCTTGTTGGGCTTCTTTTGCTTCGGTGTTTATCTTTCACTACCATTATTTAATTTTGGCCTATTGGTCATGGATGTAAACTTTGGCAATCATGCCCATATTTAGTTAATAAATGTCATTATGGTTGATATTTATCTGTGTTGTCCATTGTGTGCACTAGATGATCATAGACTAGTGCGATTTACACAGAGGATCCAGGAGTTGTTGCTCTGGGGTCCAACACAAGTCCAGGGCACTAGTTTGCCCTAATCATCAATCTTTAAACATGAAAACTTATTTGGGATAGTCGCGGGATGTAAGTGACTGATAATTTGTGACATCTAGATTTATGCTTCTCAAAACCCTAAAAACCTACTATACTTGTTTAGGCGGATGGTAAGAGAGGCTCGTGCTGATGTCGCACAAGAAATTGTGGTTTGTGGTATGTACTGCCCAGACAAATTAAGGTCTTACTCCTATGATGACCACTCCATGTACAACAGTGCAATCACAAGCTGGCAAAATGTAGGCTGGGCTAAATAATTTACTAGACCCTCTAGTCATCCTATGGAGGCTTGGTGTAGGTGAATAGTAAGAACTCCACATTGAATGGGACACCGGATAGAGGTGACGTTGCCAAGGCTAGCATTTGTGGAGAGTGGATTTCGACTACGCTAACCTGTGGTGGACATCCCGCATAACCTATGGAAGCAACTGTGACATCCCAAAAATTTCCAAGAATTTTGAAAGCTATTTTAAGATTTAAAAGTAATTGAAATAAAATAAAATAAGTATAGAAAATTAAGTTAGAAATATTTTTCCTAAGTTTGAAATATTTTCAGGAACTTCTCTGAATGTTTTTGGAATTTTTCAAAGTTATTTGGTATTTTTCTGAGCTTTATTTGCTTTTCTTAGGTTTTCTGAAAATCAAAATCAAAAATAAAATTTAAATCTTCCCACCCCTCCCTTTGGCCAACGCGTGGATGGCCCAGATGCACCCACATCACTGCCTGGTAAACCGCCTTCCCTCTCCCCCCACTCGACATGTGCACGGCCCGATCTTGCCCACATCACAGCCCAGTAAACCTGATTTCCCTTTATAAAAATAATTCGGCGAAAAAAGGAAATTCAGTGCTGACATCATAAATCCATTGTCCTTTAGAAAAATAATTCTAGAAAATTTCTTTTATCCTTTTTCTCTGATTTTAAACTTCCAAAAGCTCGTTCTCCTTCATCCTAACTCCGATTGAGCCCATTCAAAATTTTAAATTCGTCAAAAATTCTCCTCTATCCATTACGGCCCTCAATTTAAAATTTGTAGTTTATTTGAATTTATTTTGAATTTATTTAAGTTTGGTGGGTATTTTCACATGTAGACTGCGACGATTCCAGAGAATTCTACGACAACGATTCGCACCCATTTGAGGAGCAAGGCAAGTCACACTCCTTGATCATGTTGATCCTAGTTTGTGAAATAAAATTATGTTGTTATAAATTATCCTGCATGCATAGTTTTATTCAATGTATTTCAATTCTAGTTTTGAATATAGTTAATGCCTAATTGTTAATTCCTCCATTGACATTAAATTTCTCGATACCTTGTCACCGTAGAATCAAACTCTAGTTAGTACACTAGCATTGGCTAGAGAGTTTTATATCAAATGCTTAGACCTGCTTAGACATAATATTTGTTTTGGGATATCTTTTCACATAAAGTGATAAGCTTTTCAAATGTATTCTTGACTTTGGTGAGTCAAGAAGGATTATGAAATATTTTGAAATAAAATATAAAATTTTGTTTAGACTTAGGCTAATGGTTAGGTGGTGGGTGCGGGTATGCATTGTTGTTCAGAGACGCAGTGTTGATTGTCGGGTACAGGGGTATGTGGTAATTTAGGACCGGTCTGTGAGCTACTATTGCAAAGCCCTATCATACTATTACAAGGCTAGTATGGGGACAGTCCTGACTAATTAATTTGTGGGTCCCATCCTGAGTCTCGTCATATGTTGAAAGTGAGCATGGCGTAGGCCATGAGAAGTCTCACTTGGATCAAGAGGGGGTCTCGGTCTGGTGGATTCCTTACTGGAGTGAAACCTTAGTGTTAGCTTGGCCAGGTTGAAGGCTTTGCATTGTAAAGGCCTTGTCCAGATCTCCTCGTCGCACACCTAAGGAAGTGTGTTAATCGCGTGGTAAAATGAGATGATCATGTATTGTGGGTAAAGCTATATAACCTTTGTAGAGTATATAAACTATCCTAGATAGCCGTGCCCACGGTCATGGGCATGTTGAGTAAAGTTTTTCATCGATTAGTCATTGTTTTTTAAAATGGTTTATGATAACCTTATGAATGGATGGAATTCATGAGATATTGAAAGCGTATGGATGGATGGAATCCATATTAGGTCTTTTGGAAAAGATGGTCCAGGTGGGATGCCTGTGGATAGGTTAGTATTTGGTCGGAGCCTGCACTAACGGTATTACTTTCATTATAGATACTATTTTACTTACTGTATTAAATTCAACAATTTCAATCGATTTACTATATTTCTTCAGATACTGTTTCATGCTCAACTAACCATATATGCCTTCCTTTGCTGCCTTTAACATTATGATGCATTTTTTTGTGTGACTTATGGAGTACAAGTTTGTACTCACTCTTGCTATCTCATCTCAGAGGAAGACGACTGTGACTGCGGTGAGGACCAGGATGAGTAGGCCGCATCTTAGTATCTTTTGCCTGTGGGCAAGCTTGGGCTTCGCTTTATCAGTTGCTTCTACAGTTGTTTGCCTTTATTATTGTTGCCAATGAGCATTGATGTAAACGCTGGCCATAAGGCCGTACTCTCTTATTTAATAAAATTGTCATTGTGCTTGATATGTATCCCTGTTACCACTGTGTGTACTTACTGATCCTGGACTAGTGCGATTTACATAGAGGGTTTCAGAGTTGTTGCTCCGGGATCTGACAGAGATGGTATCAGAGCCCTATTGACTCTAAGGCGTGATCGTAGATAGAATAGAACTGGTTCACCCTAAGGACCTACTCTGTAAAATGTAATTTTCAAAAGTTCTCGTAACAACTTATCTTATTCTTTTCCATTTTCAAAAATTGTAGATGGTCGAGATCCCTACCGATGTCACCCATGGCATGCAAGCCGGTCACTTAGCTTCTTGCCTTTGGAACCTCCTACAAAAGATAGGTTTTAAGACACGCTCCATCTACCAGGTTTACCTACAGACCATCAGAGCACAAGAGTATTGGAGGGTGGAAGTACTAATCTACGCCAACGTTGGGGATGATGTCGCCTTCCACATCTTTGATGCTCCAAGAGATGTGATACCTTCTTCACCGGCATCCAGGACGCTACACGAGAAGCCATTCGTCAGATAAGAGAGATCTATACCATGGAGCTCAGAGGCATTGCATTTCGGTATTATCCCAGCAAGTACCCTGCAAGTGCCAGTAGCCTCTTTGCATCCATAGAGGTTGAAGACAACCCCGACTCATCCAACAAGTGGAGCTCACACAGTCCTTGACTACATGTACCAGGCAACTGTGGACAAGCTAAGCTTCACCACCTACAAGCTTCACCGAGCTGAAGCAGAGCTAACTGCACTAAAGGCTAGTGATGACTGTTCCTCAGTCACTGGAGCCAACTATGAGCCGTCACCCAAAAGGTGACGTATCGGAGACAAGAAGGATTACTTAGCCTGGTTTAGGCTAGCCTCTTAGGATACCTTAGTTTTGGATTGTTGCAATAAAATAAATGACGTTACTTGTGAGCTATTAATTCTTTGTCAATAGCCTCAAGCCTAGTATATCCCAATTATTAATATTGAAGTTGCTTTTGTCATTGTTTTTGTGTAAAGTGTTATTTTGGTTGCTTTGGGATGGGCATACAAACCCCTCTTAGTTTCTCTCAATCTGTCCCTAATCCCTCTGAAGCATCAAGTAGATGGTGAACACTAGGAACAACTGTAATGGCTCCCACAACAATGAAATTCCTCCACAACCTCCAGCTAATGGACCTGATTGGGCCCAGATGAGGGCTAACCAAAACCAGCTTATCCAGTTGCTGGTTCAGACCATTACTAATCCTGCTCCAACAACTCTGGCCGCACCCAATCAGGCACCAGCACCCCGTCTGTCAGAATTCATGAGAATGTGACCACCAACCTTCAGCAGTAACTCTGACCCAATGAACGCAGACGACTAGTTTCGAGCCATTAGGAAGAAACTAAGCATACTGCAGTGCAATGATAGGGAGCGGGTTTCATTTGCATCCCACCAGCTGAATGGACCAGCTTCAGAGTGGTGGGATACGTTCACTGCCACTCATGCTAATGCACAGACTATTTTATGAAATGAGTTTGTGCGCAATTTCCACAAGGCCCATATCCCTACCGGTACCATTACCCTCAAGAAAAAGGAGTTCAGGGCACTACATTAGGGAGGACGTACTATGAGTGAATATCTATATAAGTTCAACTAGTTGACATGGTACGCTCCCGAAGATGTTGCCACGGATGAGGCCAAGCAGGAGAGGTTTTTAGAGGGCCTCAATAACAATATAGCTGTGCAGTTGATCTCCAATGACTACATCGGCTTCCACCAGCTTGTCAACAAGGCTATCCGTCAGGAGGGCAAGCAAGTGGAGATTGAGAGCAGAAAGAGGAGGATGACTGCCCAGAAGGTCAACCATGGCAGTTTTCCCAAGGTTCATGGTACCCCACCCCTGTTAAGCAACTTCAAGTCTACCATAAACCGGGCACCTCATCAAGCCAACCGCCCTGCTCCACCACCTTCTCATGGTACATCTGTTGGAGGGCAGGTGCCGAAGAACACCACATTGGCTGATGGAGTGACGTGCTTCTATTGCAAGGAAGCAGGACACTTTGCTAAGTCTTGTTCCAAGAAGCTGCAAGCAATGGGCGACACAGGAGGCAGAACTTGGGGCAAGTCTCCAAGAAGCCCCAGGCACTCGTGAAAGGGTGTGTGAATCACGTCACAGCTGAGGAAGCTCTCAATGCATCGGATGTCTTTTTCGGTACATTTTTGGTAAACTCAGTACCAGCTTCAGTTTTGTTTGATTCTAGAGCATCGTATTACTTCATTTCTAAGGCTTTTGAGGATAAGAATGGGTTGGGTTCAGTTTCTCTTAGCCTTCCCATGCTAATCCAGTTCCCTGGAGCTGAGATGAGAGCCAAGACCTTATGCTCAAAAGTGAACCTACTCATAGAGGGGCGACTTTTCATAGCAGATTTGATAATTTTAGAATCTCAAAGATTGGATGTTATTCTTGGAATGAACTATCTTTCCATGAATAAAGGGTGTATTGATTATGCCACTCGATCTATCACCCTCACTAATTGTCAGGGAGTAGAAGTGACCTTCACCCCAGCCATCCCAAGGGTAGAAGAGTTTACCCTTAATCAACTCCAAGGATTGGAGGAAGTACCCGTCGTTAGGGAATACCCAGATGTATTTCCAGAAGACCTCCTGGGAACGCGCCTCGATAGGACGTCGAGTTAATGATTGACTTAGTCCCTGGTACAGCTCCCATTTCGAGGAGACCATATCGAATGCCCACCAATGAGCTAGCTGAGTTGAAAAAGCAAATCCAAGAGCTGGAGGACAAAGGCTATGTCCGACCAAGCTCATCTCCCTGGGGAGCACCCGTTCTCTTTGTCAAGAAGAAGGATGGTAGTATGAGAATGTGTGTAGACTACCGAGCACTCAACGATGCCACCATCAAGAACAAATACCCCTACCCAGGATCGATGACTTGTTTGACCAGTTAAAGGGAGCTAGTGTATTCTCTAAGATAGATCTCAGATCAGGCTAACATCAGCTGAAGATCACGGAGGAGGGCATACCCAAGACTGCCTTATCTACTCAATATGGCCAGTACGAGTTCACTGTTATGTCCTTTGGACTGACGAATGCACTGGCCTATTTCATGAGTCTGATGAACAAGTCTTCATGGAGTACTTGGATAAATTCGAGGTGATCTTCATAGATGACATTCTCATCTACTCTAAGGATGAGAAAGAACATGAGAACCAACTCTGAAGGATCCTAGAGAAGTTGAGAAAGCATTAGCTCTATGCCAAGTTCAGTAAGTGTAAATTTTGGTTAAGAGAAGTAGCCTTTCTGGGCCACATAATAACAGCTGAAGGAGTTGCAATAGACCCTTCCAAAGTTGAGGCAGTGCTGGACTGGAAACAACCCACATCGGTGACAAAAATTAGAAGTTCTCTCAGACTTGCTGGATATTATCGTCGTTTCATAGTGGGATTCAGGGAGATAGCCTAACCCATGACCCAATTCCTAAAGAAAGACAAGAAGTTTGAATGGACGAAAGCATGTGAGCAAAGTTTTCAGACCCTCAAAGAAGAGACTAGTGACCACCCCAGTACTTGTCCTGCTAGACATTCATAAGGATTTTGAGATGTTTTGTGATGCCTCTGGGCAAGGACTAGGATGTGTCTTGATGCAAGAAGGCAAGGTGGTAGCCTATGCATTTCGTCAACTCAAACCACACGAGTGCAACTACCCTACCCATGACTTAGAATTGGTGACTATGGTCCATGCCTTGAAGATTTGGCGACACTATCTCTTAGGTAACTGTTGCGAGATCTATACGGATCATAAAAGCCTAAAGTATGTCTTCACCCTGGCGGAACTCAACCTAAGGCAGCGAAGGTGGATGGAGATGATCAAGGATTATAATATTAGGATACACTACCACCCAGGCAAGGCCAATTTCGTAGCAGATGCGTTGAGCAGAAAAGCTTACGCAAACTGCACACTGCCAGAAGTAGATTAGGCCCAACTTCAAGAGGAAGTTGCCCATCTAAACTTGAACCCAGTCTCAAGAAGTATACTTTCTGACCTAGAAGTCCAACCAACCTTGGCAGACCAAATCCACGAAGCCAAAAAAGTGGATGAGGACATCCAGGAAATCAAGAGGAACATGAGACGAGGAAAAGCCATTGGATTCAATGAGGATGAATGTGGGACTGTTTGGTTTGAAAACTGTATGTGTACCCAACAACCAACAAATCAAAGAGATGATTCTGCGAGAGGCCCACGAAACCCTTTATCCATTCAGCCAGGACGTACCAAAATGTACCAAGACCTTAGGGAAAGGTATTGGTGGGTTAGCATGAAAAGGGAGATCGCTGAATTCGTGGAAGCCTGTGACACCTTCTAAGAAGTGAAAGCAGACCATCAGAAACTAGCAGGACTTCTGCAACCCTTGCCAATCCTGGATTGGAAGTGGGAGGAAATTGGCATGGACTTCATCACCGGACTTCCCAGAACTCAATCCGGTTATGACTCCATCTGGGTAATCATAGACTGATTGACCAAAGTAGCTCATTTTAGTTCAGTCAAGACCTCCTACTCAGGGAGTAATGTAGCAGAGATATACATGGCCAGACTAGTATGCATGCATGGAGTTCCCAAGAAGATTGTGTCAGACCGAGAAAGTCAGTTCACCTCTAGGTTCTGGCAAAAACTTCATAAAGAACTAGGTAGTCGACTTAACTTCAGCACAGCCTATCATCCCCAGATCGACAGCCAGACGAAGTGAGTTAATCAGATATTAGAAGATATGCTAAGAGCATATGCTTTGGATTTTGGCACTAGCAAGGATCAGACCCTACTGTATGCTGAGTTCTCCTACAACAATAGCTATCAGTCCAGCCAGTAGATGGCGCCTTTTGAGGCATTGTACGGTAGGAAGTGTTGAACCCCTCTCTTATGGTAATAACCTAAAGTACCTCAAGACCAGACACCCAACCTACTTCAAGACTGCAAAGAAAAGGTGAAAAAGATCAAGGAACGGCTCAAAATAGCCCAATCCTGTCAGAAGAGCTATGCCGACAACAGTACACGTGATATGACCTTTGAGGTAGGTGACCTAGTATATTTGAGAGTATCCCCGCTCTAAGGAGTAAAAAGGTTCCAAACCAAAGGAAAGCTTGTACCACGGTTTGTGGGACCATTTAAGATTTTGGAGCGTAAAGGAGAAGTTGCTTACCAGTTGGAATTGCCACCAACCTTGTCAGGGGTACACAACATCTTCCATGTTTCGCAGCTCAAAAAGTGCCTTCGAGTAGCCACGGTGCAGGCAGCACTTGAAACCCTTGACCTTCAAAAAGACCTCACCTATCAAGAGCAACCTACCAAGATTCTTAAGACATCTGAACGCCAGACTAGAAGGAAGGTAATTCGTTTCTGTCGAGTGCAATGGAGCAAACACATAGAGGATGAAACCACTTGGGAAAGAGAGGATGACCTTAAAGTCAATCATCCCCATCTCATCTGCTAGCCTGTTCGAATCTTGAGGTCGAGATTCTCTTAAGGGGGTAGGTTTGTGCATCCCAAAAATTTCCTAGAATTTTAAAAGCTATTTTAAGATTTAAAAGTAATTTAAATAAAACATAAGTATAGCAAATTAAGTTAGAAATATTTTTCCTTAGTCCAAAATATTTCTATGAACTTCTGTGAATTGTTTTGGAATTTTTGGAAGTTATTTGGTATTTTTTTGAGCTTTATTTTCTTTTCTTGGGTTTTCTGAAAATCAAAATCAAAAATAAAATTTAAATCTTCCCGCCCCTCCCTCCGGCATCCAGGATACGCCCACGTCACCACCCGGCATCCCGGCTTCCCTCTCTCCCCACTCGACACGTGCACGACCCGATCTTTCCCACGTCGCCCCGGCCCATCTCACTCGTCCGCAACCACTTATACCTCCCACCAGTCCGATCTTCATCCATCGGTCTCCGCCACCCGCACCTCTCCTCTCTCTTTCTTGTTAACAGGTGGGTCCCACTTGTCAGAACCGTTATCTTCGCGCTGCTGCTTCCTTTCTTCTTCCTCCTTCCTTTTTCTGGATGACGTCCGAATCCCTGCACCACTGCCTTCCTTCTTCACCTCTACTCGATTTTGGAAACCGCACGACGTCGAGATCAAATCCCCTCAACTCCACGCCCCTTCTTTCCTTTCGCACCCCTTCTTTCCTTCTTCCCTGTCACTTTCCTTTCGCCGGCTACCACTAACAGCGAGCAATCCCCATGCCTTTGCTCCCCTGCCGCTCTTATAAATAGCCCCCTCGGCCTTGCCTCCCCTCGCACCAGCCCCCACTGCCTCCAACCCACCCCGAGGAGTAGCCCAAGGCCCTAGTCCCGTGCTTTCCCCTTGCCAAGCTTCCGAGGAGCTCCGATGAGCAATCCCTGCCATTCCAACCACCCCCGAGGAGCGCCACCATGTCCGTCAGCTTCCCCGAGCCTCGGCAAAGCTCACCTGTCAGTCAAACAACCCTAGGGTTGATGTCATGCTGATGTCATAAACTTGATTGTCCTTCATAAAATAATTTGGCCGAAAAAGGAAATTTAGTGCTGACATCATAAATCCATTTTCCTTTATAAAAATAATTCCAGAAAATCCCTTTTATCCTTTTTCTCTGATTTTAAACTTCCGAGAGGCCGTTCTCCTTCATCCTAACTCCGATTGAGCCCATTCAAATTTCTAAATTCATAAAAAATTCCCCTCTATCCATTTCTGCCCTCAATTTAAATATTTGGAGTTTATTTGAATTTATTTGAGTTTGGTGGGTTATTTTCACTGTAGACTGCGACGATTCCAGAGAATTCTACGACGACGATTCACACCCATTTGAGGAGCAAGGCAAGTCACACTCCTTGATCATGTTGATCCCAGTTTGAAAAATAAAATTATGTTGTTTTAAATTATTCTGCATGCATATTTTTATTCAAGTATTTCAATTCCAGTTTTGAATATAGTTAATGCCTAATTGTTAATTCCTCCATTGACATTGAATTCCTCGATATCTTGTCACCCTAGAATCAAACTCTAGTTAGTACACTGGCACTGGAGCAACATCCCAAAATTTAGAATATTGGGAAATGTATAGTCCTTGCAATATGTTGGAACATATTTTCTCGATATTTGGATTCTTATGGTTTTATCTTGAATTTTGGTTGAGGTTCCAATAATTGAAGAAATTTATGGAAAATAAAACAAATAGAAAGCCAAGAAGGAAATATGAAAATAAAGGAAATTTATATTTTAAAAATCAAATCTAAAAAGGTGATCCAGCAAAAGGGAGAGGTGTAACTGGAATCAAAAATTTAAAATTTCACTTTGGGCTTTGTAATAATGAAAACAATAAACAAAGATAAATGAATTATATATATATATATATATATATATATATATATATATATATATATATATATATATATATATATATATGAACCATACTAAATTAATACAAAGATGAGTTTAGCAATAAAGAAATAAAATAAGTAAGTAAATAATTAAAAAAGCAAATGAACAAAAATATGAAAACAGATATATGTATATGTATATTTATACATTAGTATATGTATATATATGCATATATAAATAAAAAATAAATAAAGATTTTAGCCTGGCCCAGCTGGCCCGGCCCACCTCTCTTCTCCCTCCTTCTGCTTCGGCCAAGCAAAAGCCTCGCCTCGCCGCTCCGACGCCGTTCGCCCCCTCGCCGCGCCCGCGAAATCCCTGGTCGTCATCGCCCACATTCTCCACCACCACCGCCCACCAGTTTTCTGTACTGTCATGTCGCCTCGGTCAGTGCACCATGAAAACCGCCGCTGCCCATAGTTCTTCCGCAGCTGCCCACAGTATCTCCAGCCGCCCACAGCTCCCCGCCCCGTCGCGTCTGCCTTAGACCGTGAGGCGCAAAGCTTGCTGCCTCTGCACTGTGCTGTCAGACCCGTATCCGCCTCAATCCCGCCACATTAGCCGCTCTGTCGCCGCGAATTGACACGAACATGACCGGACGGCCGCCCGCCTGTCACCAGCCCTCCCCACCGGCTATAAAAACCCGTATGGACATCCATTCACACCGCGACACTCTGCTCTATCTCCCACCCCAAGTAATCGGTCTCCCGTGCACGGTAGCTCGCCGACGTCGCCTTCTTCCCTAATTCTGGTAGGTGAGCAATCCACCGCTCGGCGCCGCTGTGGTCCAATTCCTTCTCACTGAAGCTCCCCCGGAGCATCGCGACGTCGTTCCCCACCTCTGCGGGACCTCCCTGTCACCTCTGCTTCGCCCGCAACGTGTGCCTCCTCCACCCTTCGCACACTGTCTGCCCGCCACCGCCTTCCCCAAGCCTCTCCGACCCCCGAGGTAGTCTTCTAACCTCATCGAGATACTATCCTAGCCCGCAATCGAACCATAACGCTATGTGCCATCGCGCCCACCTTTCCCCTATTCTGCTGCTGCCCCCAGTCGTCGCCGGCCAATGCCCCAGCCAAATTGGCCGGCTAGACCTTGCTTGCGGGTAGGCGCAAGCGCGAGCAACCCATTTTGGGGATCTTGTAGCGACGGTTAAAATGGTTGGATTACAATTAATGATGGGTAATTAATGCTAATGTTGGTTAGTTAGTTCAAATCGCTCACTGACATGTGGGCCCTGCCCATTTAAGTAAAAACAGTGACCGACCCCACCTGTCATAGACATAGAGGAAAGGAAATAAAAATAAAGAGAAAATTTTGAAAACCTGATGTGGGTCCCACCTGTCAGATTTTATTTATTTTTCGGATTTAATTAAACTGGAAACTTTAAAAAGGGCATGACTTATTCATTTTAACTCCAAATTGAGTGAATCAAATTTCTAAATTCATCTAAATTCAACCTCTATCCATTGAAACCAAAACCATAATTTTGAAAGATCATTTGAATTTTTGTGAGAAATTGTTTGGTTTGCTAATTTTTATTCAATTTTTCGTACAACGTAAAAATAGTGTATGAGGCCCAGGAAGAAGAGGCTGAAACCGAAGCAACCCTCGACGATCAAGACCAAACCAACTGTGACCATGGCGAGTCAATACTTTGATCATGTTGAACCTACATTTTCTGCAAATTAATTCCGCTTTAAATCATCAACTTGCATGTTGTTATGTGCAAAATTTATTTTGATTTCTAGCTTCTAGTTATATTCCCATTACTGTACTTGTTAGCATTATATTCATTTGGAACACTTGAATATTCGAGCCTTGTCACATTAGCAAAATTATAATGGTATGACATTCAAAAATAAGTCTGTAATTATACGCCACTACTTAGTACTACTTAGATAATCGAGGCACCAAACTGCCCTAAATATCACTTTCAATCATGAGAAACTAGTTTGGGAAGTCATGGTGGAAATGACAAATATATTTTTGATATGACCATTTTATACTCCCCAAAAACCCCAACTTGCTTAAATATCTGGGCGGATAGTTCGAGGGCTGGTGCAGTGGTGCACAAAAGTGTGGTTAGTGGTTGAACCGCCCAGATAACCTTAAGGACTGAATCTTATCATGATATCCTATGTAAAACAGTACAACCACAAGTCTGCAAAATGCAACCTATCTAAGTAAAATTATCGAAACCCTCTGACCCCTCTCACCGGTAGTGGAAAGGAGTGGATTATTGCAAGGGTAAGGGAAGGCCTAAAGAGACACCAAGAGGAGGGTGAGGTAACAAGTCATGCTAGCGTTGTGGAGAATGGAGTTCGAATGCGCTAGTAGCCATGGTTACATCCTGTGCAACGTATGGGACCCACCGCAAGTGGGAGCAGCCCATAGGGTGAGATGATAAAAGGGAGTAGATACTTTGAAAAGTTAATGTGATAGTCTACTCAACCATATGACCAAGGAATCATGTGGGGTAATGAGTGGATTGTCTCTTGTGGGTAAAGTGTACAAACTCTACAGAGTCAAAACTATTCGAATAGCTGAGCCCACGATCAAGGGCGGACATGGGAACCTAACTAGATATAGTTGTATTTCAAAAACTCCACGGGTGGATTTGGGAAAGTGAAGGGCAGTGGAAAGCCCTGGTTTGTGTTGCCCTGGGTGTCGTCCCAGCAATAATATAAGCAGTTATAACGCTGAAAGGGTAAACATATGGTGTAGAAGCCATGTAACAGTGGATGGAATCTTTTTCTCTATTAATATGGTTTTCTCTCACACATTATGTTATAAGTTCAGACTGCTAGGTCTTAGGAAATTTCTAAGTAATATATTTAAAAGCAATTTATGGCAAATAAAATAACCCGACCCTTTCCTTGACAAGCCATGCATGTTAATTATTGCATCCTGTGTATTGGCTCACGGAGCATGGTGGATTTGTGCTCACACTCGCATTACCAAAATCAGAAACAAGAACCCAAGACCACTACGCTTACGGAGATGCTCCTGCCACGGATGAAGGAAATAATGAAGGAAACTAGGGCGGCTATCTCTATTTCGGATCCTAGACAAGTAGACTTAATGGAGATTGTGTGCACATATATTACCTAGGGTTAGATAGTATATGTTGCACATATTTACCCCTCAGTTGCTTGCCTATGGATGATGGTCTAACTTGGCTTTTGCTTCCGGTATTATCTTTTGTATTATGTACATTTGGCCTGTTCAGCCCTTATGTAAACTGTCACCCGACGCGGTGTATTTCAAACTTGGTTATGTAAAATTATGGTTTATTATGCTTTATGTGATGTATGAGATAATGCAGCAATGTACCTGTGAGCACTATCAACTGAACCAGGGAATAGTGCAGTATTTCACAGGGGATTCTGGATTGAAAAATCCGGGTTCGACAATTGGCTAGAGAGTTTTACATCAAATGCTTAGACCTGCTTAGACATATTATTTGTTTTGGGATACCTTTTCACATAAAATGATAAGCTTTTCAAATGTATTCTTGACTTCATTGAGTCAAGAAGGATTATGAAATATTTTATAATATAAAATTTGGTTTAGACTTAGGCCAATGGTTAGGTGGTGGGTGCACGTATGCACTATTGTTCAGAGACGCAGTGTTGATTGTCGGGCACAGGGGGTATGTGGTTGAGCCTAAGTCAATTAAGGACCGGTCTATGAGCTACTATTATGAAGCCCTATCGTACTACCACAAGGCTGGTATGGGACAGTCCTGGTTGATTAATTTGCAGGTCCCAACCTGAGTCTCGCCATAGGTTGAAAGTCAGCATGGCATAGGCCACGAGAAGTCTCACTTGGCTCAAGGGGGGTCCCAGTCTGGTGGATTCCTTTCTGGGATGAAACCTTAGTGTTGGCTTCGCCAGGTTGAAGGCTTTACATTGTAAAGGCCTTGTCATGATCTCTCCGCCGCACACCTTAGGAAGTGTGTTAATCGCGTGGCAATATGTGATGATCATGTCTTATGGGTAAAGCTGTACAACCTCTACAGTGTGTATAAACTATCTTGGATAGCCGTGCCCATGGTCATGGGTATGCTGAGTAAAGTTTTCATGGATTAGACTTTATTTTTCAAAATGGTTTATGAAAACCTTATGGATAGATGGAATCTATGAGAGATTGAAAGCATATGGATGGATGGAATCCATATGAGATCTTTTGGAAAAGATGGTCCGAGTGGGATGCCTGTGGATAAGTTAGTGTTTGGTCGAAGCCTGCACTAATGGTATTACCTTCATTACAGCTACTGTTTTACTTACTGTATTGTATTCAGCAATTTCAATCTATTTACTACATTTCTTTAGATGTTGTTTTATGCTCAACTAACCCTATATGCCTTCTTTTGCTTCCTTTTACATTATGATTCATTTTTCCGTGTGACTTTGTCAGACCCGGATTTTTCAATCCAGAATCTTCTGTGATTCCACCGCACTATTCCCTGGATCAGTAGATAGTGCTCACAGGTACATTGTTGCATCATTTCATACATCGCATGGACATTCACAACTTACTCCAATATTACATAACAGGGGTTTGAATTATGCCACGTCGGGCAACGAGTTTACATAAGGGCCGACCAGGCCAAATGTTTACATTACAGAAATATGCCAGCGGAAGCAAAAGTCAAGTAGAGCCAATAATCCACAAGCAGCGACTGGGGTAAAATATGTGCTGTATGACTATTACCTAAGCGAAGGCAATAATTATAGGCACACTATACCTTAGTCTAACCACCTAGGACTCAAAAAGCGCAAGAGACGCCCTAATTCTCAACGTTGTTCCCTTCCTCTGCAACGGGTGCATCTTCATAAGCGTAGTGGTCCTGGGCTCCAGAATCTGGATTTGGTAGGCGAGTGTGAGCACAAACTACCGTGCTCAGCGAGCCAACACACAGAATGCAATTAAGTAGTATGCAGGGCTCATCAAGAGAAGGCTGAGGTTATTTTGTTTTGCGTAGAGTGCTTTTGAATACAATTACTTAAAAATCCCTATGACCTAGCAATTTTGAACCAAAGTGTAGGTGTGTATCAGAATGCTATAATACCAGTGATCTAGAGACCATCCACCATTACATGGCCTCCAAACCGTATGCTATACTTTCAGTGTTATAACCGCTTACATTACCACTGGGACGACACCCAGGACAACACCATTGGGGGGGGGCTTCCCACAGCCCACCCTTTACCATTGCATTTACCAAGATTTTTGAAATGGAACTATATCTAGTTAAGTTCCCATGTCTGCCCTTGACTGTGGGCACGCCTATTCGAATAGTTTGACTCTGTAGAGTTTGCACACTTTACCCACAAGAGACAGTTTACTCGTTGCCCCACACGATTCCTTAGTCATGCAGTTGAGCTAACCATCACTATAACCGTTCAAAGTACCTCGCCCCTTCCATCATCTCACCCCCATGAGCTTGTCCAGCTTGCGGCCGGTCTCATAGGTTGTGCGGGATGTTCTCTTTCCGAACGCCTAGCAGTTGGCTACCCACACTGCTAGCACGCCACAGCAGAACCTCACCCTCCGCGGATGTCGCATTCAAGCCTGCCACACAGGCCGCCACTTGCACTACCTCACCTCCTCCACCGATGATGATGACTTTCAGGGTCCAGTAAATCTACTGGGCCAAGTTGTACTTTACAGACTTGTGGTTGTACTTGTTTTACACAGGGGGTCATGACAAGATTCAGTCCTTAGAGTTATCTGGGTGGTTCTACCACAAACCACACTCTCGTGCACACCTGCACCATACCCCCGATCCATCCGCCCAGATAAATAAGCAGTTTGATATTTTTGGGAGGGTAAAATAACCATATCCAACATACACCAGTCATTACCACCATGACTGCCCAACCATATTTTCTCATGATTAAAAGGATGTTTGGGCGTTCTTACTCCCACAACTATCTAAGCAAATCTAAGCATGGCATATAATTAGGGACTTATTTTCAAAAGGTTACTATTATAATTTTGCTAGGGCGACAAGGTTCTCATGTTCAAATATTCCGAAGGAGGGGCAATATTAATTAAGTTAGATAATAGGCATTTAAATAGAACTATAAATTAAACATGTATTGGCATATAAATTAACAGCATGCAATTTGATAATTTAAACAAAAGTAATTTGCAGAAAATGTAGGTTCATCATGATCAAAGTATTGACTCACCTTGGTCACAGTGGGTTGGTTCTTGGTTGTCCGAAGCTTCTAGAGCTGCTGCCTCGGCTTCCTCCTCCTGAGCCTCGTACGCTATTTTTAACGTACGTGAAAATTTGGATAAAAAAACAAGGCAATCAGAAAACCAAATAAACATTCAACAGATAATCCAATAACTCCAATTTCAAGTTTTCGGGTTTCATTAGTTAGACATGGGATTTAGACAATTTTAGAGATTTACTTTATTTGCTTTTGATGCCTGAATAATCCCATTTCAATTAGTCATTTTTATATAACACATTCTCTAATTATATTTGGATGTCATAGCCTAGGTTATTGATAATATCTTATAGCCTATCTTGCTAATGGTTAATTTCTACACCCTTTGTTTAATGGGTCATTATCTTATGTGAGCATTTACCCTAATCATACTATTACTAAACCCTCTCACTTGACCGAGAGCTAAAAGAATTACTCATGTTATATCTATACCTAAGTATTATTTTCGAGCACACGATAAATATCCATAATCAAAAGTTCCTAAAATACCTTTAGTTGGGAGTTGTAGGAATTATTGCCCAAGGTTTCATAGGATATTTGCTACTACATGTGCCATTTTAGGTTATGTTTAACCACTAATTAAATTTATTTGTTAAAGATTTAGAAAGGGTTATCCATTATATATACACATATATACACACATGGATATGTGTATATATATATGCAACATTTTATGGCACATGCTAACTATCCATGCCAAAAGAGTTAGTATATACTCCTATACACCATTTCTCACTCTCTGTACAGTCCTGTGCGCAACAAAAATCAAAGCCAAAAATCACACCACGGCGCTGCGGAGCGGAGGCTCGAACGCTGGCGGCCAGGGTGGATTTTTAGTGCCAGCGCTACTAGCCAGAAGTTCTCTCGGGTGTTGCTTACCAGTAACGGGCGCTTTATCCTCTTAAGGTATGCGGTAGCAGAGGCCGGGAAGAGGAGTTCGGGACCAAGGATGGGCGGCGGTGCGGTCGGCGGCGGGCTGCTGGAGGGTTGGCGGTGGCGGCCAAAATGGAACACCGGTGTCACGAGGAAGCCGTCGGTGGGGCCGGCGGCGGACGGGAGGCGCCGGAGGTAGGGCGGCGGCGTGCGGCGGCGGAGCCCTCGGTGAAGGATCGTCGCCGGCACCAGAGACGGATTGGTGAGCTCGGAGGAGGGCGGGGATGTACTCCAGGTGTCCCGGGGAGGGTGTAGGAGCGAGTAATTGAGAAGTGGGGGTCGGGGATCGGCGGTTTTGCTCGGCGGCCGAACTTGGGGAAGAGGAGGGCGCCGGCGAGAAATAGAACACGAGGGTCCGATTGCGTGGTAGGCGAGAAGGTGGGAGCTCGGGTGGTGCGTTTTAGGGCTTCTACCGGTGCTTTTATAAGGTGGAAGAGCGGGGCGGCGAGGAGGATAGGTGGCCAGGTATGGTGGCGACGCAAGCTTTGGCATGGCTACAGGAATACTGCCCGACCGGACTCCCCCGTTTAATGCTGGCAGAGAGCAGTTGTAGATGACGACAGCCTGAGGACGGGGTCGTGCGGCAGGGGATGGAGTGTCGCGGCTTCCTCGGTGGCGACCACGCGGGAAAAGGGGGAATAGACGGGAGCTGGTGGCTGCAGGGTTGACGGGGCGCCTCCGTGGTGATGAGATGGCGCGGGGGCCACGTGACGTGGGTAGGGAGTGGCGCGGCTGTCCGGCGGTCCGAAGGGAGCTGCCAAGAGGAGACCGCGGGCGAGCGGTCCGAACAGAGGGCTTCGCCCCTGTCCGAACGCCGCTGGGGGAGGAGAGGAAAAACGGGGCGCGGGGGTGGGCCGGCTGGGATGGGCGCGGGAGAGAAAGGAGAAAAGGGCCGGTTGGCTGGCTGGGCCGATTTGGCTGGCTGGCCAGCCCATTTCCTTTTAAACTTTTATTTTCTTTTACTTTTGTGTATTTACTTCTACGTATTTGTTTGGTTGCTTTTATTTCCACTTTTCCCATTAATTTTATTCTCTTGCTGCTATATCTATTCCCTGTGTATTTATACACTTATACATATATGCCTTATACCTTCTTATGACTACTTCTTTCTCCCCTTGATTTCTTTTAATTCTTTAGTAACCCTTCCTCAAAATGACATTGCTTGTATTTACACATATTTCACTTGGGCCCATATTATTGTTTTATCTATTATTGGTTTACTTATGTATATATTTATATCTTTAGTCACCTTTCCCTTTAATATCCTTGACCCTTATTTATTTATTGCCAATGTCCTCATGTACATTATTTTCAAGAATGAAATCTTATCTTTAAACTCAATTCTCTCCCTGTCTTTTCTGGATTATCTTTTCAGATTCTTATTTTTAATTTTTAACTCTCTATTGTTTAAACATGTTTGGTTTCTTCTTGTTCCTTTTTAACCTGTGCAATTATTCACCAAATTTTTCAGAAAATCCCAAAAATTCCAAATTCAAATGAAATACATTGCAAACAATTCAAATGCTCCACATATTTCAGATTTAAATTTTCCAGGGTGTTACAGACTTGCAGAGTACAAGTTTGTACTCACTCTTGCTATCTCATCTCAGAGGAAGACGACTTGGACTACGGTGAGGACCAGGACGAGTAGGTCGTGTCTTACTGTCTTTTACCTATGGGCAAGCTTGGGCTTCGCTTTATCAGTTGCTTCCGCAGCTAGTTGCCTTTATTGTTGTTGCCAATGAGCATTGATGTAAACGCTGGACATAAGGCTGTACTCTCTTATTTAATAAAATTGTCATTGTGCTTGATATGTATCCCTGTTATTACTGTGTGCACTAGCCGATCCTGGACTAGTGCGATTTACACAAAGGGTTTCGGAGTTGTTGCTCCGGGATCTGACAGCAACCTCATAGGTGTGGGATGCTAGAGGGCGTAGTATTGTAAAGGCCTCGTGATAATCTCTCAATCTACATGACCAAGGAATCACATAGACCCGTCGGGATGATTGTCTCTTGTGGTTGAAGATGTACAGTCTCTGCAGAGTATAAAACTATTTGAACAGCCATGCCCACGTTCAAGGGTGGACGTGGGAACTTCCTCGAGTTAGCTCTATTTCAAAAACCATTGTGGAAAGGATAAAAACCTATTGGAGGGCATTACTCTGACTTTAATTTTTCTTGGAGGGAACTGTACTCCAGTGGTGAAAACTAGTATTTGGTGGAGGTAACCATGCACTGTAAAAGGTGGATGTAACCTGGGCTATAATTTCATTCTCATATCAACTTTAGAAAATCTGTTTCAGTTAAAACCGCTATGTCTTAGGATTTTTTTCTATTTATCGTATTTCCAAATAATGCTTTTATAGCAACCAAAAGAACCTCAAGCCTCACTTGACACCCTTGCATCTATTATTATTTGTATTCTGTGTGGTGGTTTGCCGAGTACTGTTGTACCCACTGTTGCTCAATTATCATCATTCAGTCAATAAGAAAAAGAAGATCAAGCATTATGATGTCTTAAGGGGATCGAAAGAGCTAGAAGATGAAGAAGCCAAGAACTAGGTCGTGAACTCCAGTTGGTTGCCTGTGGGCAAATCCTGAGGGTCCCATTGTGTGAAGTTTCCACTGCTACATTTTCATTGATTTCGGCCTGATCGGCCCATGAGTAAGTTGTTATTGTATTACCTACGCTTCCGCATGATATGTTTTTGATATACAGTAATGTATCTGTGAGCACTATCTACTGATCCAGGGAATAGTGTGGTGAAATCATAGAGGATTCTAGGTTACTAAACCTGGGGTCTGACATAAACCATGATTTATCTTAGTAGTGTTTGTCACTATTATGCTTGTTCAAACAGACTTTGATGTTTTTTGCTTCCATACCTTCTTGGAGGTAGTGAGATTGGCATCCATCTGTTGTCTCCTCCTGGCAGCTGGAAGTGAAATTAACAAGTTAATATTTTGGTAATTTAATAGGATGTCAGAGTCAATATTTCACTATATTTTACATAATATATCTATGTTGGATCAATGTCAGCAATTAGAGGGGATGAGTGATTGTGGAAGCCTTTTCTCTTCCTCCTAGTATTCTAAATATTCTCTCAAATGACTACAAGAGTCATCAAGTTCAGATTACATATCCTACATAAGATTCACAAAGATTTGGAACCGAAAGAACCAATACCTAGGCTTGATAGCAAACTTGGTAGTACCGCCAAGTAGTGGCTAGTACTACTACCAACCAACACTACCACTATGGTACTACCGCCACATTGATGCCGGTATGACTGCTTGCCCTATTGCCAGGCACAAACCCCTTAGGACAAAAGCCAAATTTGTGCATCTTCATCAAACCTTTTCCAAATGCAACCAAAATTAGTATGGATGTTTGCAAGGATGTTAGGAACCAAATCAAATCAAGAAACGCAAGATTCTTGGACTTGATCCAATCCAATTTGACAGTTCTAGTTCTAGGTCACAAGAACATACCAAACCCTAAGAACCAAATTACTTGTTGCTCATGAAGATCTAAATTATAAGAACATATAGATCATCTCTCACATATCCTAGTAATATAATACAAGCTTATGTTTAGGCTAAATAGGCCACGATCAAAGAATCGCAAATCTTGGTCAGTCAAGTGAAGGCAAGAATCGGGCAAGATCTTAATTCTTGCTATATAAGTGATTTAGCTGGGCAATGATTGAACCCAAGGACCAACTAATGGCTCTTACACATCATGGATTATAGCAAGAACAAGAGGAGCATGAAAAAGAACAAATCACAAAAGGCAACAACAAAAACTCATGCAAAGAGAGACAAGAACAAAAAGATTACAAGAACATGATATATTGCATGAAGAGGAATGATTCTTATAGCTTGCTGGTTTACAAATGACTCTCCACAAGTCCCATACTTACTCACACCATGAAGGAGAGGAAGAACTAGCCAAAGCCTAGAAAATATCCTTACTTCCTTGTTGACCCTAGGACCCCTCACCCTTCATCATATAGGCTAACCAGCTCCATTAGTAGGTCTAGACCAACTAAGGATTGGGGAACCCGTGAACCCCGCTAACACCGGCTTTATACTCACTCACACGCTTTTCAAAGCACTTACAAGATCAACCCACTAACACGCTAAGGATTGATCCATACAGCACAAACGACTCTAGTCTAACCCTAAATCACTTCCCTTGCATCTCTCGGCCCTGTGGTTTTGAAGTAGCCCTCAATTCTGGTATTTGGCATTTTTCTGCAATACCCTTGATGAAACTTCCGGCACCTTCCCTTGACTCAATCTTCATCTTGCCATGCAAGCCACAATGCATGCCACGTGTAGGTTGATCAATGGCTTCCCTCCCATCAGCAAGTATCTCTCGTTCTGGCTCCCACCGGACCATGCCTCATTTGAATTGATGAAGCCAATTTGATCCAACCCATTGCTCAAACCTCCCTTCAACCCCATTCCTTGACTTTGCCATGCGCCATACTTGAGCCAAACCATCCCACACAACCACCTTGACCACTTGGACCACGATCCACCTTGATCATGTTTCGGTCGTTTGTCATTGACCATAGTTGCCTCCAAGCTTCCCTGCATATCCAAAAATCAAGAAATCATTTTTTGGGCATAATTTCTTCACAACTTGATTGATGTTAGCATAAACATACAACATGTATCACAATGCAATCTTGTAGGAGTTTTGAGATCATCCTATGAATAAATCTTCCGTAATTCTCAATTTTCATAACCTAACTACCATAGCCAGTACGACCGCACTTCTCATGCTAGTCATATCGTGCTGGTAGTAGCACCAACCAATGGCTGGTACTACTGCTCCTCAAATGTTTCCCAATAATAGGGGAGTGGTATGATCGCTTTGCTAAGGGCGGTACTACTGCCCCTGTAGTATTGCCAACCAAGCCCTGGTCATACCGACCCTCCGATAGTACCGCGGTTTTACACCATTACTACCATACCTGACCAATCTCAAAAATGACCCTCTTTGGAAAATAATTACCACCATCTAGAGACTGAACATACCGCATTAGCCGTAGTACCGCATCTACCATGCTGATACTACCACAGACATCAGGCCAGAACTACTGCTAGCATCTGGCAGGTACTACTGCCTGGACTTGGACCTACCCACATGGTCTCTCAAGCTCTTTGCAAAATCTTAGATTCAACTCAACTCAATTGCTAATTATTCATCACAAATTGATCTAGACCTACCCATATGGTCTCTCAATCTTCTCCTTGATGAACACATTGGCAGCAAACTTAAAAGTACAAATGAGTTAATGTTTAGAAATGAGAGAGTGATTTTGCAAAGACAAACTCTCCTTGGTCTAGAAATGATCTCAAGGCATAAAGATGACCAAGAGAGCACTAAAATGGATTGGGCACAATGGGAAGAAGAAGCTTTTATCAAAACCACTCAAATCCAAAGAAACTTATGAATTTTGAGAAATTCTCACTCAAGGTCCAAAACAAAGAACAAGTATTCTATGTGACCTTGATCATGGTGAGAAGGCACAAAAAGAACTGATGATTTGCAAAAAGGATGCCAATTCTCAAGAGGAACTCATTGCAATCTTCAAAACCTCAAAAGTTTAGATTTTTTTCAATTTCTCCCCCTTAGCCTATGCATCCATTTTTGTCCAAATTTATCCCCCTTTGTTAATGAATTCATCAAGATATTTGAGAAATAAATTAAAAGAGGCTAAATGAAGAGAAATGCCAACATAGATAATTTTATTGAGTTAAGAAGTGCCTACGCATGTTAATAGTACTGGTTGAGAAGTGCTGATTATTTTTTCACACATAATTTTCTTGTAGTTGAATCCAATTGACATGCACGGTATCTACAAAACTGATTGATGCATACATACATACATACATACATACATACATACATACATACATACATACATACATACATACATACATACATACATACATACATACATACATACATACATACATACATACATACATACATACATACATACATACATACATACATACATACATACATACATACATACATACATACATACATACATACATAGGATGTTCCGTAGCAATCCATGGGCACTCAAGTAGTATGTTCTTACATGATACACCAAGTTAATCACTTAAGCATGGCTTGGTGAAATACTTTTTTTGACTTGGATAATTTTCAATGTTCCCATCAATCTAAACCCTAAAATTACAAAAAAATAGTAATTCCTACCTTTTAGTCTTTCTTAATTTCTTCCTAGCTTTTCTTGATGAATTCATTATCAAAGAAGGGAATAGTGGCAAAAATGCATGATTCAGGCTAAGGTTAGGCTAAGGGGGGAGAAAATGAGATTTTTAAATTTTATTAAAAATCTTATTGGATTCAAGCTTCATCTCACCATGATCAAGGTCAAAATGACTAATTGTTCTTTTATGTGGACCTAGAGTGAGATTTTCATAATTTTGGAGTGCTTGTATTGAAAATCTACTCTTCCAAGTTTCCTCACTGTATTTTCTAGCTCACTTGCCCATTTTCATCTTGTATTCCTATTTTGAGCCAAGTTGAGCTCCATGGTGCCAAACTCTCTTCTATTTTCCAAAATTAACTTGACTTTGCATTTTTGGAAGTTTTGCCAATGTGTTTATCAAGGGGGATTGAGAGGCTATGTGTGTTGTCACTAATATGTGATTAACAATTGGCACATTTGTTGAGTTGAATTTTTGTTGTGCAAAACAACCTCAATTTTCAATGTTTCTAGCAGTGGGCGGCCTGACTAATTTGCAGGTTCAATCAAACTGCTGTGCATGGGCAGTCTGACCACCTTATAGGGCTAGTCAGATTGGGCAAGGGTGACTTGTGCTAAAATTACACAAGCCGGTATGACCAGCATGTGATGAGTGGTTAGATTAATTGGCCCCGATGCCTTTTGTAGAATTTTGGGGATTTTGGAGAAAACTATCATGAGGGATTGCTTGGTGATGAGTTTGCGTTAGGTTTCACTCGAAATGGAGTTGTGAGGCAAAACTAGATAGAGAATTACCGAGATTTCTAGAGAGAATTTTCCGAGGGACTTAGCGGTTTGAGTGGGGGCGGTCTGACCGACCAGACCATGGCAATTGCACCGGTGTAATCTGACCAACATAGTGTTGGTGGTGAGACTGGCAGTGAACTGATCTTCTAGGAAAATGGGCGATTTTGGAAGATTTGATCTTGGGTTTATCTTGGTCCTTAGGTCATGGTTGTTTTGCATTGCATGACGTATTGGTTTGGCTAATGTGAGTCAAATGCATCGAACTTGTGTTCGATATAGCTGCTTGGTCTTTGGATGTGTAGGTAACTTGGAGGACGTAGTGGTCAGTGGCAATGGACAAGTACTAGCCTAGGGAGTTGAGGTCCCAAGCAGTCATGTAAGCCTGGGTAAGTCTACATGTGATGAGAACATATCCCTTATGGATACAACCAGATTTTCTATACTTGTTGTTCCAATAACAAGAGCTCCTACGCATCACTTAAATTATCAGGTGAGCTCATTTTTAGGAGTGCCTTTATACTACATGAACTATATGATGCTACCTAGTGATGAAAATACATATTTGTGCAAAACCATGTTACTTTTTGGTCAAGATGAGCAAGAGTTCGAGCTGGACCCATTTTGGAATCCAATTTGGCCTCCAAAGACAACACCAACTTCAAACATGCATAACTTTCACATATGGAGTCCGATTTGAGCTCCACGAGTACTTGAGAATGAGTAGATGGCTTCTTATGGGGACGGTGTGGATGGTATCTCGAGGCTGTAGGCTGACTCTACTGAAGTGTAGGAGTGGAATGAGAACTCTTCTAGTGTGATGGCAAAGAATGTTGTGGCTGACTAGAGCTCAAACTATACTAATCCATATAATGCTCAGGTGCATCCACTTTGGCTATTAAAGAATCCGAACTAGGCTTCTCATTGTACCACTGGAATTGATAGAAAGCCATGTTCTCGATAATAGTGAATGCATCATCAAATGCCTTCTTTGTGATTGCTCTACCAACTGCTGCATCAACTAAAGATCGTGTGGTACATGTCAAGCCTCTGTAGAAGATCTACAAAACAAGCCATCTCTCTAGACATGGTGTGGACATCTCCTGAGCAAAGCCTTGTATCGCTCCCAAGAATCATACAAACTCTCCATCAAGCTAAGCAAAACTAAAAATCTGATCATGGATCTCAAACTGCTTGGATAGCAGAAAGTATCTCTCCAAGAACGCATGTAACAGCTAATCCCAAGTGAATGTCCTTGATGGCAATGAATAAAACCAACTACAAGCACCATCTCAGAGAGAATATGAATAATCTACATCTAATAACATCCTGAGAAACCCCATGGTATCTGACTATACCACAATACTCCAAGAATATGTGAATGTGCTCATAAGGGTCCTTAGTGGGTAATCCTCCAAAATGGGTCCCCTGAACCAAACAAATAAAATCAGGCCTCAATTCAAAGTCCTCAGCCTCAACTACCAACAAAACTGGCCCTGACATAACACTATGGCTACTCAGAGCCTAAAGATCATGAACTAATGACATATCCTAAATATAAACCTATATCGATCAACCTGTGAAAATGGACATGAAAAGACATGAAGAAAGACATAACTAAGGAAAGGGTTAAGTGTTAACAATATATCACAAATATGAATAATGACGATATGAAAGACAAGTCAGCGCAAACACAAAATAAGCAATAAAACAAACAATGACCTAGTCTATAGCCTAACACTATCGCTCTAAGCTAATCCCTAGCAATGGTGCCAAAATACTTGATCCTGCGAAAATAGCACATCCGCAAGTGCACAGGTTGCCACTGAAATAGCAACGAGTGTCATGTTCTCCACAGGGACTAGACTAAGGCTAACAGTGCTCAATAAAGCTAGGTCAATCGAAATGAGGGATAAAGCAAAACACTAAACCTAAAACGACTACTGAATTGATTGAATGAACTAACTATCGACAACGATCGAACAAACCCTAATTCACATAAGGAAAAAAACAACAGGACGAATGACAACGACAACTTCACAGATGAATACGACTACTGGCTGACAACCTAAATAGCTATCGACTGCAAGAAAGAAGAAGGGAGTCAAGAAGCAAGTCAAAAGAGAGAGGGGGGAAGATGGTTGGCGGCTAACTAGATGACGGCAGCACACGATAACACAAATAACTACAACAACGACCACACAACCAACTATAGACTGACCGCGAGAAAGAAGAAAAAGGAGAGTCGAGAAGCACTAGGGGGTCTAGAAGCAATGAGGAAGTTGGGACAGAAGGGGAGGGGAAACGGTCATCGGCTAGCTAAAGTCATGCACACAAACATCACAAAACATTACACAGATCACATCCACATCTAGAACTAAGACAAGTATTGATTCTAAATATACTACAAAGTTCTAATTGACAACCATTGAACAAAATACATGGCACAAATACTTATCTCAGTCACAATTCATAGACACACATCACAGATCATAGATCAACAATTTAACAATGCACAATTAACAGGAATTAGTAGTCAACACTAAGCAATTATTGAGCTATAATTAAGAGCAATAAAGAGACTAAGGAGATGAGTTGGAGATAAACCCAAGAGGAAGAAGTGGCAGAGGATAGCTGAGGAGGTGGTCGGTGGAGATGCCATCAGAGTTGGAGAAGATGAAGTCATCGGTGTCAAGGGGGATGCCATTGATGGCATGGTGGCTAGCTAACGCTCAGTGGCAGTCGAGCTATGCTGGTCATTAGTGATGAGGTTGTTGGCGTCAGCATGTCAGCCGGAGGTGAGAAGGTTGGGGGAGGAAAAGAAACAAATTAGAGTATGGAGAGCAAAGGGAGGCAACTGCGGTGAGTGGTGGAGAAGTGATTGTGGGAAGAGGAGTAGCCAAGAGGCAGAGAGCAAATCAACCAGAGGAGGGAGTGGTGTGGTAGTGTGAAAGAGGAGGCCATTGGTGAGCTGCTGGTGGAGAAGCAAAGGCGTAGAGGAGGAGGAGGAGAGGCGGTAGCCGAGATGGAGACATAGTGGAGGTGTCATGGCGCTACAGAGGAAGAAAATGGTGGAAGAGCAAAGGAGAAGTGGCGACTGTGAGAGGATTTGGGCAGCCGCTGAAGGAGAAGGGGGCAGTGCTAATGGATGATGCGGCATCTGGTGGTGGAGGAGATTGCGACGCCGGTGAGTTGATCTGGACTCGCTGGCGGTCAGAGATGGTGAAGGATAGAGGAAAAGAAGCCAGATGAGGCTAGGGAAGAGAAAGGAAAATGCTAGGCCCAAGTTGATTTGGGGAATTTGGCTAGGGTTAAGAAGGGTTGGGGATTTTAGCATATTTGTGATTTAGTCCTCAAAGTTCTCTACAATTGCAATGAGGTCCCAGCTCCCTATGGATTTCTTCTATTCTAGCCCTTTGAAAATCCATTTTCTTCGTGGGAAGATCCTACGCATTCGTGGCGATGCATACATCTGTACGGAGTAGTTCTAGAATGCTGAATTTGAAGATTATGAGCCTCGATCACGCCGATACAAAAAATATAAAATGATCCAAATTGAGCAATTAATTATAGAAAATGTGTAAATGATGATAAATGATTTTAAAATGTGAAAATAATGGGGGTAAAATGATATGAAAAATTATGTAAATATGACACGTGTTAGTGTGAGATTTTCCTTTGCTTATATCAAGTCACATTGATCTTTGCGTGTGCATTCATACACTGGGCTTCATTACCTAGCTTTTTCTAGGCTAGGATTAGCAACATTGACTAGTACTTTCAACAATTATGCAATATGCAATTACTGATTTGATTGTTGCTAATCCTTGCTACCATATTGAAGCCTATCCTAGCTCCACCTTCTACCATCATACAAGTACCACTTGCTTGCAATCGCTTTGTCAATCTTTGGAGAGCATTTGATACTGACACTAATTGTTGATTACTACTTGTTGTGCTTGGTAAGAACTGGTAAGAATTGGGTATAAGCTTGAGTGTGAGTGATTTTATTGAACCTCCAGCACCTAGTAGTTGATAGGAACATATGCTTGTGATCTGTTTCCTTAGTTTTACTAACAATGATAGGCTTGAGGAAGTTGGTAGATTATGATGACATCGCAGGTAGATTTGAACTCAAAGGGAAACAACTACCGTCATACATCTTGTCACTCACCGCTGAGAGTACGTCGTTGGACTACTTCCTTTGAGCTACTATGTTGGATAGCTACTTTGAAAGATACGAATTTGATCCTTATGAGAAGATGAGCATGGCAAGGATGGCGCTGATTGGTGATGTTCAACATTGGAGGTCGAATCTCAAGTACCACTACATGTACATATGGGAGGAGATGAAGAAGAAATTGCAATGTCGTTTTGTACCTCCACCACCCACGGCCGCAAGTGAGGTGCAACCTAAGATAACTATAAATGTTGACATTATTTTGGCTACTATTCCATGTACAGATACTGCTAAGATGCTTGAAGAGATGGAAGATGATCTGGCACATCTTATGTCGTTAGAAGAGAAGTTTGCGGTACTTACCATATCTGATGAGGACAATAATGACAAAGGTACTGATCTGATGCTACAGCAAGACATAGAGCAACCTTGTGAGTGTAAGTATATACCTGTTGTAGTGCAATCTTTTGATATTCCTTTTGTTGACTTGAACGAACCATGTGCTAATGTAAATTCTCATAATTTTGCACATGTTGAATTAATTACACATAAGAAAGTATTTGATAGAATATCCCCTGTTGATGCATTGTGCTATATCATGCTTAATGTGGCTATTTGTTTTGAATATGTTATGGAGAAAGTTTCTGACCTTTCATCTCTAAATTCTCTATCTAGCACCTACACTTACTGTTTTAAATTAATTAGAGATTATGGTGTAGACACGTAATTTCTTGTATATCGAATTGCATAACTTGTGATTACATGGATGAATTAAAGCTTGTTGTTTTGAACAACAATTCTTATATGTTGAATCTTGTTTATTATGAGAGAAAAATAAAATTTAGTGATCATTCAATGCCTATATGTTCATCTCTTATTGAACCATATAGCATTGATAGTTTAAATAATGAAGTTGATGTATGGAAGAACTTACAAATCTTTTCACCCTTCCTAGATGAATTTGCTATGCTCAATTGAAATTTGATTATATAGTTGAACTTTGTTCGATTTCAAAAGTTGTAGCTTTGCCCATATGTGCTATCACTGCAAGTTTACAATTTTAGAGATTTGAATTGCATAAATACTTCAATTACATTTGCAAAACTAATTACAATAATTACTGTGTGAGAAATTTTGTTTTGTTCATTAACATATATGATTATTATTCAGGTAATAATACATGCTACTATTTTATAACATTAATTATGCATGAATGAAGAACCGTTAAAATAGATGACATATACATATACCATGCATGCACCTTGGCTTCTTTGTTATCCTATTTTCAGATTATCAAAAGTCGTGGATGGCTTTATTTTCAAGAAAAGAAGTATGATGAGAATATGTCCCGTATGGATGTAACCATATTTGCTATGCTTGTTGTTCAAATTACAAGAGCTCATACTCATCACTTAAATTATCAGGTGAGCTCGTGAAGGACCGAAAACGGTGATAGGGTGGTTGAATGGAGCCCTTTAAAAATTTCCCTAAGTACTCTTACACAAAAGAGACTTCCTTCGAAAACTAAGATAGCTATGAAGCGAGAAATTAAATGCTTACTGGAACATGCAGGAGGATCATGAGATAAGACAAACCAAAATAAAGTTCTAAGAAACAAAATCTGAAAACTAAAAACGAAACTGGTCTGACTGCCGAGAGAAACTTGGTCTGATTAGTCTACTGCCATCCAACAAAAATAATCACTACAATGATCAGCAAATCAGCCATATCTCCACACACAAAAAATGCCAAAAACAGACCACAGATCAACGACAAACACTGCACTTTGGCCAAATAAAACAAGCGAGAGATATAACTGCTGTCGGCACTGAAAGAAGATATCAGACTGTAGCCGGACATAAAACAATAATACTCAGCCAAAAGTGCCGAAACTAAAAAGCAGAGGACTGCAGACTTGCTGGCCGAAATGCACAAAATAAAATCAAAAGCTAAAAAGAGAAGAATAGCCAAACCAAGAAGACAAAAACTGCTGCATGACTGAAAAGAGAAACTGAAAGGCAAAAGTAACAAAAAAAATGCCAAGACACAACCTACTGAACTGCCGAAAATCACTAGCCAAAAGGAACGAGATTGATTGAAAGCATCTACCCAAGAAAGATTGCTGGGCATGAGCTAGTGTGCTGCCGAAATATCAAAGACTGAGAACACATACTGCTAGCCGAACACTCATAATCATAGAAGTTACAACCGACTGCATGCAGTTCTATTTTGGCCAAATAGAATTAGAGAGACACTTTGATGCTGCAGCCGAATAGAGTTAAAAGCAATCTTGGTGCTACATCCGAAGGCATCATGGTAGGGAGAAAACAGAGAGTAAACGAAGGACTTCAAAAACCAAACTACTGCTGCAATTAAAAGATGGCTCTCATGAGTTTACTAGCCAAAAGGCTTTGATGAGGTTTTACAAAAGAGAGCAAAAGGATATGCAGTCACTCAAATCAAAACATCACAAAGAAGTGAGGATCAAGGAGAGGAACAGAGACTCCTAAGAAGGAATAGAAGCATTCACCAAACAAAAGGTAGTCACAAAGAAAGAACAAAAGATCATAGCAGCTCAAACTCAAGAGAACTCAAATGATACTGAGACATGAATGATTGTATTAGAGAGGAATGATTACATAGTCTTGATACCATCAACTCAATCCATCTCTCACAATCTAAGGACACCCAAGAACACAAGTGCTGCCCTAAAAACCCTTACAATTCATATATTGAGAGAACCAAATAAAACCCTAATTTTCACACACCTCTCTCAAGCCATCTCTCTCTCTAAAATCTCTCTCATTTCATGCATGACTACTAGAGAACACCCTCTCTATTTATAGCCTCCACTACCGGGTTCACATTTGCACTTTACCCAATTACTCCACCAACTCTTGCGCTTTATCCATTAGCTCAAAACCAAATATGCTTCCTTTTGTGCAGCCCTGCACTTTTACCAAAACGCCCCCCATGCACCTTCCGCGAAGCTTCCTCATTTCTTGCCACCCAAGCCTCACAACCACTTCAAGTCCTCACCGTCTTCGGCACATCCCGACCGCTCTGACCTCAGCACCACCTGCGCCTAGTCCGGTCATCCCGTGCCTCGCCACGACTTAGCCTCAACGTCTTGCAGCCATCACAGATAAGAAACAAATCACATAGCACCGCTCGAAATATTGTAACAATACAATAATATCAGAAGAAATACTCAAAGCCCAAACTAATCGAAATGAAAAATAAACGACTTAAGCACGTTCGACCTAGTTCGACAAGGTTCGACCGAAGCCGACTGCACCACGCAACAACATGGCTCGAACCACTCAAACAAAAACTCAAACTTTCCCGAACACGCGTCAATTACTCATCACAAACATGGGGTCACAACCACATGGTCTCTCAGCTTATTTTTAGGAGTGCCATTATATTATATGAACTATATGATGCTACCTAATGATAAAAAATATATATTTGTACTGCACCACATTACTTTTGTGTCAAGATGAGGAAGAGTTTGAGCTGGATCTATTTTGGAATCCAATCTGGCCTCTAGAGACAGCACCGACTTGAAACATGTATAACATCCTGAAAATATGAACTTAGGAAATGTGTAGCCCTTGAATTGTTTTGAAATGTATTTTGTCGATATTTGGAGATTTTATGGATTTTCCCTTGGTTTTGCGATTGAGGTTCCAACAAATTAAAAATGAATTATGAAAAATGGAACAAATAAAAGATCATGAAAGAAATGGAAAATAATAAAAAGAGCCCTGGGCCAAATCTCGGCTAGGCCCAGCCGGCCCTTTTCTCCCTCTCTCTGTTTTGACCACGGCCGAAGCCGTTCCCTGCCTTGCCAAAACGAAGCCCGCAACCCATCCGACCACAGCCAACCTTCGCGCCGTGCTTTCTTCAGACTGGCGGTTGGAGGCATGCCTCGCGCTCGCATCATAGGGACCCACCCTTCCTACTCCCGACGACCGCGTGCGTCCTCACCAACTGCCTGGCAGTCTCACTCCGTCGTGTCGCCCTGCCGCGGAGACCGACCTTTTTGACCGTGCAGTCTCGCCGGTCAGGCACCGAATTGACCGCCACCAACTCGCCTGACTACCTCCGTCAGCTGCAGTGCACTCCTGCTTCCATCACTTCCTCTGTTCTGGGTGTCGCCGCGCCTGTTAGTGCTTCAGCCCAGTGTCGACCTCCCTGTAGCCGTGCGACTGCACCTGCTGACTCCGCGCCTACCCGCATGACTCTGCCACCCCGTCTCCATTCCTATGCCCTGCGTCGCCCACTCTCTGACCCGAGGTTGAATCCCTGGCGTTGTAGCCACTCGACCCCATGCCCCAGCTTCGACCGCTCAATTGCCCCCCATGCCGCCACCGCTTTTTCGTGGCTATAAAGCCTCGCCCGGGGCTCCCGATCACTCCACACCACCCAATGAGTCTCCCACTCCAAGGAATTAGCTCCTCGAGCACCACAGCCCACCGGTGATCTCGTCTTCCCCAAGCTCGACCAAGGAGCCCACCGCTGATTGCCACCACCAGAGTTCAATTCCTTTTCACGGAGGCACCCCGGAGCATCACGGCGTCTTCCCCGCCCTCGACCGGACGGGGCATCGCCTGAACTGCACCAGCACCTTGCGACCACTTCGACCATCGCCATCCCACGTCGCCAGCTCGCCACCGACCTTCCTGAGCACAACCGACCGTCGAGGTAGACTCCCAATCCCACCTAGATGCTCCCCCCTTAATTAATCGGACTTTGTTGCCATAGGCTATCGCCGCCGTTATCCCCTGCTCCGTCGTCGCCTATACATGGTCGAAACTTAGCTATCGCAAGTCGTAGTAGTGGTCGAAAAAGTACTATAGTAGCCCAGGTTGAAAAATCCGTGGTCGTAAAAGGGACATGGTCATGAAATGGTCATTTACGACCACGCGGTCGAAGCTACGACCATGCAGTCGAAGTTACAACCACGTGGTCATTCCCGACCATATGAACGAACTCACGACCACGTCGCCATTTATGACCATGCGGTCGATCACACGGTCACGTTTATTTTTTGTAGTCGAAGCTCCCCTACGACCACTCCAGAGTCATTTACGACCACCTAGGGTGATTTACGACCATTGTATGTCGTTTACGACTGCTCAGTACCGTACACAATCACTCACAGTTGAGCTACGGCCATGCGGTCGAAAACGACCTTGCGGTCGAAACCGACCACACGGTCGTTACCGACCATGCGGTCGAAATTGACCGACCATGCGGTCGTTACCGACCTCGCGGTCGAAATCGACCATACAGTCATTACCGATCACGCGGTCGTTACCGACCATGCGGTCGGATTTATGACCACATAGTCGTTACGACCACGTTGTCGTCCCGACAATCGGTTGTGGGTCCCGCCTGTCAAACTTTTAGTTATTTCCCGAATTATTTCAAACAGAGAACTTCAAATGGTCATAACTAATTCATTTTAACTTCGAATTGAGTGAAACAAATTTCTAAATTCATCTAAAATCAAAATCTAACCAATGGAACCAATATCATGAATTTTAGAGTTCATTTGAATTTTTCTATAAGGATTTGTTTGGTTTGCCGATTTTTATCCCAATTTTCACGCACGTTAAAATATCGTACGAGGCTCAAGAAGAAGAAGCTGAAGCAGCTGCTCTAGAAGATCAAGAACCAGTTCTCTATGACCAAGGCGAGTCAATACTTTGATCATATTGAACCTACCTTTTTCTGCAAATTTACTTTTGTTTAAATTATCAAATTGCATGCTGTTATTTCATATGCAAATATATGTTTGTTCGAGAATTCTTGTTATATGCCCATTATTCAATTTGCTAGTATTATACTTCCTTTAGAACCATTTGTGATAATATTATATCACAGACGGTTCTAAACTAGAATCGTCTGTGATAATATTATATTACAGACGGTTCTAGTTTAGAACCGTCTGTGATATCACAGATGGTTCTAAACTAGAACCGTCTGTAATAAGCCTTCCTATATATACCTCGGGCTAGGGTTTTGCGCTCGCACTGCACACATAGCGTGTACACTGCCGTCGCCGCTCCCGATCGAGCCCGTCACCGCCTCCTCCTCAGATCTCCCCAGTCCACGCCGTCGCCTCCTCGAATCTCCCCAGTCCATGCCGTCGCCACTGCCTCCTCGGATCTCCCCAGTCCACGCCGTCACCTCTGCCTCCTCGGATCTCCCCAGTCCATGCCGTCGCCATCGCCTCCTCGGACCCGACCTGAACCCTAAGGTGCGCAAATCTCCTCCTCGGACGCCATTCATTGTTTTTAAGTCCTATTAATTGAATATGTGTTAGTATCATGTTCGATCTTGGAGTATGTTTGCCTTGTTTGTACGGACATGTATGTGTTAGTATCATGTTCGATCTGGGAATGTATATGTATATGTATATGTATATATATGTTGCTAATGAACATAGATATGTACATGTATACTTGAATATATGTATACATATATTGTTGTTGTTTCATAAATCTTATTGTTGTTAAATCTTACTGTTATGTATATGTATATATATGTTGCTAATGAATATAGATATGTATATGTATACTTGAATATATGTATACATATATTGTTGTTGTTTCATAAATCTTATTGTTGTTAAATCTTACTGTTTTGTATATGTATATGTATATATATGTTGCTAATGAACATAGATATGTATATGTATACTTGAATATATGTATACAAGTATTGGAATTAAATTTAAGTATGTGCTTATACCGCACTATTTACGTATAAGCTACATTGTGCTTACTTTTTATATATGAGAAGGCTAGCATGTCATCCGCGCATTCTTCAACATCATCGCCGGATGCGTCCGCTCCAAAATCAAAACACCAAGGAAGAGGGCTATCGAAAAAGCCTGAGGGCCGATTTACCATCACAGACGTCGATGGATCTGGGACCCTCTCCTTCCTCGATGAGCGGCATGCGCATTCCGAAGAATGATTGGAATAGTTGCACGAGAACGGATTGAGATCACATTCGATTCGTGGAAGAGCGTGACTGGGACTCGGAAACGTGAGCTGCTGATAGAAATTTTTGCATCGTTCGAAATCCCAGAAGAACACCAAGACACTGTGCAACGACATGCCTTGCTAGCGGCGTGCAAAGCATGGAAGAAGTTCAAGAGCACGCTTGCCAAGAAATATGTGAAGGATGAAATGCCCTTTCATAAATACCCATTCCTGGAACCACAATGGGAAGAGTTCAAGGCGATGATGATAGGAACGGGGTCCCGATCTTCCAACAGGTTCTGGATTTGTTTGATTTGGTGGAGGCGCGACACAAATCGATCCGGCTTCCGAACAACACGTTCCGAACCCCGCAATCGCAGCACCACGTCTCCTCAGGTTATCAACCGTGCGCAGCCCGGTTGACCTCGCCAAGAAGGCTAATCCTCGCCTACGAATCGAAGAACACAAGCAAGAACAAGGAAGAACACAACTGAATTGCAGATGTATTGATTTAGCACTCGAAAGTTGGGGTCTCACAAATCGATGAACGACGAAACTGTTCAAAGACAGATTAATCTAAGCAAAACCCAAACCCTAATGGTGGGGGTGGCAGCTGGATATAAAGGAGTGAGGGGCGTGCAAAACGCCTGGACACGCCCTAATGGGCTCCAACATGATACAAAGCCGAACGGCCCAAAAGACGGTGACGCAGCACCCTGACAGATTCTGAACGCCCACTTGTTTCAATGATTCCCGTTGACTCAGAAGGAATTTTGACATGGGACCAGAGCCATTGGAAAGTTCGTCTGCTCAGCTTTCCATATATATGTAGAACGTCCAAAACGGAGCCTAGATACGATCTGGGCGTCCGTTTTAGTGCGGCCTGGTCCTGGACTCCGAATTGGATTCGAAGTCGGCTTGAGTTGGGTCTCCAACATGATTCGACCGCCCTTGCTGGACTTGTGCGCCTCGTAGCCCTTCTACAAGTACTTCCAGGTCCTCTCCATGGTTCCTAATCATAATTAAATCATTAGGTAGCAATCGATTCTCAAATGAACAAAAAGAAGTACTTAGGAACGAGCTCACCTGTAAATTCAATTGTCGGGCGCGAGCTCTAGTGATTGGTCCTTGAATGTCAAGTGGAGGAGTGTTGTGTGTATCCGAAGAAGTGATGTCCTCATCATCCTCCCTCTCTTGAAGCGGAGTTGTCCTCAACTCAGCCTCATCTTCTTCTCCCAAGTATGGCTTCAAATCTGAAATGTTAAAGGTGGGACTAACCCCAAACTCGGGAGGCAACTCAAGTTTATATGCATTATCATTTATCTTCTCAACTATCTTAAAAGGGCCAGCAGCTCTAGGCATCAATTTTGACTTTCTTAACTCAGGAAATCTATCCTTTCTCAAGTGCAACCAAACAAAATCACCCGGTTCAAGTTTAACTTCCTTTCTACCTTTACTACCAGTAATCCTATATTTTTCATTCATCTTTTCAATGTTTGCCTTAGTAGTCTCATGCATTTTGACAATAAAATCAGCACGCTCCTTAGCATCATTATGAACTCTCTCACTAGTAGGCAAAGGTAAAATATCAATAGGGGCACGGAGATTGAATCCATACACTACCTGAAAAGGACTTACCTTGGTGGTGGAGTGTTCCGCTCGATTATATGCGAACTCAACATGCGGCAAACACTCTTCACACAGCTTCAAATTATTCTTCAAAACAGCTCTCAACATGGTAGACAATGTGCAGTTCACCACCTCGGTTTGACCATCAGTTTGTGGGTGACATGTTGTAGAGAACAACAACTTTGTACCCAACTTGTTCCATAGAGTACGCCAAAAGTGACTCAAGAACTTGGCATCACGATCTGAAACAATAGTAGAAGGCATACCATGCAAACGAACTATCTCTTTGAAAAAGAGGTCAGCAATATGAACGGCATCATCGGTTTTATGACATGGTATAAAGTGAGCCATCTTAGAAAAGCGATCCACAACAACAAAAATGCTATCCCTCCCCCTCTTAGTCCCGGGCAATCCTAAAACAAAGTCCATAGAAATATCTGCCCACAGAATAGAAGGAACAGGAAGAGGCATATATAAACCATGTAGATTCAAGCGAGACTTAGCTTTTTGACATGTAGTGCAGCGAGCCACAAACCGCTCAACATCTCGCCTCATCTTTGGCCAAAAGAAGTGTGTGGCCAGAACGTCCTCTGTCTTCTTAGCACCAAAATATCCCATCAAACCGCCTCCATGCGCCTCCTGCAACAACAAAAGACGAACGGATCCAACTGGAATGCATAGGCGATTAGCTCTAAACAAAAACCCATCATTGATCATGAATTTATTCCATGCTTGTCCCTCTTTACAATGCAACAACACATCCTTAAAATCAGTATCAAAAGCATATTGTTCTTTAATAGTTTCAAGACCAAAAATGCGACAATCAAGTTGAGACAACATGGTATAGCGTCGAGACAAAGCATTAGCAATCACATTATCCTTCCCTTTCTTGTGTTTAATGACATAAGGAAAAGATTCAATAAATTCAACCCACTTAGCATGTCTACGATTCAAATTGGTTTGACTACGAATATGCTTAAGTGATTCATGATCGGAATGAATGACAAATTCTTTAGGCCATAAATAGTGTTGCCACGTCTCTAAAGAACGAACAAGAGCATACAATTCTTTATCATACGTGGAATAATTAAGAGCAGGACCATTCAATTTTTCACTAAAGTAGGCAACAGGTTTGCCTTCTTGCATCAAAACACCACCAATACCAATTCCGTTAGCATCACGTTCTAGCTCAAAAGTCTTACCAAAATCCGGAAGTTGGAGCAATGGTGCGTGTGTAAGCTTGTCCTTCAAAAGATTAAAGGACTCCTCTTGTGATGGCCCCCAATGGAACACGACGGCCTTCTTTGTCAACTCAATCAATGGTGTCGCAATGGTGCTGAATTCCTTGACAAAGCAGCGATAAAATCCTGCAAGGCCAAGAAAACTCCGCACTTGGGAGACCGTCGTGGGCGTGGGCCAACTCCATATCGCCTCTACCTTGGCTCTATCAACCTCAATTCCCTTTGGAGTCACAACATAGCCAAGAAAAGAGACTCGATCCGTGCAAAAGGTGCACTTCTCAAGGTTACCAAACAAACGTGCATCTCTCAAAGCATTAAAAACAACACGTAAGTGATTCAAATGTTCATCCATGGACTTGCTATAAATCAAGATGTCATCAAAGTAAACAACCACAAATTTGCCAATGAAAGGACGTAAAACCTCGTTCATTAATCTCATGAAAGTGCTAGGTGCATTAGTTAAACCAAAAGGCATGACTAACCACTCATACAAGCCGAACTTAGTTTTAAAAGCAGTTTTCCATTCATCGCCAAGTTTCATTCTTATTTGGTGGTATCCACTACGCAAGTCAATCTTTGTGAAAATTATAGCACCACACAACTCATCAAGCATGTCGTCTAGCCTGGGAATAGGATGACGATACCTTATAGTAATGTTGTTAATGGCTCTACAATCTACACACATACGCCAAGAACCATCTTTTTTGGGAACCAAAAGAACAGGAACAGCACAAGGACTAAGGCTCTCACGTACATACCCACGGTCCAAAAGGTCTTGGACTTGTCGCTGAATCACCTTAGTCTCTTCGGGATTGGTCCTGTACGCCGCACGGTTTGGCAAACTCGCTCCAGGATCAAGTCAATCTGGTGCTCAATCCTCGAATGGGTGGAAGTCCGGAGGTATCTCATCGGGAAAACATCTCTAAACTCCTGCAAAGGTTAGTGACAGGAGCAGCAAAGTGCAAGGCATATTATTAAGAGAAAATAAAGCATCTTTGCACACAAAAGCATAGCATGTATCATTAACATCATCAATTGCAGCAAGGTCTGATTTTGTGGCAAGCAAAACAGAATTTTTCAAATGGATTACTTGCTGTTTTTCAGATTTATCATGTTCCTTTGGATCATTAGCAGCAGCAGCTCTCTCCTATCGGCCTCTATAATCTCAGCTGGGGTCAAAGGCAGTAAAGTAACTTTCTTTCCCTTATGCATAAAAGTGTATTTGTTACTACTACCATGGTGTAAAGCATCATTATCAAATTCCCAAGGTCGACCCAATAAAAGAGAGCATGCTTGCATGGGAACCACATCACAATCAACATGATCAGCATAACCACCAATGGAAAAATGGACTCGGCATGTTTGCGTTACCTTAGCTTTTCCAGAGTCATTTAACCACTGAATATGGTATGGATGTGGATGCGGTCGCGTGGTCAAGCCAAGCTTTTTGACCAAATCAGTACTCACCAAGTTGTTGCAGCTTCCTCCATCAATGATGACATGTGCGCGCTGGTTCTTGATTGCGAAGAAAGTCTGAAACAAATTATGGCGTTGAAGCTTATTGGGTTATTGTACATGTGTGCTGAGGACTCGCTGCACAATGATGCTCCGTAGCGTCGCTGTGGACGCCCCACCAAGGACCAGGTCGTCATCACCACCGCCATTGTCGTCTGAGGCAGCAGCAACATCATCATCCTCCTCGACATCCGAAGTGCTGATGTAGCCTCCATCATCTGTGGCGATGTATGCCCGTTGGCTAGGGCAATTCTTCTGCACATGACCAAGCCCATGGCAGCGGTGGCACTGAATGTCGGAGGAGCGGCCTGTTGAAGCCACGGAAGAAGAACTCTTGGCTGGACCCTGCAAAGAATTTTTTGTAGAATCTGCAAGGCGTGTCGTGGAAGGTGGCTTCGGTGGCACTGCTGCAATCTTCTTCACAGGTGGTGGAGGAGAACAAAAACTCGAAGAAGACTTGGGCAGTCCCGTCGATGTAGTCATTCGCGGCGTGTAGAAGGGTCGTCCGGTGCTTGCCTTCGCGGATTCCTTGCGTCCCTACAATTCTTTTTCTGCAAGCATAGCAAGCTGGAACAACTGGTTGACAGTAGTAAAATATTTATAATCAACAATGTCCTAAATTTCACGCCGTAACCCCCTGTAAAAACAACAGATCTTATCCTCCATTTCCTCAACAACCCCACAACGCACCATACCCTTTTGAAGCTCAGCATAATAGTCCTGAACAGAATTATCACCTTGTTCTAAGCGCTGCAATTTTTTTCTCAAATCACGTTTATATGAAGGAGGAACAAAATGATTACGCATAGCTTCTTTTAACCGTTCCCATGTATCAGGTTGTAAGCGCATGTGTAATACCCTGATCGTCGATACGGCGTAAGATTTTAAAACAATCGCGGAGTCGCCGGTTTTTTGGCAAAACGCAGGAAGGGAAAAGTAAAAAAAATTGTAGAACAGTATAAAATGAATAAAATAAATTAAAAATTAAATAAAAACCTCTAAGTGGGCTGCCTGGTGAGTGGGCCGACCACCTTGGGGCCGGAGGCCCAAGGGGTGGCCGCACCCCCTCCCACTTAACCCTAGGGTTCCCTCCTCCTCCCCTTTTCCCCACACCCAGCCTCCACCCCCTTTCCCACCCTCTTGGGCGCAGCCCCCCTCCCTGGTTGGTGCCCCCACCTGCCCACAAGTGCTGCCGCCATTGGAGCCAAGAAGGAAGGAGAAGAAGGAGAGGAGAAGGAAGAAGAAGAGAAGAAGAGAAGAAGAGGAGGGAAGAAGAGGGGTGATTCCTCATCTAGGTAATTTTTCCCCATCCCAAACTCTCTGATTTTCGAAATAATTAGGGTTCTTGGCACGGATTTGGAAGGTAGTTAATAGATTAATTGCCCGATTAGATATTAGTTGCTGTCTGCCTGTAGATTGATTCGCGCAGCGCGTCTGTTCGCGAGGTTTTGACCTAGTAAACGAATTTTCCTGCGGATTCTCCCAAAAGGGAAGTTGTAGAGGACTTCAAGACTCATCTTCTATATTTGTTTCGGAATTTTCTGCCGTGGGATCTGAGAGTTACAGGGTCGGGAATACTGCTGTTCGTCAGGCGAGCAGATTGATACAGACCGACGGTAATCTGTGAATTTGAGGTAGTAAAAGATTTTTATGGTCATGGATGTAATTGAGAAAGTTGTAGATAATTTAGATATCTAGCTGCTGCATAAAATTTAGAATTCTTAGACCCCTGTACTGTTTCTGGGACACAATTGAATACCGCTGTCCAATCTGCCAGAACAGAGTTCTTCCTCTGTTTTGGGCATTAAATTACACCTAGCTGTGATCAAAATAAAATATGTGTTCTACATGAAAAATGTAGGTTTTTAAGTGATGAATCCAGAGAGGTATCGGTTGCTGTATTTTGATCAATTTTTTTAAAGTTACAAAAATGTTAAGCAGCGCTGCTGCAGAGGGTAATTTGCTGAAGTGTTGAGCGGAGAGGAGTTAGTGCGGGTTCGGGGTTCTAGCGACGTCTTTAATTATTTATGTAGTGTTTGTATGCTGTGGCTTTGTGCTGAGAGATGCCTTTTGGACAGGTGGTCTTGTCCCTGAGCGCTCTTGATTTTACTTCGCTTCGTCGGATTGAGGCAAGTAAACGTAGCGGTGGTTGCTACCGTTTAACTTGTTATTCCTTCTACTTTCAGTTTACATTATTATTATAATTTGATACATTAGGCCATGATTGCATGAAATCTTAATTGTGGAGATGGTAGCAAGTATAATGATGGTTTAAATTTTGTAGCATGGATTGTTGATGTTTGTTGGTGTGTAGATGTTTGATCCATGTTATGAGAATTTGTGGTCTTGATGATGTTAATGATATGTTGATATTGTTTATGGTCGATTGCAAGTGAAAGAGTTCATGAGAATTTCTGATGCATAGATGTTGTGAATGCACGTTTTATTTGTTAAGACATTCACATTTGTGCATCATGCTGATTTATTGAAGTCTTGGTCACGAGATGACCAAGCGTTGAGGTCCCCGTCATGTTGATGACGTGACGGGCTAAAGGTCCCCATACTTGAGGAGTATGGGCAATTGGTCCCTGTACCAGAGGGTACAGGCATGGGTGTGCATTGACGGATGCACACTTTGCATTACCGGTAAAATGCAGAAGAGAAAGAGATAAAGAGATTTTTGACCATCTTGCATAGCATGAAAGCATTCATATGCATTGCATTGTGAAAAGATTCATTTGCATGCATATGCAATATATGGTGGTGAAGTTATTTTGTGGAAATTCAACTTCATAGTTGCAATGTGGAATTGGCTCATGTGAGCTAATTGTGGTTTGAGGATTGTGGTTGTGGTCGTGGAATGCGATTCCTTCCTTGTGTATGGTAAGGGTTGTGATGGTGGCATGAGATTCTTTTCTCTTGTAGTAATTGATGATATCAATTGTGGATGTGGGAAATAATAAAGTATTGAAGTAAGACATACATATGTTTTATTGCTTTTGGTAGTGGTAGTGGTCGAGGATTTAAAGTGGTCAAACAAGATTTATTTGCTAAATGCTTTACCGTCATTGATGGTGATTTGAGGTTGATGATTAATCTATTGTGGATTGTAGAAGACTAAATGTTTTCTCTTGCATCTAATCGTGGATAGAATGATTGTATGCATATGCCAATTAAATCTGGAATTGAAGAGGTATGAATACGGAAGTTGTGGTGGTTTAATAATTGTAGACATGAATTGTGGTTGTAGTTGTATGGAATTATAAATGATGATGTATAATTGTTTGTACTTTGAATAGCCTGTTAAACAGTTTGCTTGCTGAGATTTTATCTCACCCTTGTTTCCCCCTCTCTACAGGTGGACTTTGAGCATGCATGGGAAGGGTAGAGTGGCACCACACTAATGCACTTGAATCCTAGTTTAATGCTGCAATAAAGTTGAAAGGATTCTAGACCTTTGCATAGCTTTGTTTACATTATCTTAACAATGTTAAATTTTGTGAACTATGTTATAGATTGAAATGTTGGAGGATGTTCCAAATATTGAATTGTCATCACTATCCTGTTATTCCTTAGTTGTTTATGCTTCCGCTCATACTATCGGGTTTAGTAATTGTTGCCAGTTTAATTTATCTTGTAAATTGGCTAGTTGTAGAGCAGTTTTAGTAGCATCCCAGGGTAATGTGGATCTTGGGGGTGTTACAATTGGTATCAGAGCGGGCGTTAGGTCCGTGGTAATTAAATTATTAAATTGACACACTGGTGCAAAGAAGGATGGGATGGGTCAAGCATTGCACTTATGCTTTTGACATGTATTGATGATTTACATTATGAGATAATCTTGTATGAATATGATTTGCTCCTATGACTGTTATGAGTGAGAATTGTCAATGATATGATGTAGAGATTGTATTTGCTGTCTTGGCATTTGCCAGATTATTACCACTGTTCATAGTATGTGGTTAACGATGTAGTTACCTCGGGTAACTTAGTTGCGGATGTTGTGAGTGAGTTTATTTAGAAAAGTTGATATCTTCCTTGAGTTGATTTTGGCCAATTCTTTGTCTATTGCAGTTAATGATTTTCTCTTGAGTTTGTGGTTCATTGCAGTTGAGGGTTTGCAATTGGTCTCTATCTGTTCGTTGAAGCAATTATTGTTTCTTTTCGGACTATTGAGACACTTTTGCTGCTTGTGAACATTGTTGATTTGTAAGGATAGTCCCTTCGTGGGAGTTTTGGTCTTGTTGTGAATCATGACTCATTGGTTCGCTTGGTATTTTTATTAATGAAAGTTTTGTGTTGCAACTCATTAATATGTTAAAACCTTGGATCTACATATTTCACTTAGATTATTTCGAGTGTTGAAGTTTAATTCCTCTCCTTTCTGAAAGAGAGTGTTAAAACCATTTGTGGTGTTTTGCTATGCTTAAGTGGAAGGTGGTAATCATATAAACTAATTAACAAGGTATGAATTATCGAGTTGAGATGTTAGCGTGGTGCATAATTAATTTCAACTAGTATCCTCGGAAGTGTAGTTGATTAATGTGATATTGCCTTGTAATAGTTTCTAGAAGAACTATGATTAAGAATATGTCTATTCATGAATGGAACTCATGGGGTTATTAAGGAGTGTGCAAAAAGAATTGGAATGATTATTATGATTGTTTAAATTTCTATCATGCTGGATAAATTGAATTATTTTTTTGTCTTTAGCAATTAATCTGACCGTTTGGAATGATTATGTAAGGAGGTGTTGGGAATATTGTCTTGGTAATATTAACCATTAACCTGTCCTTTATTTAGATACTTTATGAGCATGTATAATTGCTAGATTCATCTATCTTTCACCATGTTAAATTGTTGAAACATGTATAAAGAAATAGATGAAAGTTGATGTATTGACTTGTAGAATCTTGCCTTACAAAGCTGGTATTATTGAAGTTTAAAGTTATTTCGTTCTAATTTCTGAATGAAAGGTGAGATACTGAATCTATGCTCATGATTGTTTTATGATTGTAAAACGGAGTTAGGATCATGAATGTTGTTATGATAAAATAATAATCAATTATTGCTAGTAATGACTAGAGTACAATCAATTTGTGCTAAATTAGAGTTGAGCATCAATAAGAATTGAATATATGGAATCTAATAAGAGATTCATACTAGCATGTTTGTGAGATTGTCATGTTCTAGTATCATCTTGTTTAAAAGCTTTGATTTAATATGGTGGCTTATGCACTAGGATTTCCTAGATTAAGTAGTCGCAATCTTATTCAGAAAATAGAAACATGATGAAGTGATTTCTTATGTTTTTTTTGGAAAAGTTTATGAAGGGATTTGTGGATATGATGATGCTTGTTAAGAATGTATTATTCTGATGAAACATGATGGTCAGTATGTGGTTGTGATGATAATGTTGAACGTTTCTTAAATAAAAGAATTTGATAACTTCCATGATACTACTTAAATAAAAAAAGTTTTGAGATTTGTGTATGCAATCTTTTTGATTCATGACTTATGTGGCAGCTGAAATTGTTTGAGCAAAGTGACGCGGTGAGAGTTTTTATTAGTTCTTAAGGGATTAATGTGTTGTGGTCTTTAAATCACTTTTGTTGGAATTGACAAGGTAATACCGTAATCAAAGAAAGTTGTTCTCTTTGTTAAAAGAAAAAGTGCGGTAAAAGTATTGGAGGTTGAAGTCATGTTATGCAATTTTTTTAGGTGTGTTTGACTTCTTAAGTTCACCGCATAAGAACTTCTTGAACTCAAATGGCAATATTTTTCCGCCGCCTAAGAGTTTCCTGAGCTCAAATGGCAATATTGTATTCTTATTGGTTGAGATTTGGTATTTTCTTCTTGAGGTGCATGTGCCTTCAACTGTGACCTTATCTTTTGCTATCCAAGATTGTTGCTATTTCTTTTGGTCTTGCGCTTATTGCGGATGGTAAAATCATCCTCTGTGCCGAAATTTACTTCTTTTTTGCCTCTTCTAAGAAAGGGGTAATCAATTTGGGTTGCAAAGTCCTTTAAGAGGTGTATGGCATCTAGTTGGTGTGTTGGGCGATGATTTGGAAATCCTTGGTTCAAGGAAGTTAAATTTCCAAAGGGAATGGATTGGGAAATTATTAATAACTCGAGCAGTAATATGCTCTCTTGATTCTTGTTTAAACTTTGTGTTTATGGCAGAGGTCATCTGCAAATTGAGTTGTTATATGTTGTGGTGTATTCTTTTCCAGTTAGGAAAAGAAAATGATTGTTTTGGTCTGTCGAGTGATTTTCACTCTTGACTTGTGCAGTGTTGATTCTCCAAATGTCTTTTTGGAGAGTGTGAATGGTTTTGTTGTGAATCCTTTGTTTTGGATTGTGGTCCTTTGAAGGAAGATTGTTTGCTAGTATGTTGCTTGGGAATCCTTTATTCCTCTTTTGGTTGGGTTTCTTTTGCGAAGTTATTGTTCGTGCTTCGAGTAATGTTATGAGTGGAATCTGTGGTTAAATTCTTTAAAAGGGATACAATGTATTATCCCGATTATAATAAATAGAGGAAAATATTTTAGGAAGGAGGATGGTATTAGATAGTGGCTTGATCATTTTGCGAGAACGACAGGATCTGTTGGCCGCTCAGGGCCGACAAAAGGGTTGCGGGTGCTCGGCATTGACCGGCGCGTGTCGTGGACTCATCGGAGTTGAACATGAGGAAGAGAGTCACCAGGTATGCGGAGGCCCTCTTGACGAATCCGTCCGAGCGGGAGGTGACGTGGGAGCTTGAAGTTCAAATGTAGAAGGAGGACCCGAGTTCTTCGAGGCGGGTGAGAACCTGTAGTTGTTGTTCTCGTGGGATGTTCTATCCTTAGAATGTTCAATTCTTTGGTTGTTCTTTTCTTGATTGTTCTTTTTGACTCGTGGGTTCAGGAGCGAGATTCGAGGACAAATCCTTTTTAGGTGGGGAGAATGTAATACCCTGATCGTCGATACGGCGTAAGATTTTAAAACAATCGCGGAGTCGCCGGTTTTTTGGCAAAACGCGGGAAGGGAAAAGTAAAAAAAATTGTAGAACAGTATAAAATGAATAAAATAAATTAAAAATTAAATAAAAACCTCTAAGTGGGCTGCCTGGTGAGTGGGCCGACCACCTTGGGGCCGGAGGCCCAAGGGGTGGCCGCACCCCCTCCCACTTAACCCTAGGGTTCCCTCCTCCTCCCCCTTTTCCCCACACCCAGCCTCCACCCCCTTTCCCACCCTCTTGGGCGCAGCCCCCCTCCCTGGTTGGTGCCCCCACCTGCCCACAAGTGCTGCCGCCATTGGAGCCAAGAAGGAAGGAGAAGAAGGAGAGGAGAAGGAAGAAGAAGAGAAGAAGAGAAGAAGAGGAGGGAAGAAGAGGGGTGATTCCTCATCTAGGTAATTTTTCCCCATCCCAAACTCTCTGATTTTCGAAATAATTAGGGTTCTTGGCACGGATTTTGAAGGTAGTTAATAGATTAATTGTCCGATTAGATATTAGTTGCTGTCTGCCTGTAGATTGATTCGCGTAGCGCGTCTGTTCGCGAGGTTTTGACCTAGTAAACGAATTTTCCTGCGGATTCTCCCAATAGGGAAGTTGTATAGGACTTCAAGACTCATCTTCTATATTTGTTTCGGAATTTTCTGCCGTGGGATCTGAGAGTTACAGGGTCGGGAATACTGCTGTTCGTCAGGCGAGCAGATTGATACAGACCGACGGTAATCTGTGAATTTGAGGTAGTAAAAGATTTTTATGGTCATGGATGTAATTGAGAAAGTTGTAGATAATTTAGATATCTAGCTGCTGCATAAAATTTAGAATTCTTAGACCCCTGTACTGTTTCTGGGACACAATTGAATACCGCTGTCCAATCTGCCAGAACAGAGTTCTTCCTCTGTTTTGGGCATTAAATTACACCTAGCTGTGATCAAAATAAAATATGTGTTCTACATGAAAAATGTAGGTTTTAAGTGATGAATCCAGAGAGGTATCGGTTGCTGTATTTTGATCAATTTTTTAAAGTTACAAAATGTTAAGCAGCGCTGCTGCAGAGGGTAATTTGCTGAAGTGTTGAGCGGAGAGGAGTTAGTGCGGGTTCGGGTTCTAGCGACGTCTTTAATTATTTATGTAGTGTTTGTATGCTGTGGCTTTGTGCTGAGAGATGCCTTTTGGACAGGTGGTCTTGTCCCTGAGCGCTCTTGATTTTACTTAGCCGTCGGATTGAGGCAAGTAAGCGTGGCGGTGGTTGCTACCGTTTAACTTGTTATTCCTTCTACTTTCAGTTTACATTATTATTATAATTTGATACATTAGGCCATGATTGCATGAAATCTTAATTGTGGAGATGGTAGCAAGTATAATGATGGTTTAAATTTTGTAGCATGGATTGTTGATGTTTGTTGGTGTGTAGATGTTTGATCCATGTTATGAGAATTTGTGGTCTTGATGATGTTAATGATATGTTGATATTGTTTATGGTCGATTGCAAGTGAAAGAGTTCATGAGAATTTCTGATGCATAGATGTTGTGAATGCACGTTTTATTTGTTAAGACATTCACATTTGTGCATCATGCTGATTTATTGAAGTCTTGGTCACGAGATGACCAAGCGTTGAGTCCCGTCATGTTGATGACGTGACGGGCTAAAGGTCCCCATACTTGAGGAGTATGGGCAATGGTCCCTGTACCGGAGGGTACAGGCATGGGTGTGCATTGACGGATGCACACTTTGCATCTGGGTAAAATGCAGAAGAGAAAGAGATAAAGAGATTTTTGACCATCCTGCATAGCATGAAAGCATTCATATGCGTTGCATTGTGAAAAGATTCATTTGCATGCATATGCAATATATGGTGGTGAAGTTATTTTGTGGAATATTCAACTTCATAGTTGCAATGTGGAATTGGCTCATGTGAGCTAATTGTGGTATGAGGATTGTGGTTGTGGTCGTGGAATCCGATTCCTTCCTTGTGTATGGTAAGGGTTGTGATGGTGGCATGAGATTCTTTTCTCTTGTAGTAATTGATGATATCAATTGTGGATGTGGGAAATAATAAAGTATTGAAGTAAGACATACATATGTTTTATTGCTTTTGGTAGTGGTAGTGGTCGAGGATTTAAAGTGGTCAAACAAGATTTATTTGCTAAATGCTTTACCGTCATTGATGGTGATTTGAGGTTGATGATTAATCTATTGTGGATTGTAGAAGACTAAATGTTTTCTCTTGCATCTAATCGTGGATAGAATGATTGTATGCATATGCCAATTAAATCTGGAATTGAAGAGGTATGAATACGGAAGTTGTGGTGGTTTAATAATTGTAGACATGAATTGTGGTTGTAGTTGTATGGAATTATAAATGATGATGTATAATTGTTTGTACTTTGAATAGCCTGTTAAACAGTTTGCTTGCTGAGATTTTATCTCACCCTTGTTTCCTCCTCTCTACAGGTGGACTTTGAGCATGCATGGGAAGGGTAGAGTGGCACCACACTAATGCACTTGGATCCTAGTTTAATGCTGTAATAAAGTTGAAAGGATTCTAGACCTTTGCATAGCTTTGTTTACATTATCTTAACAATGTTAAATTTTGTGAACTATGTTATAGATTGAAATGTTGGAGGATGTTCCAAATATTGAATTGTCATCACTATCCTGTTATTCCTTAGTTGTTTATGCTTCCGCTCATACTATCTGGTTTAGTAATTGTTGCCAGTTTAATTTATCTTGTAAATTGGCTAGTTGTAGAGCAGTTTTAGTAGCATTCCAGGGTAATGTGGATCTTGGGGGTGTTACAGCATGGTACCCAGTTCATTCCACCAGATAATAGCAAAGTCCTTAAACTCACTAGTAGCTTGTCTAACTCTATGTTGTTCAGGAACCAAGTGAGAATTAAACTTCTGCTCTACCGTCATTCCCAATCAAGATATATTTCAGCATCATAAAGACCAGAAAAATATGGAATGGTAAATTTGACTTTAGCAAAAGGGTCATCGTTACCATGACGGTTCTGGTTATTACCTCCCATACCATGTCGGTTTTGCTGAAGACGCCGACGTAGTCGTGCATCTTGTGTCGCCCGCTGATCAATGTTGCCATCCGCATCATACACTGTGTCATCATCACGACGATGGCCGTCATTGACAGGTGGCAGGCGTGCCTCCAATGTGTCCATCCGACCAGTGAGGTCAGCCATCCGCCGCTCCACCCGCTCAATGCCTTCCATGGTGTTCAACTTGGCAATGGCGGCGACGATGGTGTCCATTCTCGCGCCGAGATCAGTGAGTGAAGCATTTTGTTTGTCGAGCACAGCTTGTAGCTGGCCACGACTAACACACTCGTTGAAATCGCTCGGTGTCCCGTCCCCTTCGTCTCCTGCCATGGTTAGTGGAAACACAGGGAAAACAAAAGGATTATCCCTATCAACTACAAAGGAAGGGCAGTGGGAACCCGCAAAGGAAGTGGCTTACCAAGCTCTTACAAGTGTTCTTACCAAAGCAAGGCAAAGGATACCTGGAGAGTGTGATCCGGCGATTGCAAGGGTCAAAAACTGTGCTATCCAGAAGTAGGTATATGGAGCTTGGCAGGCCAAATATGTTAGTGGAACACAAATCAATAACAGATAGTAATGCTGAATAAATGTCCAAAGCACTGGTCCTAGTTGCTGGTCTAAATGTGTCCTATATCAGTGTTAGGATATGATGAACAAGGAGTTAAAGCAAAGACAGCAACAAAGATAACCTGGCAATGAGAAACTTATTTCAGCATAAGCACAAAACAAATGAAGCCCTGTCACCTAAAACTGTGCTCTGTCCCGTTTTTTTTTGCCACGGATAGCACTCTCAAAGTTTTTTCTTTTTTTTTTCTGTGATCGTGCTCGGCCAAAATTTTTCTTTTTTTTATTTTTTTGTTATTTTTTTCACAAAGCAGAGCACATAAATAGGAACCACACAAAGTTTCACCTCAATCCGATGTAAGATGTGGCCTACAGAAAATGATGAATGTGCTATAAATTCGGTAATGAAATTTCGGAGCTCGAGTACTGCACTTTCCAGGCCAAATTTGGGCAAAATAAATTCACCGAACCCAACAAAGTTGGGGAGTTTCGGATGTAAAATTTAATTTCACCCAATCTCAAAAAAAATCGCCTGATTTTGAGTCTGTATGAGAAAGTTACGGCCGTTTGAAGTAGGGCCTCCGAGTTATGGTTGCTGTGGAGGCCGAAACGAAAATCGGGTGGAGGAAATGGGTGGAAATTGGGGGCGGAAGCTCGGGGAAAGGTGGGGGATGGTGCTGGGAGATCACAAGACGCGATGGATGACTCAAACAGAGGGTGGGATATGGGTGGGAAAACAAAATTGATGGCTAGGGTTTGTATGAGAGGTAGCGGAAGCAAGACAACCCGAAACAAAACACGATCTAAACCAGCAATACAACTCGACTAAGGACACAAACTCAACACTACGGACTCTGAAATCAAATTGTGCAAAAGGCTAAACGAGATCTGGGACAGGGAACAACCTATGACTACAATTTTTTTTGTAGGGCTTTTTCTTGGACTCTAGGATGAAACCGAAAACAACAAAAGGTGGGGTAAACTCGAACCTGAAGGAACACCTGAAGCTCTGATTACCACTTGATAAGAACGGGGTCCCGATCTTCCAACAGGTTCTAGATTTGTTCGATTTGGTGGAGGCGCGACACAAATCGATCCGGCTTCCGAACAACACGTTCCGAACCCCGCAATCGCAGCACCACGTCTCCTCAGGTTATCAACTGTGCGCAGCCCGGTTGACCTCGCCAAGAAGGCTAATCCTCGCCTGTGAATCGAAGAACATAAGCAAGAACAAGGAAGAACACAACTGAATTGCAGATGTATTGATTGAGCACTCGAAAGTTGGGGTCTCACAAACCGATGAACGGCGAAACTGTTCAAAGACAGATTAATCTAAGCAAAACCCAAACCCTAATGGTGGGGGTGGCGGCTGGATATAAAGGAGTGAGGGGCATGCAAAACCCCTGGACGTGCCCTAATGGGCTCCAACACGATACAAAGCCGAACGGCCCAAAAGACGGTGACGCAACACCTTGACAGATTCTGAATGCCCACTTGTTTCGATGATTCCCGTTGACTCAGAAGGAATTTTGACATAGGACCAGATCCATTGGAAAGGTCGTCTTCTCAGCTTTCCATACATATGTAGAACGTCCAAAACGGAGCCTGGATACGATCTGGGCGTCCGTTTTAGTGCGGCCTGGTCCTGGACTCCGAATTGGATTCGAAGTCGGCTTGAGTTGGGTCTCCAACATGATTCGACCGCCCTTGCTGGACTTGTGCGCCTCGTAGCCCTTCTACAAGTACTTCCAGGTCCTCTCCATGGTTCGTAATCATAATTAAATCATTAGGTAGCAATCGATTCTCAAATGAACAAAAAGAAGTACTTAGGAACGAGCTCACCTGTAAATTCAATTGTCGGGCGCGAGCTCTAGTGATTGGTCCTTGAATGTCAAGTAGAGGAGTGTTGTGTGTATCCAAAGAAGTGATGTCCTCATCAGATGAAGGCGACCGAAGATTTTAAAAGTGCAAGTGCGGTGCACGAGGCCCTCCTGGCAAAAAACACACATCCCACAGACTTGGCACAGCTGGGTATGTGGGTAAAATCCCGCAGTGGACGAGGGAGGATGAACAGGCAATCCTACAGGACACCGCCCCACCATTTGCCAATATCCCAGATGACCGCGCTCGAAATTGGATTAGAGCGAGGTCATCTACCACGACATCAAGGGACATCTCCTTCCAAAACCCTACAGACTAGGAAGTGTCCCAGCACCTGGTAAGATATCGATCGAACTACGTAGCTTATAATCACTCCACAACTTCGTGGGAAGTGAAATGACATGTCGTGCTCTTGCAGGAAGCGCTGAGTGTTGAATTGTAACATCCTAAATTTTGAGTGTTCAAAAATTATGGGGAATTAAAATTTTTTATTTTTATTTATTTGCATCGTACTGCATTTGTAATCCTTGCCAGAATCTTATTTGGATTTTCTTCAGATTTGTGCTAAGTAAATAACAACTGGGAATAGTTCTCGAGCACAAACTAGCAACTAAAAATAAATAAATAAATTCAAGATAATTTAAATGAGGGTTAACTCTAACAACCTAAAATTCACTATAACTCACTAAATCAAAGTCTTAATTGAAGATTAGAAATAGATAATAATAATTAGGGCCAAGAAGTCATTTTTGATAAAAACTCAGTCATCATACCAAAAAGGAAGGAGAATATGACCTAAACCTAAAGAGGGGTGAGTTCAACCATGAGGAATTAATTTGAATATTAAGTTATTAAATGTACAAAAATGCATATATATATATATATATGTGTGTGTGTGTGTGTGTGTACGTATGTATATGTGTATGTTTAAATGCACATGTATATATAACCAAAAGTATAGCAAGTGATATTAGAAACCCATACTTAATTAATTGCACTAGGATTCGCCTTTTAAGTATGATGCCAAAAATTGGATAAGCCCTAATGTAAAATTTGAAATCCAATTTGCTTAGGCAAAAGAGAAGCAAAGGAAAGAAATGGCCAAACCAATATCGAAAGCTCGCCTCTAAATAATTAAACTGAGAATTCAAAAATTCGAATATCATGAAAAATTCCAAATTGGTACATTCTAAATGTAAGTCAAAATTAAAATGAAATTCCAAAAATTTGGAAATTTTTCCTTATTCTCCCCTATCTTTTCTTTCTCTTCCTTTTCTGTCTCCTTTTTTCCCTCACTTACTTGTGGGCCCTCCCACCTTTCTTCCCTTCTCTCCCTCTCTCTCCTTCTTCGCTGGCCACGGGCCCTCCTTCCACAGCCTCCCTCTCCCTTCACTGTTTCTTCTTTTTCTCTCTGCGCACGAGCGGCCTGCCTCCGGTCCCGTCTCCTTCTCCCCTGTCCCCTCCCGACTACTGTGTGCACGTCGCCATGGCGTCAGCCGCACCTGCTTCGTCCCCGCCTGCGCCTCCCGTCGCGCCTCACCTGCCCTAGTGCGCACGGCCAAGGACCATCTTGCGCCCATGCTCTGCCACCCTCTGCGCGATGCACGCCGCCGGTCACCTCGCGCCCATGTCGCCGTCATCATCCAGCGCTATACATCGGTCATCGACGCCAGTGTCTTGCAGTAGCTCCACCCTCCGCTCCTATAAGTAGCAGCCGGTTATTCTCCCCCGTTCTCCCCCTCATCTTTCCCCTATTTCCGGCCGGCCACCGCCCCTTCTCATCGCCAACCTCCCCTCCGGTGAAGCCCCACCAATCCCACTGCGTCGTGGTGTGTTTCCCCTGTCCAATTCCGTGTTTCCCAACCAATTTGCTGGTTACGCCACTGGAGCCGCGACATCGGTCGTTTTCCCCAAAAACCGGACGCCGCCTCCATTATCACCACCCATACCCCCTTAGAGAGCCCCATCCGATTCCTCGCATTGGGAGCTGCGGCTCGGCGCCTTGAGGCCTCCCCAAGCGCCGACCGCGCAATTCCTTTCCCCTAGTTCGCCGGCACCATGGGCATGCCCGCGTCGCCGGCCCTCTCTAGCGCGACTTCCCCAGCATAGACGCCATGGTAAGCTTCCTCTGCGTCCGCTACTGCTCACGCACGCTCCGATTTTGCCTCTCTCCCACTCCGGCGCCATTGTCCCCTTCTTACCTCACCGCCGGCCGCTCTCGGCACCGCCGACCTCCCTTAGCGCCACCTCGGGCCGCCGCACCTCCCTCATCAACCTCCCCACCTCCGGCGGAACGCATTTTCCCAGTTGCCCTAGCCTTCCCTGCCACTGCCTACCGCCAGCGAAGCTAGCCCGAGCGCCGCTGGCATTGCTCTGTTTTGAGCTGACCCAGCGCGCACACCTTTTAACTACCCCCGCTACTTCTCATTCGCATGAGGGCAACATCCCAGCTGGCTAGCCGCGCGTGCCTGAAAGCATCCTGGCCTGAGGTCTGCGGTTCGAATACAGAGGGCGGCACCTTTTCTTCTTCTTTTCATTTTTGATTTTTATTAACCCATTTTAATTAAGAAAATCAAGGGTGAATTAGTTTAGGAAGGCCGACAAATTTTACTTGGATGTAAATGAAATTATTTAAGATTTAATAATTGTTTAGTTACCATACATGAATAATCAATGTGCCTTTATTAATTGTTTTACATCTGAGAATTGATAAAAGGACATTAATAAGAGATGGTTTTGGTATAAATATCAATGCACCACAAAAACCTTAACTAAAATAAAAATAACAAATAAGTTCAGATCCAAGTAATTAGCCGACATGCCCGTGCAACCTAAATTAAAGTACAAAAACTAAATTCTGCAGGGATCGTAAAAAGGCGCCCTTGTAGATGCAGACAACCATCAACAATTCCTAAGGTGAAATTCAAATAATTAATTGGAATGCAAATTAAAAACATAAACAAAATATGATGTAGGGATAAATTAAGTTAAACCCTAGCATTAAGATTCATGCAAAATAAAGATGCAGCCTGGGATTATTGTACGTCAAATCTAGATTTACTTTTAGGGGTACCTCTGTTTAGTGTAAAATGTAGTTGTCTAAAATATGGTTGTCGCTCCTATGTCTTTAAAAGGTACATAAATTGATAGCAACCTTTTATCAAAAAGGCGTCTTCAAGTAGAAGTGTCCTATTAGAAAGATATATGTGTATATATGTAGCAATAACAATAGAGTAACCCTTAGGTCAGCAAATGTTAAAAGTAAGCTACCTAATGTAGTTACGTAAATAGTAGTTATCACTAGCATGTCATCGATAAATAAATTTTATTGTTAGACTTTGCTAAATAGCAAATATTGAAATATAACCTTACAAAACAAGCCTTGCTAGATAAATAAATAAAGCTAAGTCTAATAATAATAACACAAAGTATAGACAAAATGATGATGGTGCCACCAATTAAACCTCAACGTTAGATTTAGTAAATAATAATGTCAAGCATGATTGAGTATAGCAAGCTACGACTTGTATAATTAGATCGTAGTTCAAATTAAACTAAGCCTAGTAATAACTGAGGATACATAAAATGTTGAGCCATAAAATGCTATAAAACCGGACTCTAATATTTAATTGGTAAACTAAAAATTATATACATCTCTCTATATATAACATATGCCCTGAAGATTAACGCTCGACAAATACCAAGCTCAGCTAAAACTTGTACACCAAATCATAGATCTAACCTAGCTCATGGAACTTCCTTGATAAATGCAAATCAATTAAAGAAAGTCATCAAGCAAAAGGTCAAGCCTCGCTTTTTCCCAATCGGCCATGTCTGGCCACCTTCTTTTCCCAAAAGCAGATAATTCCTATAGGTACATCTTCACTTTTGATCCCTCGTATTTCTAAAATTTTCCCTCACGGTAAAGCATTCAGACAACTCGTCCTCCTGCTCAAACCCAGCTACCGCTGTGCTTACAACACACTAACCTGAATCGTCCTTCTATTCCCAAATCATAATAAATGCCTAAATTAAATTAAATTGGGTATTTAAAAGTGATTGGATTTATTTGGATCTCTTGAGTTATTTGTTTGTATTTGGATTCAGTCGCTTATCGCATTGTTAGAAGCTGGAGTCCCGAAGAATCAATGGATCAAACAAGATCAAGATCAAAGTGGAGATAAAGACCAGAAGCCCAAGGCCATCAAATGAGATAGCTTTGAGTAAGCTCAAGACCGCGGTAAACCGCGCAAGGCGAGTCAATACTTTGATCATGTTGAACCTACATTTTCTATAAATTATTTTTGTTTAAATTATCAAACTGCATGCTGTTATTTTATATGCAAATACATGTTTAATTTAGGATTCTAGTTATATGCCCATTGTTTACCTTGATTAATATTACACCTCCTTTGGAATATTTGAATATGTGAACATTGTCGTCGTAGCAAAATTATACTAGTAACCTTTTGAAAATAAGTCCGTAATTATATGACATGCTTAGTATTGCTTAGATACTCATGGGCGCGAGAGCGCCCAAGCATCACTCTTAATCCTGAGAAAAATTGGTTGGGCAGTCATGGTGGTAATGACTGGGGTATGTTGGATATGATTATTTTATATTCCCAAAAACCTCAAATTGCTTATTTGTTTGGGCGGATGGTTCGGGGGTATGGTGCAGGTATGCACGAGAGTGTGGTTTGTGGTAGAACCGCCCAGATAACCCTAAGGACTGAATCTTGTCATGACCTCCTGTGTAAAACAAGTACAACCACAAGTCTGTAAAGTACAACTTAGCCTAGTAGATTTACCGGACCCTGAAAGTCATCATCATCGGTGGAGGAGGTGAGGTAGTGCAAGCGGCTGTTTGTGTGGTGGGCTTGAATGGGACATCCGCGGAGGGTGAGGTTCTGCTGTGGCGTGCTAGCAGTGTGGGTAGCTAGCTGCTAGGCATTCAGAAGGAGAACATCCCACACAACATATGGGACCCACCGCAAGTGGGAACGACCCATAGGGTGAGATGATGGAAGGGGCGAGGTACTTTGAACGGTTACTGTGATGGTTCACTCAACCGCATGACTAAGGAATTGTGCGGGGCAACGAGTAAACTGTCTCTTGTGGGTAAAGTGTACAAACTCTGCAGAGTCAAAACTATTCGAATAGCCGTGCCCACGGTCAAGGGCGGACATGGGTGTTAGTGATATGCCCTAGAGGCAACATGGAGATGTTATATATATCACATACTATGTTTATGATGCATTACTTTGTTCCTTGAAATAGACATTATCATTATTGATCAATGAGTATGTGACTTATTCATGAGATCAAAAAGGCTAATTGGATTAAGCCAAGATACGTACATTGACAAGGTGTTGAAAAGGTTCAACATGCAGGATTCCAAGAAAGGCTTCCTACCTATGTCACATGGTATAAATCTTAGCAAGAATCAGTGTCCTAGTACACCTGATGAGCGGGATAAAATGAATGCGATTCTATATGCTTCGGCTATTGGGTCCATTATGTATGCCATGCTTTGTACACGTCCAGATGTCTCGTTGCTTCAAGTGCTACAAGTAGATACCAGTCAGATCCAGGTGAAGGTCACTGGATTGCCGTAAAGAACATCTTGAAGTACTTGAGAAGAACTAAAGATGTGTTCCTTGTCTATGGGGGTGAGGAAGAGTGTAACATCCCAAAATTTGGCTTTCTGAAAAAATTTAAATTCAAATTAATTATTTTAAAGTAATTGGATTTTACTTGGCTTTTATTTGATTTTCTGGGTTTTATTTCAAAATTTAAAGAAAGAAAATGCATTTTAAATATTTTATTAAAGCCAAAAAGGGAAAATTATATTTTTTCTAGCCTCTCCTAAATTTTTAAATATTATTTGAGAATTTTCTGAAATTTAAAATCAATTTTCAAAGTTAAAAAGTATTTTATAAATTATTACAATACAAATCTGAAATTAAAAATATTTTTAATAAGTCTAAAATGCTTCCAGGAATATTCTATGATTTTTATGGAATTTTTAGACATTAAATATTAATTTCCAAGTGTTTTAAAAGTTTCTAGTAATTGCTGAAATTTATTCCGAAAATAAAAATCAAATTAATCCTATTCCGCCATGTGTCGCTCTCAGATTTCATCAATCTTTCTCCACGTTCTAATCCTAGCCACACATGATCACTTACCCCTTCATAACCATCCAAAGGCCCTCATCCACTCACTTGCCACGTGTCGCGAATCCGACGGCCCGTACCCCTTCACTAACTCTCACTCTCTATGACACATAGAACCCATATGTCATATCCTTCTTCAACCTCACCTTCTTCCTCCTCCCACCCTCTCTCTCCTCCACCATTAAAACCGAAAATGAGCTTTAAAATCCCGCGTCTCTCCCTCATAAAATCCCGATTAAAGAGTGGAAACGGATGCCCTATTACTCCCCTCCATTCATCCGGCCGTTTCCCCTCAATTTAAGTCCCCTAATTGCGGTTTGTATTAACTCCGGCGAGCTTTAAACCACCGGCCTCCCCTCCCCTCCTTGCCTATAAATACCTCCCTCCACGGCCTCCTTCACCACCGCCTCCCACCGCCCCTTCTCCTCCTCTCTCGCGCGCCACCTCCAAAACCGCGCCGCGCCCGCCAAACTCCGCCGCCACGGTGAGTGCCGCCGCCCCTCATTCGCCACCGCCATTCGCCGCCTCTCCGCCGCCGCCGGCCGTCGGCAAGGCCGCCGCCGCCGGTCCTCTGTCCCCGCTGCCTCGCGCGCGCCAGCGTGGCGGTTGTGCCAGCGTGGACAGCCACGTGGCCGCCACCTCGCGCCCGCATGGCGCCATGTGGCCGGTGTGCCACGTCGGCGAACCCCGTGGTCCGTGGATCCGGTTCACAGTAGACCGGGCCCACCGGTCATTCAAATATGTTTTCCCGCTCGGAATATTCAAAATGGCTGACATCATAAATAGCAATTTTCAGTGCAAAAATAATTCCCGAAAGTCAGCCTTTTGCTTTTTCCCTCCTGTTAATCTTCCGAAAGCCATAACTTCTTCATTTTAACTCCGATTTGAGCTGTTCAAATTTCTAAATTTTTCTAAAATCATAAACTATCCAAATATGGACTCTTTTTGAATTTTTGAATTTTATTTAATTTTTTTTGGATTTATTTGTTTTGCTTGTCTGTCTTTCGCGCGTAGATTCCACTGTCGTTGAGGATTTCGTCGAGTCGCAGCAAGAAGAACCAGTCAGCACTCAAGAAGGCAAGTCTCCTTTGATCATCTTGAACCTATGATTTCAAAATGTTTTAATTATTTTAAATTATGTGCATTGCTATTTATATAAAATATTAGTTCAAATCTTAAGAGTTAGTTAAACCAACCTTGTTATACCCTCCATTGAAATTGAATGCCATGTACCTTTGTCACCCTAGAATTTCATTTGTCTCAATAATGAGATTATTACTGAATCTTTGTGAATAGTAGAATGGTAGTGAAATGCTTAGTCTCGCTATTTAATACCCTTCAAATCTTGCAAATGGGAAATTATGAATTATTGTAATACCCTTGTTTTTATAAAGTTAGTGGTGATTGGAGTTGCCACTGTTCTTTTAAAATAAAATAAAATGTGGAAATTGGTTTAGATTAGGGTGGATGGTTGGTTTGGATTGGTGCAGGAAGCACGAGATCTTGTAATGTGTATGTTCCACCCTAGTCAATTAAGGACCGACGCTTGTGTTTGTCCAGACTGAGCATTAACCGTACAACCACAAGTCTATATGGGTACGACCTAGCTGACTAACTTACGATAGTCTAGTTTAGGTGCCACCAGTGGAAAGTGGGTGCCAGGGATGGACTGGTTATCCACGGTGAGGGACAGGATTTCTTGTACTCATATGGCGCAAGAGGGGCTTCGGTTGGGCGGTTAGCCTACTGCGGTGAAACCTCAGCAGGTGGTATCTAGCTAGATTAGAGTAAGGTAAAAGCTTTGTGATATTTTATCTAGGTCTCATGCCAAAGGAAGCGTGTTGACTTTTAGGATAATTTATCTCTTGTGGGTAAAGTTGTACAACCTCTGCAGAGTGTAAAACTATTCGAATAGCCGTGCCCACGGTCAAGGGCGGGCAAAGAATGCATGCACATGGTAGATTTCTGGTTTTGTTTTAAAATCAAAAATTTTGTATTCCGAGAGTGGAGGGAACTCTCGGAAGGGTATCCTGGCGGTTGGAGCCAGAGAGGGTGGATGTAACCCGCAGTATTAAACTTGTTCAAGTTGTTAGCTAGTGTTGGTAAATGGAACCTTCACTAGAAAGTTAATGATAGTTTCTGCTAAAACATTTACTTTATTAAATGGATGCCTTCAAAAATAATTAGTAGTAATTAAAATTTTAAAATATTGCTTTGTGCAAAAGAACCATATAGCCTTCCTTTGTCAAGCCTTGCATCTATGCATTTTTCCCAAGACTTGCGGAGTACTTTATGTACTCACATGCTACACTCAAAAATAATAACCAGAGGAGTACGAAGCTCAAGAAGGCGACTACGACTTCTTCGTGGGTGGATTCGACGAAGGATTCCAGGAGTTCTAGGTTGCGCTTCCCGATCAATTGCCCGTGGCGTATTGATGGGTCTTCACCGAAGTTTATCTTTGCTTCATTGTGTTTCGTGTGTGCGAGGTCTTGAAACCTCAATTGTAATAATGAGACCTTTCGGTCTGTACTCTTTAATATTGTAATAAAGCGTTGCTGGTTATGTATTCATTTCTGTTTAACTATGTGCACTAGCTTTGATCTGGGACTAGTGCAGTAATACACAGAGGGTCCGGGTTCGGAAATCCGGGGTCCCGACAAAGAGCTCGTTGTAAATGGTTACACCGATGCTAGCTTCCAAACTGACAAAGACGATTTTAGATCGCAATCCGGATTTGTGTTCTGCCTGAATGGTGGTGCGGTGAGCTGGAAGAGTTCCAAGCAGGAGACAGTTGCTGATTCTACAACATAAGCCGAGTACATAGCAGCTTCTGAAGCTGCTAAAGAGGCTGTTTGGATCAAGAAATTTGTTTCTGAGCTTGGTGTAATGGCTAGTGCCTCCAACCCAATGGACCTCTACTGTGACAATAGTGGGGCCATTGCGCAAGCCAAGGAGCCTAGATCGCACCAGAAGTCCAAGCACATTTTACGGCGATTTCATCTCATCCACGAGATAGTGGAGAGAGGCGATGTGAAGATATGCAAAGTACAAACTGATTTGAACATTGCAGATCCGTTGACAAATCCGCTTCCCCAGCCAAAGCATGAGGCTCACACTAGGGCAATGGGTATTAGATACCTACATGGTTGACTCTAGTACAAGTGGGAGACTGTTAGTGATATGCCCTAGAGGCAACATGGAGATGTTATATATATCACATACTATGTTTATGATGCATTACTTTGTTCCTTGAAATAGACATTATCATTATTGATCAATGAGTATGTGACTTATTCATGAGACTCTTAATGCCAAAATGTTGCTATTTCTAAATGATCCCTGATTATATATTATATGAGGAACAAATATGACTCAAAGATCAGCATATGTATTGATTGATGATCATGTCTCATGGATCATGGTATGGTGATACCAAATCAATAATATGGACATGTGTTAGTGAACATATGTTGGATAGACCCGCCATGAGACACTACAGAGATTCCATGTGTCATCAGTTGGTCTCAAGTAGTGTTTATGTAGAATCCTTAGACTTGAGATCATCATGGTTCCCAACATGCGTAGTAGCTTATTTTGGGACTACTAAACACTACTCCGTAACAGGGTAGTCATAAAAGTAGTCTTCGGGTTTGCCATGAAACATGTAGTGGGATGTGAATGATCAAGATAGAATTTGCCCCTCCTTATGGGAGAGATATCTTTGGGCCCCTCGATGTAATGGATTATGAAAGTGCATGGCCATGCCAAGGTGATTGAGGAGTCAATCACAAGTTTATAATCCATCACGGAATCGAGAGAGTGATTGAGCTATTAAGAGGATGACACAGGTCTCGCCTTGAGCTCAATCTGTATCGTGAGGCAAAGGGATCCGTACATGAGAACATTACAGGTTCAGCCGATATGATCTTTACGTATACTTTGGGGTTAATATGTCTTACTAGAGGCCGCTATTAACAGGGTGACCGGAAAGGCGTTTCCGGGTCGCGACCAAGTATACGTGAACCTACAGGGTCGCACACTTAACGGGTTGGAACACTAATTCGAATATGATTCGGATATGGGCTCAATTCGGATAGAGATCCGAATAGACTCCTATTGGGCCTCGGTCCACAAGGCCCAATGAGGAGGTCTATATATATGGAGGCGAGGGGCTGAGGGGTGCACGCTTCTGTTAACCTCTAGAAAACCCTAGCCGCCACCTCCCGAGCCAAACCCTAGCCGCTCACGAGTGCTAGTACACTCGCGATTGGCGTTCCAGCCCCGGACGTGTGGATACCGGTGGAGGCACTGCTCATTGCAGTGTTGATCGGCATCAACCTATAGATTGGATCTGCTCGTGGTGTGGTTAATCGCATGGAGGAGATGACCTGTTCAGGACGATTGGCTAATTCCACTACTACCTCGACGCGCGTGGTTGGATCGGCTTCTCCAACTCTTCTTCCACTGCGCTGCGCGTCTAGTGGTAACGATCCATGATCCCTCCTTAAGCATGATGTCCATGTGTGCGCGGTAGAAAAGTTTTGTTTTCTGCTCTCGTAGCCTACGCGCAACCCTTTAATGGGAACTTAACTAGATATAGTTCTATTTCAAAAACTTTGTGGGTGGGAATGGAAAAGTGGAGGGCAGTGGAAAGCCCTGATTGGTGTTGTCCTGGGTGTCGTCCCAGTGGTAATGTAAGTGGCTATAACGCTGAAGGTCTAGCATATGTTACAGAGACCATGTAATGGTGGATGGAATCTAGATCGCTATTATTATTGCATTCTCTTACACATTATGTTTTTGTTCAAAACTGCTAGGTCTCAGGAAATTTCTATGTATTATATTTTTAAATAATGATAATAATTCTCACAAAATAAAGTGTCAGGAAGAATAAATAGAGTCCTAAGAAAAGAAGATGGTTGTTTGTGGTAAACATATAAAGTTGTTGGTGGATTTAGGTCAATCATAAAGAGGAAACGATAGGGTGGATTATGAGAGAAATAAATTGGTGGAGTCTAAATGAATAGATAGGCTAGATACATGATTTCAATGATTTTTGGAGATTTAGGGATTGCAAAGACAATTATTGGATTACGACACTAATAAATAAATTCTTGAGAGATACTGACAATATTGGGATTAATAGATTTGGTTACTAGACGAGTCAATTGAATTTTTGGGAAATGGGAGGTGTGGTAACAGTTCTTGGAGTATGAGTTTGATCAATGTTATTCTTGGTGGATGTATACTAGTGAATCGTAAACTTGATCAATGATATTCTTGGTGGAGGTATACCAGGGAATTAGTTAGAGATAGATAATGGAAAATAAGGTTGATTATTGGAAGAGCAAATAATAGTTTTGGATCAATAACAAAAAGGATTGAATTGTTAGAAAATCCTGATATAAATGATCGGTGGATTATTTAAATGATGTCACTCGCTGTTTGGAGTTTTAGACAGCAATCAATATGGAAAGTGTTTGACCGGTGAATTACTTAAATGATGTCACTCGCTGTTTAGAGTCTTAGATAACAATCAATATAGCAAGAGTATGATCGGATCAATCGCTGTTTGGAGTTTTAGACAGCACTCAATATAGTAAGTGTGTATCTTCGGTGGATTAAGTCAATTACAGCAATCGCTGTGGGGAGTTTAGGCAGCAATAACAACACTATGATTGTCACTAAAAGCGGTTTTTGGCAAATAAAATAACCCGAGCCTCTCCTTTGATAAGCCATGCATACTATTTATTTGCATCCTGTGTATTGGCTCGCGGAGCACGGTGGTTTGTGCTCACACTCGCTTTCACCACAAATTCAGAATCAGGAATCAGATCACTACGCTTCAACAATACTTTTGGGTCATGATGGCGATGAAGATGCCAAGAGCTAGGTCGCGAACCTCCAGTTGGCTGCCTGTGGGCATGCCCTGAGGGTCGACCTGTGTGCTTCGTTTCCGCTGCTGCATTTTGTTGATTTTTGGCCCAATCGGCCCGTGAGTAAGTTTACTATTATATTTTATGCTTCCGCCTGATATGTACTTTGATATTCAGAACTGTAATCTGTGAGCACTATCTACTGATCCAGGGAATAGTGCGGTGGAATCACAGAGGATGCTGGATTTAATATCTGGGCCCCTACATGAATCTTCCTAGGGATCATTACAGGGAACAAGGGAGAAAGATATACTCTCCACGGCCCTTGGAAACAAGGAGCACCCGGGTCGTATGAGAGGCCTTGGGCTTTATGTTCCTTGGAAACATGGTTTCCAAGATGACTCCGAATTGTATCGGAGTAGGAAGAGAACCAAAGCCGAGCGTGAGGCACGGCTACGAGAAGAGATCAAGGCATCTCTTAGAGAGTAGCTGGCTGATTATGTCAGAGATGAGATGCGAAGATTTACAGAAAATCAGCAGGCCGCTGCCGCTGCCGCCGCTCCTGTGCTAGCTAGCCTGCCCAACCGTCCGAGTAGTTGCACGTCCAATCCTACGACGGAAAGCGAGGCCAGATTTTCTGTGGACGACATCCTGGCAATAATTATTATGTCTGGAATAGTCGATCCATTGATAGGCCTATTGGAGTAGCTAATTTTGTATCGTTATGTAGGAGGCTATGAAGTGCACGCTCCAAGTGAGATATGCCTCCGTCCCCTTGTGCGCTACTTGGGGCCAGGCATATTGGTCTAGTCCCGGGGCCATGGTGCACCATACAGCTTTAGCACCAGGCTTCGAAAAAGTTCATGTGGATAGGGTGCATGCCAATTTTGAGGTCGTCCCGCTACCGAAGCTCCCCAACGATGAGATCATGACTCTAGGGCAAGCCATTGGAACATTCATCCAGTGGCCCAAAAGCGACATCTCGCTGGAGGCTTCTTCACCGGTGGCAGGACCACAAGGGCAGTCTGAACCAGAGCTACATGCACTGGTGCCATCACCACAAGACTTATCTCCACCACTGCTACCTACACCGGTGCTATCTCCACGGGTGCTATTCTCGCCAAAGCAACTTCCACCGGTGCTACCTTTACAGTCGACTACCGTGAAGTCGACCTACAAGCGAGGCAGTGCCGAACCAAAGAAGACAGTTGATGATATCCCCTACCTGCCATTGGCCCGCAAATTCGTGCTAGGTGAGCCGATGGTCCCGAAAGAGCTCCTCCTAACCCTAGGATTTGGTTGCCAGAGATTACACTCCTGTTATATGGAACAGGCTAATAAGCCACTGGCAGAACAGCGCTCAGGTATCACTATCAAATTCAAGCCGGACCATTTTCAGCACAACATTCAAGAATGTGTCTTCGTGGTGACCTTTGAGGATTTATTTGATCTTTTCAATCTCAACACTCTCGACGCCTCACTCGTTCAATGCTGGACACTATAAGTGTGTACAATCACAGTCTCCATTCATGTAATACCGATATATGTCATATATAATTTGTTGCTTTTCTGTGTATATATATAGATACATGCTGACTGAAGCAAGATCATCCAAATCACCAATTGGTTTCCTGGACCCACGCTTGGTCACCATAGATACCATCAACGAGGATGCGTCCTTCATCGAGAGCTATATTCCATCAACTTTGCTGGCTCACCACGATAAGGAATTTGTTCTTATGCCATACAATAAGCGGTTCCATTGGATTTTAATTGCAATTGTACCAAAATGGAACAAGGCTATATACCTTGATTCTCTAAGTAAGAACAAATCCGAGTACACAGTTATCACCCAATTACTCGATAGGTAAGTACATTTTCTCCATACATAACTATATTACATTCTTTCTTTCCTTCCGAATGACTAAGCTAACTTTTTCGAATCATGAAGGTCGTTCGCCACGTACGTTGCACAAACACGTGGCTCAACGGAAGGGGCCAAGCCCTTGAAACATGTTCGAAATTTTTGGGTATTCGCTAGTACACATTAATTAATCCTATACAACTCTTGGTAGCTAGTAATGTCTCTTGAATTAACACATTCTATTTTTTGCGGTGCCACTAGCAGACGCCAGGCAATACGTGTGGATTCTACGTTTGCCACCATATGAGACAACTCCTCGATTCCTCGAAGATCACCAATTCTAAGGTTTGTCAATCTTCCCACATTTATTTCATACTTATCGGGTATATATGTACGTACATTGATATTCCTATCGATAGGTTGCACCCATCTCTACAACTGCATTGGAACAGCCGGACCTTGCACAAATTCGAGAGTGCACGTACTTTTTGATGTCTAAAGTCGTAAATTCAAATGGAGAGTTCCACAGCGAACAATGATTTTTTATTGCTCTTATCACTCCGGAATGGAGGTCTCGCGAAAGGAACAGTCCATAATCAACGAACTTGTCAGGCTGCACAAGCAATACTTGGATGGCAATCATGCACCATCCAAGTATTGCTTGTGCAGCCTGACAAGTTCGTTGATTATGGATCTGTTCCTTTCGTGAGCAATCGATTCCAGAGTGGAAGAGCAATAAAAATGCAATGTTACCATCTAAGTGCAAATGCAATGTAGATCTTTTGTAATTGTGTGTTTGTTAATGGATATTTTATTTCATTTCAATTAATTGATTTGCGAAATGGATGTTTTATGTTTGTGAAATTAAGTGCGATGTGAATTGGATGTTTTATGTTTGTGAAATGAATTGAGATGTGAAATGGATGTTTTATGTTTGTGAAATGAATTGAGATGTGAATTGGATGTATACATGTACATGTTGATCTGCTTGTTTCAGAGGGCATGGCTAGCATTTCCTGAGGCTAGCCAATAAATAGAAATAGGTTTAGGGGTAGGAGGGAATATCACAGACGGTTCTTAACTAAAAACCATCTATGATTATAACTATCACAGACGATTTTTAGTTAAGAACCATCTGTGATATGTAAATATCACAGACGGTTCTTAACTAAAAACCGTCTGTGATATTTATAATTACAGACAGTTTTTAACTGTCACAGACGGTTCTTAACTAAAACCGTCTGTGATATTTATAAATCACAGACGGTTTTTAACTAAAAACCGTCTGTGATTATAACTATCACAGACAGTTTTTAGTTAAGAACCGTCTATAATATTTATACCACATACGGTTCAAAATCTGTCTGTGATGACCTCGTATCATTACTGACCCATAAATTTAGACGGCTCACAAAATCGTCTGTGATGACGTTTCTGAACCGTCTGTAATACGGTTTTCTGTAGTAGTGTGTTCTTGTGATCTAGATTCAATTCTTCTCAATTCAGTGGACTTGAGCCCAAAAACATTGTGATTCTTTTTTGGTTTAGGTCTGTAATGGCTTGAACAAGTTTGATGCAAAATTTGGGAGTGTTGGATGAGATTTGGGAAAGTTCTTGAGATTTGAGTTTTGTCCCAAGAGGATTCCATACAGGGAATAAGGGACCAGTCAGACTAGCCTAGGTCTAGCAGTCAGACTGGCTAGCAGTTAGGCTGGCGACATCCTGGTGGCTAGACTTGTTGCTTGCGATCAGCCGATCCATGAACTGCGGTCTCACCAGCCTTGGTTGAAGTGTGTTGATTTTGTTAGCTCGGGTTTCTGGCTTTGTCTTGCTATGAACTTGGTGGCTTCATAATCATTTGATTAAACATTAGAATACCTGAGGTGAAAAAGTTTCAGAAATCATTTACCCCCTCTGATTGCTGGCATCAGTCCTACAACAACCTTGGGCAAGCGGTCATACCACTCGGCTTTTACCGAGAAAGGGTTATGTTGGTTTGGGGCCAGTCAGACCAGCCAACGGTTGGTGGTATGACTGGTGTGGTACGACTGCAATTGAAGGTGCGATTAGACCAGTCACTACTACAGAAAGCCTAATACTAGACGTCAAATCACAGACGGTTTGACAAAACCGTCTGTGACCGACACTAACACAGACGGTTTTAATTTGGACACCGTCTGTGTTGATGGCGTCGGAGAAAATGAGTATCACAGATGGTTCTTACCGATGAACCGTATGTGATATTTTAGTATCACAGAAGGTTTTTATTAAAACCCCTCTGTGATAATCTGGAATTATCACAGACGATTTTTTTATTAAAAACCATCTGTGATAATCTGAGATTATCACAGACGGTTTGTATTAAAAACCGTCTGTGATAATCTCAGAATTATCACAGACGATTTTTAATAAAAAACCGTCTGTGATAATGGCACTAGACATTTATTGCACAGCTCAGAACCGCATATGTCTTCATTTCGATCCAGATCTAGCCGGTGCTGCACTCTTTCGCTCAGGAGGCAAGCTAGCCGATTTCAGGCCAATTAATTTGGTGGGAGGAGGCAGAGATTGAGCTTTGAAGATTCATACGTTCCTAATTGCTCTAGATATGGTTAGTAATAAAATTTATTTTTCTTTGCATTACAATTTAGATCTAAGTTTTGGTGAGTGTTATTGAAGATGGTTTGCATCTACTTGACCATACGTGATCAGTTCTCCCGTCATGTGGGAGGCCAAATTTGTCAAAATTGTTGGTTATATACCTTCAGCGATCATTGGGGAAATAGTTGTTGTGTTTATAATATGAATTAAGTTAGCAAAGCCTCAATGCATGTGGTATATATGTAGTAATAATTAATTAATTTAATTTTTAATACTAAGTTGTTATATATATATACATAACATAGGACCGAAGCTGGATGTATGCCACGAACCGTGTGAGTGAAGAGTATATTAATGGCGTGTCTGCTTTTACAAGAGCTGCTGAGGAGGTATGTTGAATAAGGGGTGGAATATATGTACTGTCCATGCACTGACTGCGAGAATTTAAAGATATTTAAGAACCAAGGGCAAATTGAAGCGCACTTGATTCGAAGGGGTTTCAAAAAGGGTTATACATGTTGGACCAGTCATGGCAAAGTCAATGATCATATGCCGCTGGATGACATTGCCGGTGAAGTGAATGATATGCCAGCGGATGACATCGCCGGTGAAGTGAATGACATGCCGCCGGATTATGTCGATTGTTGTTCGAATTCGGATAGGTTGCATGATGACAATCTGGATCAGATGTGTAACATCCCAAAATTTGGCTTTCTGGAAAAATTTAAATTCAAATTAACTATTTTACAGTAATTGGGTTTTACTTGGCTTTTATTTGATTTTCTGGATTTTATTTCAAAATTTAAAGAACGAAAATGCATTTTAAATATTTTATTAAAGCCAAAAAGGGAAAATTATATTTTTCCTAGCCTTTTCTAAATTTTTAAATAATATTTGAGAATTTTCTGAAATTTAAAATCAATTTTCAAAGTTAAAAAGTATTTTATAAATTATTAAAATGCAAAGCTGAAATTTAAAATATTTTTAATAAGTCTAAAATGCTTCCAGGAATATTTTATGATTTTTCTGGAATTTTTAGACATTAAATATTAATTTTCCAAGTGTTTATAAAGTTTCTAGTAATTGCTGAAATTTATTCCGAAAATAAAAATCAAATTAATCCTATTCCGCCATGTGTCGCTCTCAGATTTCATCAATCTCTCTCCACGTTCTAATCCTAGCCACACATGATCACTTACCCCTTCATAAAATCTAAAGGCTCTCATCCACTCACTTGCCACGTGTCACGAATCCAACGGCCCGTACCCCTTCACTATCTCTCACTCTCTATGACACATGGGACCCATATGTCATATCCTTCTTCAACCTCACCTTCTTCCTCCTCCCACTCTCTCTCTCCACCTCCATTAAACCGAAAATCAAGCTTTGATTTCGGCCGTTTTTCTTCGCGTTAATTCCCGATTGAAGTATGGAAACGGAAGCCCCATCAATTCCCCCTAATCCGCCGGCCGTTTCCCCTCTTTTATTTCCCTTATTCGCGGTTTGCATTAACTCGTGGCTCCAAAAATCCGCCACCCTCCTCCCTTGCCTATAAATACCGCCTCCCTCGCCTCCTCACCACCGCCTCCCACCGCCTCTCCTCCTCTTCTCGCCGCCTCCGGTGCCCCACCGCCGCCACCCAAACCCCGCCGCCACCACCTCCAACCTCCACCGCCGCCGTGGCGCCACCGCCTCCCCTCACCGCCGCCGCCGTTCGCGCCCTCCGCCGGCCGTCGGCCACAGCAAGGCCACCGGCCGCCATCTCCGAGCCGGCCATGCGCGTGCGCCGCGCCAGCCTCCACGTCGGCCGGCCTTGTCGCGTGGCCACCCGCGTGGCCGCCACCTCGCGCCGCGTGGCGCCATGTGGCCGGCGCCCACGTCGGCAAGGCCCGTGGTCCGTGGATCCGGTCCACGGTGAGACCGACCCACCGGTGCAGTAGGACCAGATATTAATATCCGGATCCTCTGCGATTCCACCGCACTAATCCTCGGATCGGTAGATAGTGCTCACAGTTGCGATTCGAATATCAAAATACATATCATGCGGAGGCGTAATTAAAATAATAAACTTACTCATGGGCCGAATAGGCCGAAATCATAAAATTGCAGCAGCGGAAGGACGAAGCACACAAGTGGGACCTTCAGGACATGCCCACAGGCAGCCAACTGGAGGTTCGCGACCTAGCCCTTGACATCTTCATCTTCTTCGCCAAAGATGCCCGATCGTGTTCTTTGGCGGTGTGATCGATTCTGATCCTGAATTTTGTCGCAAAAGCGAGCGTGAGCACTCCGGCCCCGTGCTCCGCGAGCCAATACACAGAATGCAAATAAATAGTATGCATGGCATAACAAAGGAGAGGCTCGGGTTATTTTATTTGCCAAAAATTGCTTTTAGCAGCATTATTATTCTTATTTAATCAAAGTGTTATTGTTGCTACCTAACTCCACACTACAATTACCAAAATCGACTTAATCCACCGAACATGCACCCTATTTATTGACTGCTGTCTAAAACTCCAAACAGCAAGTATCATCATTTATTTAATCCACCGATCATACTTTGTATTTTAAAGTACTAATAATCCAATCCTGTCATTACTATTCATCAGCCCCTTACCTCTGAACTCTAATGATCCTCTAACATAGTTACTTTCAAATCCACCAATATCATTCGTATTCAATCCTTTTTGTCATTGATTCCAACCCATAATCCATCTCATTTTCCATTATCTATCACTAGCTAATCCTCAAATATACTTCCACCGAAAATTCAATTTACTAAGATTGTAATCCTCTAATTGTTATGAATCCTCCAATCTTCTCAGAAATTCAATTCATCCACCCAGTAATTGATCAACTCCTATTAATTCCCCATACTGTCAACATCTTCCAAGAATTAACAATCACCATTATGTATTCACCAAGAATATCATTGATTAATTCTACGATCCCCTAGTATCCTCCCACCAAGTAACTCACTAATCAGGAATTATAATCCAATACTTGCATTACTCTTCCAAATTCCCGAAAATTCATTTGATTCATCTAGTAACCGAATCTATTAATTCCAATATTGTCATCTTCCAAGAATTTATTTATCAGTGTCGTAATCCAATATTTATCTGTGCAATCCCTAAGTCTCCAAAAAATAATTTAAATCATCTATCTAGCCTATCTATTCAGCTAGACTTCACCAATTTACTTCTCCCAGAACCCACACTATCATTTCCTATTTAAGATCGACATGAATCCACCAATACCTTTATGTGTACACTACAAACATCTATCTCCTTTACTCACGACTCCATTTACCCTTTCCATATTTAATTTTGTAAGAATAGAAATGCCACTAATTGAAATATGATACATAAAATTTCCTGAGACTTAGCAGCTTTGGAACAAAACATAATGATCAAGGAATATTAACATGATTTTCCACACATATGGCATCACACCATATGCCTAATATCACCATAATTTCTCCATGCATACGGCATCACACCGTCTAACATCTTTCAGCGTTATAGCCGCTTAACTTATCAGGACGACACCGGGACAACTCAAATCGGGGCCTTTCACGCCCTCCACTTTTCCATCCCTCCCACAAAATATTTTGAAATAGAACTATATCTGGTTAAGTTCCCATGTCCGCCCATGACCGTGGGCACGGCTATTCGAATAGTTTTGACTCTGCAGAGTTTGTACACTTTCACCACAAGAGACAATCAACTCGTCGCCCCACACGATTCCTTAGACGTGTGGTTGAGCAGACCATCACAGTGACTTTTCAAATTATCGAGTCCCTTTTCTCATTTCACTTTTATGGGAGACTGCCCACTTGCGGTGGGTCCCATCTGCGCGGGATGTTTCCCACGCCACTCTACGCAGCGGACCTTCTCTCTTTCCGCAACGTGGGACAGTGGGAAACTTCACCTCCACCGGTGTCCTTCAGCCCCCTTGCCATAGCATAACCCCTTCGAACCCCAACCCGTGAAATGAGTCCGAGGATTCGATAAATGTACTTAGCCAAGCTATACTTTACAGACTTGTGGTTGCACTGTTTTACACAGGAGGTCATGACAAGATTCAGTCCTTATTGGTATATGGACGGTCTACCACTAACCCACTTTGTGCATCCACTGCACCACACTCATACCCTCGAATCAATCCGCCCAGATATTTAAGCAAGTTGGGGTTTTTGAGGGTATAAAATAGCCATGTCAAATATACCAGTTATTCCCACCATGACTGCCCAACCAATTTTTCTCAGGATTAAAGTGATGCTTGGGCGTTCTCACGCCCATGAGTATCTAAGCAACACTAAGCATGGCATATAATTACGGACTTATTTTTGAAAGGTTACTATTGTAATTTTGCTAGGGCGACAAAGTTCACATAATCAAGTAATCCAAAGGATGTGTAATATTATTCAAGACAAGCAATTGGGCATATAACTAGAATCAATTAAACATGTATTTGCATATAAAATAATAACATGCAATTTGATAATTTAAACAAAAATAATTTGCAGAAATGTAGGTTCAACATGATCAAAGTATTGACTCGCCTGGCGCGGTTTACCGCGGTCTTGAGCTCACACAAAGTTGTCTCGTGCGATGATCTTTTAATTCTTGGTCTTCACCGATCTCAGTCCCGCCTGACCCACAGATTCTTCAGGACCCCGGTTTCTAATTACGCGACAAATGGCTGAATCCGAGTAAAAAGCAAATAACTCATAAGATCCAAATAAATCCGGATAAACTTAACTTAGATTTATTATAATTTAGTGGGTGATTTGAGGCAAGGTCTGCGGTAGGGTAAGATGACTTCTTTTTATCAACAATTTCTCTTGTCATTTTTTTGTATTTATCAAGGAAGTTCCATGAGTTAGGACAGACCTATGAGTAGGTATCATTTTGTCGAGCGTTACTTTTCAGGGCATTTTGGCTTACCGAATTAATTTTAGAATCTAAGTGTATAGCATTTTATGGGGTGACATTTTATGGCATTTAGTTGTCACTAGTCATATCCCATTATTTCATGCTCATCATTATTATTTATTAATCCAGTATTAGGATTTAAGTAATGGTTCCATTATTATGTTATCTCTGCTTTAATTATTATTATGCATACTATTATGCTTAACTTTATTTTTAATTTTAGTTTAAACTTAGCAATATGAGCAATGCTTGATATGAATCATTTTATGTGACCCTAATCACTCAGGTTAATTGTTACATACTTACTTTGGAGGACCTATATGACCGCGCAGTGAGATTATTTTGATATTGACGACCTAGGGCTACTATAGGTTAGCGTCTATATATTGTTATGACCTTTTAATCTGAGCGCTATCTGGAAACTATTGCTTCTGATATTTTATCCCTTTGTAGCTCGAGCCTGCTAAACATGATAGTGTTTGGTTATCATTATTTACTAAAGCTATCATTTAAGGGTTCATGATTAGCAGTATTTTATGATAATGTCTACCTATATACATTTTTAATAGAGCCTACAATGAACACAAGAATTATACTATTATATTTACTAGTAGGCTTGCATACATGCCATTCACATATATCTCTAGCCCTTTTATGTATGTATACATATGTGTGTGTATACATATTTTCATAGAAAGTCTCTTTATTCTAATTGTTATTAGCTTTAATTAAAATTTATTTATCTGACAAAGTTATAGTCTAATGTTTGGTAATTAGCAAAACCTACCACTAGAGTTCATTTAATGGTAACTTTTAAATGTTAGACATAAATCTAAATTTTGATTATGGGTAAACTCTATTAAATTTGGATTTTTAATTAAAATCACAATACCTTTTTCAATATCCTGAATTAATAACAACTCTTTTAGGTAATTATTCAAACCATATAGTTAATCTTATATGAGCTATTCCCAATGTAAGTATTTAATAATCTCATAAAATTGTTGGCCTTCATAGAGTAATTCTAAGCGTTCTTGATGGAAAATGGGTTGAAGGAAAACAAAAACAAAGGAAATACAAAAATGAAAAGAGAGAGGATCGAACCCGGGACACGAGGTCTCGCAGATGGCGCGGCTCGGTGACCAAGCGAGCCATCGTTCTTTCGTGGCCAACCAACGATGAGTCTTTGTTGAAGAAGTAAGCGGTATTGGGACTACTAAGGAAGCTATTTACGAGCAGGAGCCAGCCGGCGGAGCAATCGGTGGCGTTGCTGGTGGGGAGCGGCACAGGAGGCGTCGGCGACCACCAAAATGAGACACAGGAAGGAGAGGAGCTCAGGGAGGTGGCGCGGCGATTGGAGCGGCGGTGAGGCGAGCTGGCGACGACGTCAAGCGGACGGTGGGAGAGGCCGTTGATGGCGGCGGCGGCCGGAGGGGAGAAAGAAGGGGCCCGAGTGGCATAAGCTGAAGGAGAGCACGGTGAACTCACCGGAAGCAACGGCGGGGCCGGGGAGGGTTCGAGGTGGGCCGGCACCGTAGGCCTACGGTGGCGCGAGAAGGGTCACGCCGCCGGCGAGCTGAGGCGGCGGGGAGCTTCGGCCGGCGATGGGGAGAAGTTCAAGGCGCCGAGAGGAAGCTTCCAGAGCCTGGAATTGAGAAATTTTCGCCCGAGGGAAGGTGGGCGGCGGAAATGGTGGTGGCGGCCGGTGTTGGGGAAAATGGGGATTTCAGCGAGGAGAGAGCATTAGAACTCGATTGCCTGGAGGAGAATGGAGTGTGGCATGTGGGGAAGGTAACGGTGGCTTCGGGTGCCCTTGTAGTCAACCGTGCGGAGTTGGCCACGGTGGCTGCCTTGAGCTGTTGCGTCGGAGCGGACAGCAATGGCAGGCGGCGTCTGCAGGCGGCGCTTGCATGCGACGGGAGATTTGGGGAAGGATTCGGCATCATGCCCTTGGGCGGTGCGTGCCGAGTGGCAGCAAGCTTGAGCGGCGCGTGAGGGGACGGATTGGGCAGCGGGGAAGAAAAAGAGGCGGCGCGGGCGGGTAGCACGCATGTGCACGGCGCGATCGTCCGAGCAGGGTGCTGCTGGTCCGGCGCGAGGAGGAGATCGCGAGCCGAGCTGCGAGTCGGGCGAGAGACGCGGGCTCGGCGTGCGCAGCAGCAGCTTTTGCGTGGACGTGACGAGGCGGAGCAGGAGGGAACGACCACTCTGCAGAGCCTCGGCGCAGGGGAGAGAAGGGAGAGGGAGACGTGGAATGCTCACCGCCATGAGAAAAGAAGAGGGGCGGCGCACGGAAAGCGAGAGAAAGGAGGCATGGGAAAAGAAAAAGAAGAAGAAGAAAGAGAGCAGGCGTGCCGCACGCGGGGGGATGGTCGGGCCCAGCGACCAGTGGGAGGAAAGGAGGAAAGAGAGGGGGAAGAGAGAGGAAAAAGGATGGCCCACATGGAAGGGAGAGAAAAGAGGAGAATGGAAGAAATGGGAAAAAGAATGGCTTACACATTGCGTTAAAATTTTGATTTTTAATTTACATTTCTAATTCTCAATTAAGATTATTGATTTAAATTTTTCTTTGGTCTAAATTGCATAATTAAAAATTTGAAGGTCCAGCCTTGGGTTTTGTATATCAATTGAATTTAAAAGAAAAGATTTTTGGCTTAACCATTTAGAGATATATTCTAGTAGTTCTTTCTGGTTTCATTTTATTAACATCAACATTGATCTTGGATTTGGATATTATTGCTTAGTATTTCATTTTGCAGGACACGAAACTCAAGAAATTTCAAATAAATGCTCAAAAGAAATTTTAGCCACTGGCAAAACACAAGAAATATTTCAAAAATTATATATTTTTGAATATCCAAATTTTGGGATGTTACAAACCTACCCCCCTTAAATGAATCTCGACCCCGAGATTCCGGTAGAGTAGAAAGAAACAGGTGGGCTAGCAATGGGTTTCGGGTGTTGCTTGAGGTAGAGTCCTTTGCTCCGCAGAGAGATGAAATTCTGCACAGTAGGGGTTAGCACATGGAGGGATCAAAAGGGAAAGAGATACCTTGTTCTTCTGGATAGGTCGTAGACTTCCAACTACTTGCTTTTTGACATCGTTGCCTTCACGTCACCGTAGAATGGAGTAGTTGCATCGCCTATTGGGCATATGGTTGTAGAGTTTCGTATTGATAGGTGGGTAGCAATGGTCTGTGCCCTAGGGGTAGAGGGCCTTAGGAATGCAGAGGTGACGATGAACATTTCTATATGGTGGTCTTTCGTCCTTATTGCTATAAGGCTCCCGGTCTTGCAAGCCTTCTTGTCTTGGTTCGATTAGCTCTGAGTCCAGGCTGTCGCACCTCCAACACATACATCATGTTAGTTCTTTGACATTTTGTCTCTTAGTGCTACCCCCCTTAAAATGGGTATCACTAGTCATTATTCGTTTCTTCTAGTTCCAGGCATAATGGGTCTTGTGGCGATTTGGTGACTCACCAGTTGTACTTTTGTTGCCTTGGTCTGCAATAGATTCAAGGAGCAACCTTGGGGCAAGAGTCTTGTTCTTCGCAGGAATGGGAGACCTCGCCCAGTGGACACTCTCCTGACGGTGGTCTTCTTCACAGTGATGTTTTTTTTCCTTAAATACTGGAAGGTTGCAGAGTCTTCACTTTTTCTGGATTGCCCTGGTTTTGGGTTACTTCTTGTTTCGTTCCTTTGGATCCGATGGGGTTTTCAGCAAGAGGTGAGAGGGAATAGCATGAGGTAAGGATAGAATCGTGGGGGTAAGGTAATCCAAACCCATTCTAATTTTAAAAGAGCACATCCAGGAAGCTGGAGTGATACTGAGCCACACAAATTTTTAAAAGCAAATTTTTCCTGTGTCTGCGAAATAGGGCCTTGAGGGCAAGAAGGCGATGCACAGACCCAATGAAAATCTTGCGACGACATCGTCTCTACTCGGGAAGCACACATAAGAAGCACAGGGTTCATTTGCATAGTTCGTTTAAAACGAATCCACCTAATCTTCATGAATATCTTCAACGTTCCTAACCTTAAATTTTTGGAGTAAGGGTACGATAAGAGAAGCAAAACCTTTCTTTTTAAATCAATAGAAAGATGAGGGAAGTATTTGGGGTAATTTGATTGATATCCTCACTCACATTTATGTTATCGTTTTGAATTCAAGGTAAGAGAGCTTTAGAGGAAAAATGGCTGAGGCAGCTTATAGATGAGAGGAAATCAACTAAGAGAGATGAGAACGAGCAATACTAGTTATATTTTTGGAAATAGTATTTTTGAAGAAATAATTCTAGTCATGAAACTAACGGCCAGACTAACTAGGTTACGACCTGCAGTCGATATGCTCTGATACCATCCCTGTAAGGACCCAGATATTAATATCCGGAATCCTCTGTGATTCCACCGCACTATTCCCTGGATCAGTAGATAGTGCTCACAGATTGCAGTTCTGAATATCAAAATACATATCATGCGGAGGCGTAATTAAAATAATAAACTTACTCATGGGCCGAATAGGCCGAAATCATAAAATTGCAGCAGCGGAAGGACGAAGCACACAAGTGGGACCTTCAGGACATGCCCACAGGCAGCCAACTGGAGGTTCGCGACCTAGCCCTTGACATCTTCATCTTCTTCGCCAAAGATGCCCGATCGTGTTCTTGAGGCGGTGATCGATTCCGATCCTGAATTTTGTCGCAAAAGCGAGCGTGAGCACTCCGGCCCCGTGCTCCGCGAGCCAATACACAGAATGCAAATAAATAGTATGCATGGCATAACAAAGGAGAGGCTCGGGTTATTTTATTTGCCAAAAATTGCTTTTAGCAGCATTATTATTCTTATTTAATCAAAGTGTTATTGTTGCTACCTAACTCCACACTACAATTACCAAAATCGACTTAATCCACCGAACATGCACCCTATTTATTGATCTTTGTCTAAAACTCCAAACAGCAAGTATCATCATTTATTTAATCCACCGATCATACTTTGTATTTTAAAGTACTAATAATCCAATCCTGTCATTACTATTCATCAGCCCCTTACCTCTGAACTCTAATGATCCTCTAACATAGTTACTTTCAAATCCACCAATATCATTCGTATTCAATCCTTTTGTCATTGATTCCAACCCATAATCCATCTCATTTTCCATTATCTATCACTAGCTAATCCTCAAATATACTTCCACCGAAAATTCAATTTACTAAGATTGTAATCCTCTAATTGTTATGAATCCTCCAATCTTCTCAGAAATTCAATTCATCCACCCAGTAATTGATCAACTCCTATTAATTCCCCATACTGTCAACATCTTCCAAGAATTAACAATCACCATTATGTATTCACCAAGAATATCATTGATTAATTCTACGATCCCCTAGTATCCTCCCACCAAGTAACTCACTAATCAGGAATTATAATCCAATACTTGCATTACTCTTCCAAATTCCCGAAAATTCATTTGATTCATCTAGTAACCGAATCTATTAATTCCAATATTGTCATCTTCCAAGAATTTATTTATCAGTGTCGTAATCCAATATTTATCAGTGCAATCCCTAAGTCTCCAAAAAATAATTTAAATCATCTATCTAGCCTATCTATTCAGCTAGACTTCACCAATTTACTTCTCCCAGAACCCACACTATCATTTCCTATTTAAGATCGACATGAATCCACCAATACCTTTATGTGTACACTACAAACATCTATCTCCTTTACTCACGACTCCATTTACCCTTTCCATATTTAATTTTGTAAGAATAGAAATGCCACTAATTGAAATATGATACATAAAATTTCCTGAGACTTAGCAGCTTTGGAACAAAACATAATGATCAAGGAATATTAACATGATTTTCCACACATATGGCATCACACCATATGCCTAATATCACCATAATTTCTCCATGCATACGGCATCACACCGTCTAACATCTTTCAGCGTTATAGCCGCTTAACTTATCACTGGGACGACACCCAGGACAACTCAAATCAGGGCCTTTCACTGCCCTCCACTTTTCCATCCCTCCCACAAAATATTTTGAAATAGAACTATATCTGGTTAAGTTCCCATGTCCGCCCATGACCGTGGGCACGGCTATTCGAATAGTTTTGACTCTGCAGAGTTTGTACACTTTCACCACAAGAGACAATCAACTCGTCGCCCCACACGATTCCTTAGACGTGTGGTTGAGCAGACCATCACAGTGACTTTTCAAATTATCGAGTCCCTTTTCTCATTTCACTTTTATGGGAGACTGCCCACTTGCGGTGGGTCCCATCTGTCGCGCTGGATGTTTCCCACGGCCACTACGCAGCCGGACCTTCTCTCTTTCCGCAACGTAGGACAGCTGGGAAACTTCACCCTCCACCGGTGTCCCTTGAGCCCCCTTGCCATAGCATAACCCTTGAACCCCAACCCGTGAAATGAGTCCGAGGATTCGATAAATGTACTTAGCCAAGCTATACTTTACTGAGACTTGTGGTTGCCTTTGTTTTACACAGGAGGTCATGACAAGATTCAGTCCTTATTGGTATCTGGACGGTCTACCACTAACCCACTTTGTGCATCCACTGCACCACACTCATACCCTCGAATCAATCCGCCCAGATATTTAAGCAAGTTGGGGTTTTTGAGGGTATAAAATAGCCATGTCAAATATACCAGTTATTCCCACCATGACTGCCCAACCAATTTTTCTCAGGATTAAAGTGATGCTTGGGCGTTCTCACGCCCATGAGTATCTAAGCAACACTAAGCATGGCATATAATTACGGACTTATTTTTGAAAGGTTACTATTGTAATTTTGCTAGGGCGACAAAGTTCACATAATCAAGTAATCCAAAGGATGTGTAATATTATTCAAGACAAGCAATTGGGCATATAACTAGAATCAATTAAACATGTATTTGCATATAAAATAATAACATGCAATTTGATAATTTAAACAAAAATAATTTGCAGAAATGTAGGTTCAACATGATCAAAGTATTGACTCGCCTGGCGCGGTTTACCGCGGTCTTGAGCTCACACAAAGTTGTCTCGTGCGATGATCTTTTAATTCTTGGTCTTCACCGATCTCAGTCCCGTCTGACCCACAGATTCTTCAGGACCCCGGTTTCTAATTACGCGACAAATGGTGAATCCGAGTAAAAGCAAATAACTCATAAGATCCAAATAAATCCGGATAAACTTAACTTAGATTTATTATAATTTAGTGGGTGATTTGAGGCAAGGTCTGCGGTAGGGTAAGATGACTTCTTTTTATCAACAATTTCTCTTGTCATTTTTTTGTATTTATCAAGGAAGTTCCATGAGTTAGGACAGACCTATGAGTAGGTATCATTTTGTCGAGCGTTACTTTTCAGGGCATTTTGGCTTACCGAATTAATTTTAGAATCTAAGTGTATAGCATTTTATGGGGTGACATTTTATGGCATTTAGTTGTCACTAGTCATATCCCATTATTTCATGCTCATCATTATTATTTATTAATCCAGTATTAGGATTTAAGTAATGGTTCCATTATTATGTTATCTCTGCTTTAATTATTATTATGCATACTATTATGCTTAACTTTATTTTTAATTTTAGTTTAAACTTAGCAATATGAGCAATGCTTGATATGAATCATTTTATGTGACCCTAATCACTCAGGTTAATTGTTACATACTTACTTTGGAGGACCTATATGACCGCGCAGTGAGATTATTTTGATATTGACGACCTAGGGCTACTATAGGTTAGCGTCTATATATTGTTATGACCTTTTAATCTGAGCGCTCTCTGGAAACTATTGCTTCTGATATTTTATCCCTTTGTAGCTCGAGCCTGCTAAACATGATAGTGTTTGGTTATCATTATTTACTAAAGCTATCATTTAAGGGTTCATGATTAGCAGTATTTTTATGATAATGTCTACCTATATACATTTTTAATAGAGCCTACAATGAACACAAGAATTATACTATTATATTTACTAGTAGGCTTGCATACATGCCATTCACATATATCTCTAGCCCTTTTATGTATGTATACATATGTGTGTGTATACATATTTTCATAGAAAGTCTCTTTATTCTAATTGTTATTAGCTTTAATTAAAATTTATTTATCTGACAAAGTTATAGTCTAATGTTTGGTAATTAGCAAAACCTACCACTAGAGTTCATTTAATGGTAACTTTTAAATGTTAGACATAAATCTAAATTTTGATTATGGGTAAACTCTATTAAATTTGGATTTTTAATTAAAATCACAATACCTTTTTCAATATCCTGAATTAATAACAACTCTTTTAGGTAATTATTCAAACCATATAGTTAATCTTATATGAGCTATTCCCAATGTAAGTATTTAATAATCTCATAAAAATTGTTGGCCTTCATAGAGTAATTCTAACTGTTCTTGATGGAAAATGGGTTGAAGGAAAACAAAAACAAAGGAAATACAAAAATGAAAAGAGAGAGATCGAACCCGGGACTGAGGTCTCGCAGATGCGCAAGCTCGGTGACCAAGCCGAGCCATCGTTCTTTCGTGGCCAACCAACGATGAGTGCTGTTGAAGAAGTAAGCGGCGCTGGGACTACTAAGGAAGCTATTTACCGAGCAGGAGCCAGCCGGCGGAGCAATCGGTGGCGTTGCTGGTGGGGAGCGGCACAGGAGGCGTCGGCGACCACCAAAATGAGACACAGGAAGGAGAGGAGCTCGGGGAGGTGGCGCGCGATTGGAGCGGCGGTGAGGCGGTGGCGGCGGCGTCAAGCGGACGGTGGGAGAGGCCGTTGATGGCGGCGGCGGAGGGGAGAAAGAAGGGGCCCGTGGCATAAGCTGAAGGAGAGCACGGTGAACTCACCGGCAGCGGCGGGGCGGGAGGGTTCGAGTGGGCGGCACCGTAGGCCTACGGTGGCGCGAGAAGGTCACGCCGCCGGCGAGCTGAGGCGGCGGGAGCTTCGGCCGGCGATGGGGAGAAGTTCAAGGCGCCGAGAGAAGCTTCGAGCACAGGAATTGAGAAATTTTCGCCGAGGGAAGGTGGGCGGCGGAAATGGTGGTGGCGGCCGGTGTTGGGGAAAATGGGGATTTCAGCGAGGAGAGAGCATTAGAACTCGATTGCCTGGAGGAGAATGGAGTGTGGCATGTGGGGAAGGTAACGGTGGCTTCGGGTGCCCTTGTAGTCAACCGTGCGGAGTTGGCCACGGTGGCTGCCTTGAGCTGTTGCGTCGGAGCGGACAGCAATGGCAGGCGGCGTCTGCAGGCGGCGCTTGCATGCGACGGGAGATTTGGGGAAGGATTCGGCATCATGCCCTTGGGCGGTGCGTGCCGAGTGGCAGCAAGCTTGAGCGGCGCGCGTGAGGGGACGGATTGGGCAGCGCGGGGAAGAAAAAGAGGCGGCAGCGGGCAGGGTAGCACAGACAGGTACGGCGGCGACTGGTCCGAACGGGGTGCCTGCTGGTCCGAGCGCGAGGAGGAGATCGCGAGCCGAGCTGCGAGTCGGGCGAGGCGACGGGGCTCGGCGTGCGCAGCAGCAGCTTTGCGTGGGCGTGGCGAGGCGGAGCGGAGGGAGCGACCACTCTGCAGAGCCTCGGCGCGGGAGAGAAGGGAGAGGAGACGTGGAATGCTCACCGCCATGAGAAAAGAAGAGGCGGCGCGCGGGAAAGCGAGAGAAAGGAGGCATGGGAAAAGAAAAAGAAGAAGAAGAAAGAGAGCGGCGTGCACGCACGCGGGGATGGTCGGCCCAGCGACCGATGGGAGGAAAGGAGGAAAGAGAGGGGAAGAGAGAGGAAAAGGATGGCCCACATGGAAGGGAGAGAAAGAGGAGAATGGAAGAAATGGGAAAAGAATGGCTTACACATTGCGTTAAAATTTTGATTTTTAATTTACATTTCTAATTCTCAATTAAGATTATTGATTTAAATTTTTCTTTGGTCTAAATTGCATAATTAAAAATTTGAAGGTCCAGCCTTGGGTTTTGTATATCAATTGAATTTAAAAGAAAAGATTTTTGGCTTAACCATTTAGAGATATATTCTAGTAGTTCTTTCTGGTTTCATTTTATTAACATCAACATTGATCTTGGATTTGGATATTATTGCTTAGTATTTCATTTTGCAGGACACGAAACTCAAGAAATTTCAAATAAATGCTCAAAAGAAATTTTAGCCACTGGCAAAACACAAGAAATATTTCAAAAATTATATATTTTTGAATATCCAAATTTTGGGATGTCATTAAACCGAAAATCAAGCTTTGATTTCGGCCGTTTTTCTTCGCGTTAATTCCCGATTGAAGTATGGAAACGGAAGCCCCATCAATTCCCCCTAATCCGCCGGCCGTTTCCCCTCTTTTATTTCCCTTATTCGCGGTTTGCATTAACTCCGGCGAAGCTCCAAAAATCCGGCCACCCCTCCTCCCCTTGCCTATAAATACCGCCCTCCCCTCGCCCTCCCTCACCACCGCCTCCCACCGCCCCTCTCCTCCTCTTCTCGGCCGCCTCCCGGTGCCCCACCGCCGGCCACCCAAACCCCGCCGCCACCACCTCCAACCTCCACCGCCGCCGCCGGTAAGCGCCGCCGCCTCCCCTCACCCGCCGCCGCCGTTCGCCGCCCTCCGCGGCCGTCGGCCACAGCAAACCACCGGCCGGCCATCTCGAGCCGGCCATGCGCGTGCGCCGCATGGCCTCCACGTCGGCCGGCCTTGTCGCGTGGCCACCGCGTGGCCGCCACCTCGCGCCGCGTGGCGCCATGTGGCCGGCGCGCCACGTCGGCAAGGCCCGTGGTCCGTGGATCCGGTCCACGATGAGCCGGACCCACGGTCATTCAAATAATATTTCCGCTCAGAAAATTAGAAATTTGATGACGTCATAAATGGCATTTTCCAGTGCAAAAATAATTCCCGAAAGTCAGCCTTTTCCTTTTTCCCTCCTGTTAATCTTCCGAAAGCCATAACTTTCTCATTGTAACTCCGTTTGAGCCCATTCAAATTTCTAAATTCATCAAAAATTCTGAACTATCCATTTCTTCCATACTTTCAAATATTTGAAATTTATTTGATATTTCAAATATTTAAATTTCAAATTCCAATGCCTAGTTTAATTTCAAAGCCTTAGTTCCATTCCAAATTTTCTGTGCACTTTCAAAATTCAAATTCAAATCATACAAAATCTCCATAAAATCCATTCTATCTTTCTTGGTCCAAATATTATCTCAGTAATTTCTTTTCCCAACCGATCTTCTAGATATTCGTTCTCCCTCGTGTGAACCCCAAATCCGCTGAACCTTTCTCCTAAATTCGTCTAAAATCATAATCTATCCAAATATGGCCTCTATTTGAGTTTTTGAGTTTATTTGAATTTTTGTTTGATTTTATTTGTTTTGGTTTGTCTGTCTTTTCGCGTAGATTCCGCTGTCGCTGAGGATTTCGTCAGTCGCAGAAGAAGACCCAAACAAGACTCAAGAAGGCAAGTCTCCTTTGATCATCTTGAACCTATGATTTGAAATATTTTAATTATTTTAAATTATGTGCATTGCTATTTATATAAAATATTAGTTCAAATCTTAAGGGTTAGTTAAACCAACCTTGTTATACCCTCCATTGAAATTGAATGCCATGTACCTTTGTCACCCTAGAATTTCATTTGTCTCAATAATGAGATTATTACTGAATCTTTGTGAAGAGTGGAATGGTAGTATAATGCTTAGTCTCGCTATTTAATACCTTTGAAATCTTGAAAATGGGAAATTATGATTTATTGTAATACCCCTGTGTTTATGAAAATTAGTGGTAATTGGAGTTGCCACTGTTCTTTTAAAATAAACTAAAATGTGAAAATTGGTTTAGATTAGGGTGGATGGTTAGTTTGGATTGATGCAGGAAGCACGAGATCTTGTAATGTGTATGTTCCACCCTAGTCAATTAAGGACCGACGCTTGTGTTTGTCCAGACTGAGCATTAACCGTACAACCACAAGTCTATATGGGTACGACCTAGCTGACTAACTTACGATAGTCTAGTTTAGGTGCCACCAGTGGAAAGTGGATGCCAGGGATGGACTGGTTATTCACAGTGAGGGACAGGGATTTACTGTACTCATATGGCGCAAGAGGGGCTTGGTTGGGCGATTAGCCTACTGCGGTGAAACCTCGTGGTGGTATCTAGCTAGATTAGAGTAAGGTAAAGGCTTTGTGATATTTTATCTGGGTCTCATGCCAAAGGAAGCGTGTTGACTTTTAGGATAAATTATCTCTTGTGGGTAAAGTTGTACAACCTCTGCAGAGTGTAAAACTATTCGAATAGCCGTGCCCACGGTCAAGGGCGGGCAAAGAATGCATGCACATGGTAGATTTCTGGTTTTGTTTTAAAATCAAAAGTTTTGTATTCCGAGAGTGGAGGGAACTCTCGGAAGGGTATCCTGGCGGTTGGAGCCAGAGAGGGTGGATGTAACCCGCAGTATTAAACTTGTTCAAGTTGTTAGCTAGTGTTGGTAAATGGAACCTTCACTAGAAAGTTAATGATAGTTTCTGCTAAAACATTTACTTTATTAACTTGATGCCTTCGAAAATAATTAGTAGTAATTGAATTTTAAAATGTTGTTTTGTGCAAAAGAACCATATAGCCTTCCTTTGTCAAGCCTTGCATCTATGCATTTTTCCCAAGACTTGCGGAGTACTTTATGTACTCACATGCTACACTCAAAAATAATACTCAGAAGAAGATGAAGCTCAAGAAGGTGTTTACGACTACTGCTTCGCTTGTGGCTGTGATGGATTATTCCCGGAGGACTAGGTCGCGCTTCCCCAGTCAACTGCCTGTGGCATCTTGATGGGTCTACTTTGAATTCACTTTGCTTCCGCTGTGTTTTGATTGTGCGAGGTCTTGAAACCTCCAATGTAATAATGAGACCTGGCGGTCAGTACTCTTTATAATTGTAATAAATGCGTTGTTGGTCATGAATCATTTCTGTTTAACTGTGTGCACTAGCTTTGATCTGGGACTAGTGCAGTAATACACAGAGGGTCCGGGTTTGAAAATCCGGGGTCCCGACAGAGGTGGTATCAGAGCCAGGTTGACTGTAGGACGTGACCTAGTTAGAATGGTCGTTAAAAGAAGAGCTTCAAAATTTATTTTATAAAATAAAAATTTAATAATGTGCTATCCTTGTCTTTTCTTGTCTTTCTATCCTTACCTTCGTCATGGTATTCTTCCTTATCTATCTGCTTATTTCCTTTTTGGAATGGTAATTGTACTCTCTTCCCTTTGTAATTTCTATAGATGGCTCAGTGAGGTTGCGTATGAGCAGCACCTGGAGAAGCGCGTCATCATGAAGGAGCGAGGACTAGTTCTTTAGCTGTAGTACCCAAGTAAAGTCCTACGATTTTAGAACGCTTATGTATTACTTGCTTGTGTGTTAGGTGGACTGTACCAAGTCTTGTATACTTGTAGTACAACCATCCTTAAAGACTAATTTGATTTCAAGTTAAGTTTCTTCTAAGTTGTTGCTTGCTTCTTTCTTATGTGTTTGTTCGGGATGTTGCTTAGTTGTTCCCCTGATCTCTTATCTGTGCTACTTCCCTCTTATCTTTTGCTAATCCCAGTTACCACAATAGTGCAAGCTCCAATTCTTTCACCGAAGTCCAAGTTTGGAGAATTCCTGGAGACCTAGAGTATATGGAAGACAACAAATTTATGGAAAGTACTCTTGTCGGGAAAGCTGTCATAATCAGTGCATGTCAAGATAGGTAATTTGGAGAATTATTGCTAGAGTGATATATTTTGGATTTATAATTGACAAGATTGAATAATATTCGAGAGGATTGAGATAAAAGAAATTTTTGTACGGATAACCTTTTTTTTATTCGGAAATACAGAAATATACCCGCGGTTTCATTTTTTACAAAAATAGCCTCGAGTCGCCCAATGGGGCAGCGACTCGAGAATTTTGCCCACCCGAAAAGCGACATTTAAGGAATCTGCGAACCGTTGGGCGAATCAGCGTTGTCGCCTGTACGTTGGGCGACTTAATATAATCGTCAGACGGTTGGCGGCTGCAATGCGATGCCAACGCTAAGGCTTACTGTGGAGTTAAGGCGGCTGCCCGGTAGGCTCCCACTACCAACCACCTTTTTCACTCATTCAGCAAACACATTCAGCGCACAGAGAAGAGGAAGAAGGAAAAGAAACAAGGGGGAGAAGAGAGGAAGGAGGGGAAGAAGAGGAGAAGGAGAGGAAGGAGGGGAAGAGGAGAAGGAGAGGAAGGAGGGGAAGAAGAGGAGAAGGAGAGGAGGAGGGGAAGAAGAAGAGGAGAGGAGGAGGTGAGGGAGGAAGGAGGAGTAGAAGCTATTCCATCAATTTGGATCCAGGTATTTTTTTTGGATTATGTTGTATTTGCATTATTATTTATATGAAATGTTGGTGTTAATAAAAATTATAGATGTAGAATAATTAGTACCATGTTAGTATGGAAATATTATTGTAGAAAAAGTTGGATGAGCCCTTTCCTTGGCCGGACATGAGGATCCGGTGGTGCAGTCGTCACTTAGCGGCAAACTTTTTCAAGCAATTCCCTAAACAATCTTTGATGAAGCTATTCAAGAGGCTGGCTAGGCAGAACCAACAGAGGAAATTTGATGCTTTGTGGAGGTTGTTGGATGAGCACACTAGGAAGAACGTCGAAGAGAGGAGCAAGGAGCCGGTCACTCCTGGGGCGGCACAACCACAATGCTTGCCGCCAATCGATGCGCCTAACCCAAGTGGTCCAAGAAGAAGGAGCTCACGAAACATCAAAGCTTGCGCGGTGGATCGAGGGGAACCGTTGGAGAAGTGGTTGCTTGTTGCACGACACGGATGGCGCAAGGTACGGAATAATGACAACTAACCTTGCCGAGGTGTACAATTGGGTTCTAAGGGTCTCCGTTCTCAGCCCCTTGTCTCCATCGTGGAAGGTGTTCTTCACAAGACAATCCGGTACTTCGGGGAGAGGCACGCGAGTGCCGCGCTTCATCGCGCCAATCCGGAGCTCAGATTCGCAAAAATTACGCTTACATGGAGATGAAGGCACAAAGGGTCGATTGCACACAAAGGCAGGTCATGGGCAACAGGGAGCATCGTTTTGAGGTGACACTCCGTGATAGAGCCGGCTTTGGGACGGCTCGTTCACTTGTTACGCACGAGGTATGTCTTGCAGATAATGGAAATGAACCTAGCTGCACGTGCAACAAGCTTAAGTTGTTACACAAACCATGCTCTCATGTCCTCGCTGCATGCGGGACCGTGGGTATGGATCCTTTGAACTTCATGTCCGAGTTCTTCTTTAAGGAGGGCTGCGGGCTTGGTGTGGGAGCTCCGAGGGTTCAGGGTGGTGGGAAACTTCGCCACTTTGGACATTGCATCGAGGACCTGGGTTCCGGATGTTAACATGTTGAAGGGTGGGAAGGGTCAGCGACAGAGCCGACGTATTAGGAACGACATGGATGAATCACAAGCTGGAACACCGGGTGCACGTTGTGGTCGATGCGGTCAGGAGGGGCACACAGCTAGACGATGCATGTCCTGATCAGTAGTTACATGACTTTTCTGTAATGTACTTGGTTATGTACTTATTTAGTACATGTATTTGCTGTTTGTTAAAATGAGATACTTTTGTGGCTCGTGCACAAGACAATCAATTCATGGCATGCTTAACAACATTGCGCATTATTTCGATCGACCCTCGTACATACTATGGTACAACCATACACATCGTTGCTTATATGCCAAATGAGCCTCGTGGCACCCACATGGAGAACTGCTGAAGTGGACGCCTCGGACGGGGCTGACCATCGTGGTAGTGGCACGCACATATGCAACTTGGGTTTGCACAGCAACATGTCGGATCGTACGAGCTTCCTATGTTGACAACCTCCTCGTTTCCCCTCTCGCGTTGCATCTGTTGGCGGAGCTCATTGTTCTCCGCATTGAGAGTCTCCATTCGGTACTCCAAGTCCATTATTCGGTTGTCGGGACCCCGGATTCTCAAACCCGGACCCTCTGTGTATTACCGCACTAGTCCCAGATCAAAGCTAGTGCACACAGTTAAACAGAATGGATAAACATCACCAACAGCGATTTATTACAATAAGAGAGAGTACTGACCGAAAGGTCTCATTATTACAATAGAGGTTTCAAACCTCGCACACAGGAAATAAAGCGGAAGCAAAATAAACTCGATGACGACCCATCAATACGCCACAGGCAATTGACTGGGGAAACGCGACCTAGTCCTCCGGGAAGAATCCGTCGCAGCCGCAAGCGAAACAGTAGTCGTAGTCACCTTCTTGAGCTTCAACTTGTTCTGAGATTTGTTTTTGAGTGTAGCATGTGAGTACATAAAGTACTCCGCAAGTCTTGGGAAAAATGCATAGATGCAAGGCTTGACAAAGGAAGGCTATATGGCTCTTTTAGCACAAAGCAATATTTTAATTTCAATTACTACTAATTATTTTCGAAGGCATCAAATTTAACAATTATTTGTTTTAACCGAACTATCAATTATTTTCTAGTGAAGGTTCCAACTACCACCACTAGTTTAACAACTGAACAAGTTAATCTGCGGGTTACATCCACCCTCTCTGCTCCCTCCGCCAGATACCCTTCCGAGAGTTCCTCCACTCTCGAATACAAAACTTTGATTTTAAAACCAAAACCAGAAATCTACCATGTGAATGCATTCCTTGCCCGCCCTTGACCGTAGGCACGGCTATTCGAATAGTTTTACACACTGCAGAGGTTGTACAACTTTACCCACAAGAGATAAATTATCCTAAAAGTCAACACGCTTCCTTTGGCATGAGACCCGGATAAAATATCACAAAGCCTTTACCTTACTCTAATCTAGCTAGATACCACCACGAGGTTTCACCGCAGTAGGCTAATCGCCCGAACCAAGCCCCTCTTGCGCCATATGAGTACAAGAAATCCTGTCCCTCACTGTGAATAACCGGTCCATCCTCGGCACCCACTTTCCATGGTGGCACCTAAACTAGACTATCATAAGTTATTCAGCTAGGTCGTACCCATATAGACTTGTGGTTGTACGGTTAATGCTTAGTCTGGACAAACACAAGCGTCGGTCCTTAATTGACTAGGGTGGAACATACGCTTAACAAGATCTCGTGCTAACTGCACCAAGCCAAACCAACCATCCACCCTAATCTAAACCATCTTTCACATTTTTATTTTATTTTAAAGGAAACAGTGGTAACTCCAATCACCACAACTTTGTAAACACAAGGGTTTCAACAATAAATCATAATTTCCCATTTTCAAAGTTCCAAGGGTATATATCTGGCATGACTAAGCATTATACTACCATACTATCATTGTCAAAGAATAAATAATAATCTCATTAATGAGACAAAGGAAGTTCTAGGGTGACAAGGGTACATGACAATCAATTCCAATGGAGGTCATAACAAGGTTGGATTAACTACTACCTTAAGATTTGAATTATCATTTTATGTAAATAGCAATGCATAACATTTAAAATAATTAAAACATTTCAAAATCATAGGTTCAAGATGATCAAAGGAGACTTGCCTTCTTGCAGATTCTCTGGGTCTTCTTGCTGTTGGGTGGAGTGATCGTCGACAACGTTGGAATCTACGCGATAGAACCGAAGCAAACCAAACAAATAATTACAAACAAAATTCAAATAAAATCCCAAAAATTCAAAAGAGGCCATAATTGGATAGATCATGATTTTAGATGAATTTAGAAATTTGAATGGCTGAAATTGGAGTTAAAATGAGAAAGTTATGATCATTTGAAATTCTCAGTTTGAATAAATCCAGAAATTCGAAAATTTCTGACAGGTGGGGCCCACTGGGATATTTAATTTTTACTCTTTTATTTTATTCTGAGAATCTGACAGGTGGGGCCCACTGAACAGTAACCACTGGCGGTCACTGACATGTGGGACCCCTCTGCCAGTGACCTCATCTGCCTTGGTCACTGACAGGTGGGACCCACTGGGATCTGGACCCACTTGTCGAGATCGGCGCGACAGAGATGGGACCCAGCGGCGGTGGCCCGCCTGACGGCGGCTGCCGCTGACGGGTGGGACCCACTTGTCAGTGCGGAAAATAAACGAAAAACTCAACCCAGCGCGCGGAGCCGAAGGCTCGAACGCGCACCGGGGAGTTGAAATCGCGCGCTGCTAACCAGAGGGGAGGGGGAGGCTTTGCCTACCCATATGGGGTAGCAAATCCCTTTGAGGAGTACCTTCGGGTGGCCCGGGCGGCGATGGTCGGAGGCGACGGCGCCGCGCGCGGGAAGGCGGGCGTGCTCGGGTGCTGCGTAGATTGTAATCTACGTGCGAAGGGGGTTCGGTTGGAGTGGTTGGCGAGGTCCGGGGATGAACGGAGACGGCCGGCGGCGAGGGAGCAGCGGAGGTAGCTCGGGTGCTCCGGTGCGACGGCGCTCCGGCGACGGGAAGAGGTGGCCGAGGTGCCGAGGATGATCGCACGGACGCGGGGATGCTCAGAGTAGCGACGGTGGGCTCTGGGGTTCACCGAGGCGGCGACGATGGCTCGTCGGAGTTGGGTGGGGCTCGCGGAGAGAGAAGCTCGGCTGTGGGGCGTCTCAGGGCTCCGGAAAAAAGGTGGAGGGTGCTGGGAGGTGGTGCGGGGAGAGGCGAAGGCCGAGGGGCTATTTATATGGCTCGGGGAGAGGTGAGGCAGCGGGAATTCCTCGCCGAAGTCGACGGCCGAGGTTGATTCAAATTTGGGGATAAGCCGTCGGAGGCAACGCGGAGCTCCGGGCTTTTAGGGGATAAGGCGCTTATCCCCCCGGTAGTTCGAATCCGCGTTCAAATCGAAGAAAGAGGCCGAGTTCGAGCGGGATTCGGTCGCCGGATTCTTCGGGAGAGAGAGAAAGGGAAAAGGAGTCCGGCGTCCGCGCGGAGACGACGGAACTGACCAGCGGGGCCCGCGGTCAGCGAGAGTGGGGCGCGTGGTGCGGATGGCGGCCACGTAACTCCGATGCAGATCGGGCGGCGGGCGCGCTTAAGTGGAAGGGAGCGGTGGATTGAGGCCGGGCGTGAAGACGCGGCTCATCCGAGCCGTCCACGCGTCGGGCGAGGAGGAGGGGAAGGCGGGGCCGAGGCTGACGGGCCGGGCCCGCTAGGCAGCGAGGGAAGGGGAAGGGTGGCCTGGATTTGGCCGAGCGGCGACGTGGGCGGTCCTGGGCCGTCCACGCGTCGGCTGGAGGGAGGGGGATGAATTTTTTTATTTCCGATTTTGATTTTATATTTCCAGAAAATGCTAAGTAATTATTTAGGCCTCAGAAAAAAAATGAAAATACCTCCAAAAATTCCAGAAAAATTCACAGAAGCTCCTGGACACATTTTGGACTAAGAAAAATTATTTCCAGCTATTGATGGTATTTAATTTTTTATACTTTGAATCATTTTTAAATATTAAAAATAGGTTTTACATTCCAGAAATTCAGAAAAGCCAAATAAATTCCAATTACCTTAAAATAATTAACTTGAATTTAAGTTTTTCCAAAAAGCCAAATTTTGGGATGTGACATCGGTCCCATAAAGTACCCACATAACGGTCAATATACCGTTCATGAGGAGGGTCGATCCAGCGGGAGAAGTCGCATTTCGCCATCTGCGAAATAGGACAGTAAACATGGAGGGTCCATAAGCAATAAAAAAATGTACTATTAGTAATTTGTACCCCGGAGCGTGGGCATCGGAAGAAACGGCGCCCGCCATCGTTCGGCCCTTCCAGGACCTGCACGACCACGTACTCATTGTGTCTGCATTTCGGCCACGCTGGTTGCGCACGCCGGCTTGGTACCAAGCGGTACTGTGGACCGAACATCTCCCTCCTTTCGAAGGGAATGTCTTCCTTCGGTGACCCATATCCGACTGGCCCCGCATCTTCCGCCATGGTATGTTCCACCACGAAATAGAAGGTACTTCTTTGTTCGATTTACAGGGTTTTCTGGTTACAACTTCATGGGACCTCAACCGTGCTATTTATATCGAATGGCGGGACAAAGAGGGCTGCTTTGCCCAGAGACATGACAAAAGCGCTCAGCTTTACTCGGTGAGATGACAACACATGCCAGCTTTACGCAGTGATATGACAAAACGGGGCAGCTTTGCTCGGTCGGATGACAACACATGCCACTAAAGCGCCTACATAAAGGCTACGATCGAAAAGCCTTCATAGGAACATTTATTGCTACTCTAAAAGCCTATCGCTACGAAACCAACAAAATAGGGCGTGGTCGTAGCCTTTCTGATGAGTGTTCACGTCATAGGCATGTATCCTTTCGGTGAGTTTTCATGTCACCTTTCTTTGTTGTTTCAAAATACAGGATACGAGCTCAAAAGCCTACATAGGGACATTTATTGCTAAACGGAATCTGAAAAGCGAAAAGATTCGTACAACCTCCTCTCCATGGACTATGCCCACTGCACCAGATAACCTGCCTACATAAAGCCCTCCTATGTCTTCCATACCACATCTCCTCCTCAAGCCTTCACAATACTACTACACAACAATGTCTTCCTGGAGGTCCGACCCGTTTGGAGTGCCGGAATGGCATGAGCGCCCGAAGTGCCATTGCGGCTTTAGGACGATGTTGGGAGTCTGGACGGATCGAGTACAACGAGCCAAATACGGTCGTAGGTTCTTCAAGTGTCCAGACCTGGATGACGAATTCGTGGTAACGACAACAACTAAATCATTTGTTTCTCGTTATCGTTTTTCAACTTGATCCACGACATCTACCACGCCACACATAGGCTTGCAGGTTCATCGAATGGGTGGATCGGGTGCCACCGCATGGCCTGAACCGGCGGTGGAGGTGGAAAACAAAGGACAATACTTTGTCAAGATGACTCGAGCTCGCGAGGTGGAGCAGCGGATGCGGCATGAGCAAGAGCGCCGCGTGAGGTGGACCAAATCCGTCTCAAGGGCAAGGAGGATGAGCTGCAAAGGAGGCGGAGCAGCTAAGTCTGCGTGAAGCGACCATCAAGCGTCGGGAGGAAGAGCTTCAAGCTCGTGAGGCGCTCTCAAGACCAAGAGTGACCGGAACAAGGATGCAATGAGCCATCTTCAAGGCGCGATAACAAGGCGAAACAACCACGCTACACCCAGTAGACCAAATGTAATAGACCTAGCAAGTTTTATTCCCTAAGGCAGTACTGTCGGAGTTGCTCTTAGTCGCATATCATGCTATATGTTATGCATGTAATAACAATGTACGCGGCATGTTACTCCCAACTGTATTACGAAGTTTATTTCTATTTACATAAGCTTATTATCTAGCATGTTCGCATTCAATGATTCAGATAGCAAGTCATACCGGTTCTCTCAGTAAACTATTTCTCAAAGAACATCAAAATATCACTTACCACTCTATGTATCTATCGTTCTCTACCAATCATTCTTCAAAAAAATATTGGAATTTTTTTTGTGCATCTACAACATACAGTGCACATAAACTTTTATTACAACTATACCAGATTTTTTCTCTGTTTCAAACTACAAAATTGCCAAAACTCTACAAATTTCAGGCGGACTGAATGAAGTCGCCTACCGATTGGGCGACTGCATTACAAGTCGCCTACCTATTGGGCGACTGCATTACAAGTCGCCCAGCCATTGGGCGACTTTGTTAAATCGCCCAGTGAGAAAGCGACTCCGTGATGTCGCTTTTCCGTGAAGCGACATAGCTTTTTGTCGCTTTTCGGGTGGGCGAAATTCTCGAGTCGCTGCCCCATTGGGCGACTCGAGGCTATTTTTGTAAAAAATGAAACCGCGGGTATATTTCTGTATTTCCGAATAAAAAAAAGGTTATCTGTACAAAAATGTCTGAGATAAAAGGTATATTTGTGGATACCAATTGATTATAAATAAATCTAAAGAGTGTCATCTTTGTGGGTTGACTAGAGAATAAATACAAAGTTGAATTTGGGAAAGCAAATTAGATCATGGAAAGAGTCTAAACTTTGCCTTGGATTTATTATCTAGGATTGAAAGGAGCAACTGGATGTAAAACAAGATTTTTGTTGAAGGGATTATTTGTGATCATTGGAGAATTAGTATTAAGAGATTGATCTAGTAAAGGGAGAGATTAACAGATTAAGAAGTTAAATTATCATAAACAATTCATGGTATCAATTTTTGGTGATTTGGTTGAATCATGAAGAGTGGATGAATTTTGTGGAGTGAATTGATTATTAGAGTTTGGTGGACCTATTGATGATGAGTGGATACTAGTGGAATTCCAGAAGATAATATACTTAGATATCTTGGTGGATTAATTTTATCATTGCAAAGTGGAGTTTGATATGTGAATTTGAATTGGTGGATTTAATAGGTCATTGCTAGATAATTGGATTTTAACTAATGGGGGATAGATTGTCCGATAAGAATTTATTGAGTGATTGTCCGGTAAGAATTAATTGAAGTATTTGAATTCACTCAAATTTGGTGGAACCAAAATGATGATTATCAAGAGAGTGATGTTGGAGGATTAATGAATATTAAATTATGGCTTAGTTGATCTTAAACTTGATTGATGATTACAAAAATGTTGGATTAATCTTATATTATTTGATCAAAGTTATGGATCTGTTGGATTAGATAATGATCATAAAACAATTGGTGGAAATCACAAACTACAATGTTATTGGATTCTTGTTAGAAAAATTCTATGATTTGACGTCGATTCAAATTAGAGCAGAGAGAGTAAAAGTTAATGAGATTACTTGTCGAAATCAATAAGGTGCATTTGTGGTATATGATTTTGGAATCAAGAATTTTTGAAGAGTTGAAATAATCATGTCCTTCTCGGATGAACACTTGTGGAAGTTAAGCCCTTTTGGTGGAATACTGAATTAATCGATATGATAAGGGCAATTGAAGTTAACCCAAAGCTTGCAGGCGACTAAAGATGTACCAATCCGATTTGTTGTTGTCTTCCATATTCCTCAGTTAAAGGAATACCTCAGAGCATTGAACAACAAGATAGAATCATGAAGGAAGCTTAGCGCCGCACAAGAAGCATGTCCATAAAGTTCCACAAAGTACAGTAGAGCAACCATTCGAAGTCAAGCAACTTGGGAGCATGAAGAGGACCTAAGAGCCGAGTTTCCCTCTCCTTTCTCTTTCCCAGTCCGTCCGAATCTCGGGGTCGAGATTCTCTCTAAGGGGGGTAGGTTTGTAACATCCCAAATTTTGGCTTTCTGGAAAAATTTAAATTCAAATTAACTATTTTAAAGTAATTGGGTTTTACTTGGCTTTTATTTGATTTTCTGGATTTTATTTCAAAATTTAAAGAAAGAAAATGCATTTTAAATATTTTATTAAAGCCAAAAAGGGAAAATTATATTTTTCCTAGCCTTTTCTAAATTTTTAAATAATATTTGAGAATTTTCTGAAATTTAAAATCAATTTTCAAAGTTAAAAAGTATTTTATAAATTATTAAAATGCAAAGCTGAAATTTAAAATATTTTTAATAAGTCTAAAATGCTTCCAGGAATATTTTATGATTTTTCTGGAATTTTTAGACATTAAATATTAATTTTCCAAGTGTTTATAAAGTTTCTAGTAATTGCTGAAATTTATTCCGAAAATAAAAATCAAATTAATCCTATTCCGCCATGTGTCGCTCTCAGATTTCATCAATCTCTCTCCACGTTCTAATCCTAGCCACACATGATCACTTACCCCTTCATAAAATCCAAAGGCTCTCATCCACTCACTTGCCACGTGTCACGAATCCAACGGCCCGTACCCCTTCACTATCTCTCACTCTCTATGACACATGGGACCCATATGTCATATCCTTCTTCAACCTCACCTTCTTCCTCCTCCCACTCTCTCTCTCCACCTCCATTAAACCGAAAATCAAGCTTTGATTTCGTAGTTTTCTTCAGCGTTAATTCCGATTGAAGTATGGAAACGGAAGCCCCATCAATTCCCCCTAATCCGCCGGCCGTTTCCCCTCTTTTATTTCCCTTATTCGCGGTTTGCATTAACTCCGGCGAAGCTCCAAAAATCCGGCCACCCCTCCTCCCCTTGCCTATAAATACCGCCCTCCTCGCCTCCTCACCACCGCCTCCCACCGCCTCTCCTCCTCTTCTCGCCGCCTCCGGTGCCCCACCGCCGCCACCCAAACCCCGCCGCCACCACCTCCAACCTCCACCGCGCCGCCGTGGCGCCGCCGCCTCCTCACCGCCGCCGCCGTTCGCCGCCTCCCGCGGCCGCTGGCCACGGCAAGGCCACCGGCCGCCATCTCCGAGCCGGCCATGCGCGTGCGCCGCGTGGCCTCCACGTCGGCCGGCCTTGTCCGCGTGGCCACCTGCGTGGCAGCCACCTCGCGCCCGCGTGGCGCCATGTGGCCGGCGCGCCACGTCGGCAAGGCCCGTGGTCCGTGGATCCGGTCCACGGTAGACCGGACCCACCGGTCATTCAAATAATATTTCCCGCTCAGAAAATTCGAAATTTGATGACGTCATAAATGGCATTTTCCAGTGCAAAAATAATTCCCGAAAGTCAGCCTTTTCCTTTTTCCCTCCTGTTAATCTTCCGAAAGCCATAACTTTCTCATTGTAACTCCGTTTGAGCCCATTCAAATTTCTAAATTCATCAAAAATTCTGAACTATCCATTTCTTCCATACTTTCAAATATTTGAAATTTATTTGATATTTCAAATATTTAAATTTCAAATTCCAATGCCTAGTTTAATTTCAAAGCCTTAGTTCCATTCCAAATTTTCTGTGCACTTTCAAAATTCAAATTCAAATCATACAAAATCTCCATAAAATCCATTCTATCTTTCTTGGTCCAAATATTATCTCAGTAATTTCTTTTCCCAACCGATCTTCTAGATATTCGTTCTCCCTCGTGTGAACCCCAAATCCGCTGAACCTTTCTCCTAAATTCGTCTAAAATCATAATCTATCCAAATATGGCCTCTATTTGAGTTTTTGAGTTTATTTGAATTTTTGTTTGATTTTATTTGTTTTGGTTTGTCTGTCTTTTCGCGCGTAGATTCCGCTGTCGCTGAGGATTTCGTCGAGTCGCAGCAAGAAGACCCAAACAGCACTCAAGAAGGCAAGTCTCCTTTGATCATCTTGAACCTATGATTTCGAAATATTTTAATTATTTTAAATTATGTGCATTGCTATTTATATAAAATATTAGTTCAAATCTTAAGGGTTAGTTAAACCAACCTTGTTATACCCTCCATTGAAATTGAATGCCATGTACCTTTGTCACCCTAGAATTTCATTTGTCTCAATAATGATATTATTACTGAATCTTTGTGAAGAGTGGAATGGTAGTATAATGCTTAGTCTCGCTATTTAATACCTTTGAAATCTTGAAAATGGGAAATTATGATTTATTGTAATACCCCTGTGTTTATGAAAATTAGTGGTAATTGGAGTTGCCACTGTTCTTTTAAAATAAACTAAAATGTGAAAATTGGTTTAGATTAGGGTGGATGGTTAGTTTGGATTGATGCAGGAAGTACGAGATCTTGTAATGTGTATGTTCCACCCTAGTCAATTAAGGACCGACGCTTGTGTTTGTCCAGACTGAGCATTAACCGTACAACCACAAGTCTATATGGGTGCGACCTAGTGACTAACTTACGATAGTCTAGTTTAGGTGCCACCGGTGGAAAGTGGATGCCGAGGATGGACCGTTATTCACAAAGTGAGGGACAGGATTTCTTGTACTCATATGGCGCAAGAGGGGCTTGGTTGGGCGGTTAGCCTACTGCGGTGAAACCTCGTGGGTGGTATCTAGCTAGATTAGAGTAAGGTAAAGGCTTTGTGATATTTTATCCGGGTCTCATGCCAAAGGAAGCGTGTTGACTTTTAGGATAAATTATCTCTTGTGGGTAAGTTGTACAACCTCTGCAGAGTGTAAAACTATTCGAATAGCCGTGCCCACGGTCAAGGGCGGCAAAGAATGCATGCACATGGTAGATTTCTGGTTTTGTTTTAAAATCAAAGTTTTGTATTCCGAGTGGAGGGAACTCTCGGAAGGGTATCTGGCGGTTGGAGCAGAGAGGGTGGATGTAACCATGATATTAAACTTGTTCAAGTTGTTAGCTAGTGTTGGTAAATGGAACCTTCACTAGAAAGTTAATGATAGTTTCTGCTAAAACATTTACTTTATTAACTTGATGCCTTCGAAAATAATTAGTAGTAATTGAATTTTAAAATGTTGCTTTGTGCAAAAGAACCATATAGCCTTCCTTTGTCAAGCCTTGCATCTATGCAGTTTTCCCAAGACTTGCGGAGTACTTTATGTACTCACATGCTACACTCAAAAATAATACTCAGAAGAACATGAAGCTCAAGAAGGTGTTTACGACTACTGCTTCGCTTGTGGCTGTGATGGATTCTTCCCGGAGGACTAGGTCGCGCTTTCCCAGTCAACTGCCGTGGCATCTTGATGGGTCTACTTTGAATTCACTTTGCTTCCGCTGTGTTTTGATTGTGCGAGGTCTTGAAACCTCCAATGTAATAATGAGACCTGGCGGTCAGTACTCTTTATAATTGTAATAAATGCGTTGTTGGTCATGAATCATTTCTGTTTAACTATGTGCACTAGCTTTGATCTGGGACTAGTGCAGTAATACACAGAGGGTCCGGGTTTGGAAATCCGAGGTCCCGACAAGATGCTTCACGATGTAGAAGAGAACAATGATGAGAGAGAGAGTATGTTAAATTCCGGGGCTTGATGGAGGACTCAGAGAAACCTTTTTTCACTTGCTGCAGGTCAAGTACACGAGGTTGTCGGCCGTGCTTGAACTGTTGGAATTGAAGGCAAGCAACTGTTGGTCCGACAAGAGTTTCACGGCGCTGCTAGGTCTTTTAGCAGACATGCTTCTAGAGGGAAATGAGTTGCCTAAAACCACATATAAAGCCAAGAAGGTTCTTTGTCCATTGGGAATGGAAGTAGAAAGAATACATGCATGTGCAAATGACTGTATCCTCTACCGTAAAGAGTATGCAAACATGCATGTATGTCTGGTGTGCAACACATCCTGATACAAATGTAACAATCAATCAGATGACGGCGAGGGAATAGAGGTGAAAAAAGGACCTCCTGCTAAGGCGACATGGTATTTTCCTATAATTCTCTGTTTGAAAAGGTTTTTTGCAAATTCAAAGGAAGCAAAACTGCTGCATTGGCACTCGGAGGAGCGCAAGAAGGATGGAATGCTAAGACACCTTGCTGATTCCGCCCAGTTGAGGAACATCAATAGGAGTTTTGCAGACTTCGGTGCAGAACCAAGGAATATAAGGTTTGGACTGAGTACAGATAGAATGAATCCTTTCAGTAGCATGAGCATCCGACATAGCACATGGCCCGTGACTCTCTGCATCTATAACCTTCCTCCTTGGTTGTGTATGAAGCGAAAGTATATTTTGCTGTCGATACTTATCCAATGGCCAAAGCAACCTAAGAATGATATCGATCTGTACCTAGCACCGTTGGTGGAAGATCTAAAAGTACTGTGGAATGAAGCGGTACGGGTATGGGATGCATACAAAAGAGAGAACTTCACTTTGCGCTCCTTATTGTTCTGCACCATAAATGATTATCCTGCCCTTGCTAACCTATCAGGCCAGAGTACAAAAGGTGCTAAAGCTTGTACTCACTATTTAGATGGTACCGAGAGTGTGTGGCTGAAACACTCACGCAAAACCGTCTACATGCGTCACTGCCGGTTCCTTCGGAGGGCTCACCCATACCGCAAGATGAAGAAACAATTTGATAGAGAGAAGGAAGATGGTTCAGCTCCAAGGCATTTAAGGGGAAAAGAGGATTATGATATGGTTAAGGATTTAGATGTTGTCCTCGGAAAGGGACGTAAATTGAGGGCTCATGAGAAGAACACCTGGAAGAAGGTCATCGATCCTGAAGGACTAGATGCTCTGCAGGACGAAGTGGTGATGACTCTATGTCATCTTGAAATGTATTTCCCTCCTTCGTTTTTCGATATCATGGTCCATCTCATTGTTCATGTTGTGTGGGAGATAAAAATGTGCGGGCCTGTATTCCTACGTAGCATGTACCCATTTGAGAGGTTCATGGGAATTCTCAAATCCTACGTATGGAATCGATCTCGACCGGAGGGCAGCATCGTCGAAGGTTATGCAAGCGAAGAGGTCATTGAGTTTTGTGTCGATTATATGGCTCAGATTCAACCGATAGGTGCGCCTCAATCTCGTCATGAGGGGAGGCTGAAGGGTATCGGAACTATCGGAAGGAAAACAATCACTCCAGATATGGACACGTATACTCAAGCCCATTTCACGGTCTTCCAACACATGACTGAAGTGGCGCCTTATGTCGACCAGCACAAGAATGTGCTTCGGCAACAGAATCCGGAGCGGCCAAATGTTTAGATCATGAGGCAACACAACAGTCGGTTCAACCAATGGTTGAAGGAGCAAATCGCTAGGAGCTCGCCAAGTGAGATGCTGACATGGTTGGAAAAAGGGCCAACATTTACAGTTATGACATGGCAAGGATATGACATAAATGGGTACACATTCTATACACAGTCTCAGGATGTAAAGAGCACTAACCAGAACAGCGGTGTCCGCATAGATGTGTTCAGTACCGATGGGTTGAGAAACTCGTACTATGGGTTCATAGAAGAGATTTGGGAGCTCGACTACGTGGTTTTTAGGATCCCCTTATTTCGCTACCATTGGGTGCATCTCCCACAGGTGAAGGTTGACAAGTACGGTGTCACTACCGTGGACCTCCAACGTGTCGGGTACAAAGACAAACCATTCGTACTCGCCAACCAAGTTGTTCAAGTTTTCTATGTAACTGACCCGGCAAATAAGAAATGCCATGTAGTTCTTCATGGAAAAAGGATAATTGTCGGAGTAGAGAATGTAGTGGACGAGGAAGAATACAATCAATTTAACGAGTTACCACCTTTTGGAAATGGCATAAGGGTCAACGACGAACAACGTGACGAAACTAGTTACGTACGCATTGATCATCATGAAGGGCTAATTTTTAAAGGAAATAAGCAAGTGGAATGAGAATGTGCGACATATATGTGGGCATGTGCATTTATGTATATAACAATGCATGTATATCACAGACAGTTCTAAACTAGAACCGTCTGTGATAACTTTATATCACAGACGGTTCTAGTTTAGAACCGTCTGTGATAACTATATCACATACGGTTCTAAACTAGAACCGTCTGTAATAAGCCTCCCTATAAATACCCTCAGGCTAGGGTTTTGCGCGTATGCTGCAGTTATAGATCTAGCCCGTCTCGCCGCTCTCCCGATCTAGCTCGTCTCACCGCTCTCCCGATCTTCTCGGATCTCCCACACCGTCGCCGCCGCCTCCTCGGACCTCTGTCCCCAGTCGCTGTCGACCTGAGCCCACGCCGTCGCCGCCGCCTCCTCGGACCTCCGTCCATGCCGCCGTCGCCACCGCCTACACCTCAACGCCCGAACCCTAAGGTGCGCCACTGCCTCCTCGTATGAGATTTGACTTATCATCATGAGATTTGACTTATCATCATCCCCGAACCCTAAGGTGCGCTACTACCTCCCTGAACCCTAAGGTGTGCCACTGCCTCCCTGAACCCTAAGGGTTTGGTTCTTTACATATTCATCATCATGCTATTCTTTTGCATGCTCATGTGCCTCATTATAGGTTATGATTCTCTGAGATTTATTCCTGCAAATTACTTGGTACTCCTGTTGAAGAAAACAATATTAGATTTAGTGTAATCTGGAGTTCCGGATAGACTACAAGTAAAGCAATTTAAAATGTGGCATGCCAAGGCATGATGCCTGGTGATGAATCAAGAGAGAGTTTTAATTGCATGGCTCTGTTCTCTTTTCCAAAAAATAGTTAAGTTAATGTGGCATGCCAAGGCATGATGCCTGATTGCCTGGTGATGAATCAAGAAATAGTTTTGATTTCATGGCACTATTTCTCTTTTCAAAAAATAGTTAAGTTAATGTGACATGCCAAGAAACAGCAACAAGGGCTTCCGTAAAATGACAAAAACAAAACAGTGAAAACAGTGGTACTGGAGCAATTTTGAAGGCCTAAGAATATGTATTAACAAGTGGAATCTTAAATTTGCACACCACATAGCACAATACTGGACAAGTTTTGACCTAATAACAAGAAACACGACAGTTTAACACTTATTATTAACAACTAGAAAAAATATAGAAGTTGAAATATGACAGTACCTCTCTAGTTGTCCGATCCCACACAACAGCTTCCCTGTTGGCATCAATAGAAGCAAACATGGAAACATCTGGTGAATAATGTATGGAAGTAATAGCACCCCGGTGCTTCTCAAGTACCGCTTCTTCTGTAAGTGTATCCCCTCTGATGGAATAGATGCGCAGCTTCCCATCTTGCGCACCCACAATGGCTTCAATGCCATCAGGGGAAACCGCAGATGAAGTGATAGTATTTTATGCTCCTTTTTTGCAAGATCACTTTGCTTATTGAAAGCAACATGAATTGATTGATCTTAATTCATTATATCATCACATATTTTCATTGCTACGTCATGAAAACTATTAAAATTACCAACATGAGTATCAAGCCTATTTTTCTTGTTCCAACTGCAAAAACCATCAATTACAAATGCATCATTCTCAGCTTGGCTACCATACATTCTCAAAATAGGCCAACATGTCATCCATGCATTCTTCAACATCATCGCCGGATGCGTCCGCTCCAAAATCAAAACGCCAAGGAAGAGGGCTATCGAAAAAGCCTGAGGGCCGATTTAGCATCACAGAGGTCGATGGATCTAGGACCCCTCTCCTTCCTCACCGAGCAGTATGCGCATTCTGAAGAATGATCGGAATAGTTGCACGAGAACGAATTGAGATCACATTCGATTCGTGGAAGAGCGTGCCTAGGACTCGAAAACGTGAGCTACTGACAGAAATTTTGGCATCGTTCAAGATCCCAGAAGGACACCAAGATGCCGTGCAACGACAAGCCTTGCTAGCAGTGTGCAAATCATGGAAGAACTTCAAGAGCACGCTTGTCAAGAACTACGTGGAGCAGGATGAAACGCCCTTTCATAAATACCCATTCCTAGAACCACAATGGGAAGAGTTCAAGGCGATGAAGACGACCGAAGATTTCAAAAGTGCAAGTGCGGTGCACAAGGCCCTCCAGGCAAAAAACACACACTCCCACAGACTTGGCACAGCTGGGTATGCGGGTAAAATCCCGCAGTGGACGAGGGAGGACGAACAAGCAATCCTGCAGGACACCGCCCCGCCATTTACCAATATCCCGGATGATCGCGCTCGAAATTGGATTAGAGCAAGGTCATCTACAACGACATCGGGGGACGTCTCCTTTCGAAACCCTGCAGACCAGGAAGTGTCCCACCGCCTGGTAAGATATCGATCGAATTACGTAGCTTGTAATTACTCCACAACTTTGTAGGAAGTGAAATGACATGTCGTGCTCTTGTAGGAAGCACTGAGTGTTGAATCTTCCCAGGAATCATTCCAGGGAACAAGGGAAAAAGATATACTCTCTGTGGCCCTAGGAAACAAGGAGCACCCGGGTCGTACGAGAGGCCTTGGACTTTAGGTTCCTTGGAAACATGGTTTCCAAGATGACTCCGAATTGTATCGGCGTAGGAAGAGAACCAAAGCCGAGCGTGAGGCATAGCTACGAGAAGAGATCAAGGCATCTCTTAGAGAGGAGCTGGCTGATTATATCAGAGATGAGATGTGGAGATTTACAGAAAATCAGCAGGCCGCCGTCACCGCTCCTGTGCTAGCTAGCCCGCCCAACCATCCGAGTAGTTGCGCATCCAATCCTACGACGGAGAACGAGGCCAGATTTCCTGTGGACGACATCCTGGTAATAATTATTATCTCTGGAACGCTCGATCCGTTGATAGCCCTATTAATTGGAGTAGCTAATTTTGTATCGTTATGTAGGAGCCTACGAAGTGCAAGCTCCAAGTGAGATATGCCTCCGTTGCCTTGTGTGCTGCTTGGGGCCTGGCATATCCGTCTGCTCAAGGGGGCATGGTGCATCGTGAACCTTTAGCATCAGGCTTCGGAAAAGTGGTAGTGGATGGTGTACACGCCAATTTTGAGGTCATCCCGCTACCGAAGCCCCCAAATGACGAGCTCGTGACTCTAGGTCAAGCCATTAGAACCTTCATCCAGTGGCCCAAAAGCGATATATGCCTGGAGGCTTCTCACCGGTGGCAGGTCCACAAGGGCAATCTGAACCAGATCAGCTACATGCACTGGTGCCATCTCCACAAGGGCAATCTGAACTAGATCAGCTATATGCACTAGAGCCATCTCCACAAGGCATATCTCCATCACCGCTACCTGCACCGGTGTCATGTTCACAAGCGCTATTACCGGTGCAGCAACTTTCACCGGTGCTACCTTTATATATAGTCGACCTATAGCCGAGGCAGCAATGGCAGCAAGGGCAAAGCAAACAAGACTGATGATGATATCCCGTACCTGCCATTGGCCCGTAAATTCGTGCTTGGTGAGCCGCTAGTCAACCCGGTAACGCGCCTCAAAACCCTACCAATTAGTTGTCTGCAATTACACAAGTGGTATATGGAACAGTCCAATAAGCCAGAGGGAGAATGGCACTCAGGTATCACTATCAAATTCGGGCCAGATCATTTACAACACAATATTCAAGATTGTGTCTTCATGGTGACCTTTGAAGATTTATTTGATCTTTCCACGCTCAACGCTCTCGACGTCTCACTCATTCGATACTGGACGCTATAAGTGTATACAATCACAGTCTCCGGTCATGTCATACCGATAAATGTCATATATAATTTGTTGCTTTCATGTGTATATATATAGACACATGGTGACTAAAGCTAGATCAACCAAATCATTGGTTGGTTTCTTGTACCCACACTTGGTCGCCTTGCATACCATCAACGAGGATACACCATTCGTCGAGAGGTACATTGTAGCAGTACTGGTGGCTTACCGTGATAAGAAATATGTACTTATGCCCTACAATCAGGAGTATCATTGGATTTTAATAGTAATTGTACCAAAATGGAACAAGGCAATATACCTTGATTCCCTAAGTAAGAATAAAACGGACTACACAGTTGTCAGCCAAGTAATCGATAGGTAAGTACATTTTCTCCATACATACCTATATTGTACTCTTTCTTTCCTTCCGAATGACTAAGGTCAACTTTTTCGAATCACGTAGGGCGTTCGCGATGTACATTGCAAAGGCAGGTGTCTCGACGCAAGGGGCCAAAGGCCTGACACATGTTCAAAAATTTAAGGTATTCGCTATTACACATTAATTAATCCTATGCAACAGTTGGTAGTAATGCCTCTTGAATTAACACATTACATTTTTTGCAGTGCCACCAGCAGTCGCCGGGCAATACGTGTGGATTCTACGTTTGCTACCATATGAACCTACTCTTCGATTCCTCGAGGATCACCAATTCTAAGGTTTGTCAATCTTCCCATAATTACTTTATACTTATCAGGTTATATATATATATACATACGCATATAGATATTCCTATCGACAAGGTACGTCCATCCCGTCAACTGCATTGAAACAGCCTGACCTTTCACAAATTCGAGGAGAGTGCACGTACTTTTTGGTGGCTAGAGTCATAAACTCAGATGGAGAGTTCTACAACGTACAATGATTTTTTATTGCTCTTATCACTTCGGAATCGAGGTCTCGCGAAAGGAACAGATCCATAATCAACAAACTTGTCTGGCTGCACCATCCAAGTATTGCTTGTGCAGCCAGACAAGTTCGTTGATTATGGATCTATTCCTTTCGCGAGACCTCGATTCCGGAGTGATAGAGCAATAAAAAATGCAATGTTACCATCTAAGTGCAAATGCAATGTACATCTTTTGTAATTGTGTATTTGTTAATGGATATTTTATTTCATTTCAATTCATTGATTTGAGAAATGGATGCTTTATGTTTGTGAAATGAAGAGCGATGTGAATTGGATGTTTTATGTTTGTGAAATGAACTGAGATGTGAATTGGATGTTTTATGTTTGTGAAATGAATTGAGATGTGAATTGTATGTATACATGTACATGTTGATCTGCTTATTTCAGAGGGTATGGCTAGCATTTCCTGAGGCTAGCCAATAAACAGAAATAGATTTAGGGGTAGAAAAGAATATCACAGATGGTTTGTAACTAAAAATAGTCTGTGATAGCTGATAATCACAGACGGTTTGTAAGTAAAAACCGTCTGTGATATATCAATATCACAGACGGTTTTTAGTTACAAACCGTCTATGATATTTACACCACAGACGGTTCCAAAACCGTTTGTGATAACCTTCGATTATCGCTGACCCATAAATTCAGACGGTTCAGAAAACCATCAGTGATGACGTTTCTGAACCGTCTGTAATACAGTTTTCTGTAGTAGTGAGTTAAGGTGAGTTGGTTCTAAAAATTAGGAATTATGGGACTTTTTATCATGGGGTGGTCTTGTAGGTGAGTTGGTTCTAAAAATTAGGAATTATGGGAAATTTTATCATGGGATGGTCTTGTAACTCCTGTCATGGTTGCATTGTGTTGCATACTGCATGTTTATACTAATATGGGTCAACTTGTGAAGCGCTTGTGCTCGAAAATGATTTTTTGGTCTTCAAATGTGCAGGGAAGCTTGGAGGCAACTGTAGTCAACAATAGGCAACCTAGACTCGGTTTGGTGGATCAAGGTCCAAAGCAGTCAAGGAGGTTTATGGGATAGTTGGACTCAAGCATGGCACATGGTAAAGATAGGGAATACAGTTGAATGAAGGTTTGAGTGATCGGTTGGATCAAGTGACTTTATCGATTCAAGTAAGGCATGGTCTGGTGGGAGCCAAAAATGGGAGAGACTTACCGATAGGAGGGAAGTCATTGATCAACCTACATGTGACATGCATGGTGGCTTGTGCAACAAGAATAAGATAGAGTCAAGTGAAGGTGCCCAGAAGCTTCATCGGGGGGCATTGCAAAAAAAATGCTCAAAACCAAACCAGAGGCTAACACCAAATCTGTAGCGTGGGGAGACAAAAGGGAAGTGGTTTAGGTTTATGATAGGGCTGTGTATGTGTGGAGTGGATTAAACACTCAGGTGTAAGTCGGTTGATCCTCATAAGCACTTTGAAAAGCGCACTTGTAAGTGAAAACCCCAGTATTGTGGGGTTGACAAGTTTCTCCAAATCCTTAGCAGATTTAGACCCACTTAGGGGTCTAGTTTGGCCATATGAAGATGGGAGAGGGGAGTTAGGGTTGGCAAGGAAATAGAAAAAAAAATTAGGCTTGGGCTAGTTTCTCCTCTCCTTCATGGTGTGAGTAAGAATGGGACTTGTATTTGGTCATTTATAACCAGCAAACTGTATTGAATCATTCCTCTTCATGAAATAGATCAAGTTCTTGCAATCTCTGTGCTCTTGTCTCTATTTGCTTATGTTCTTGATCTTGCATGTCGTGATTTGATTCTTTTCATGCTCCTCTTGATTTTTGCTGTGATCGTCCATGATGTGTAATAGATCCTACTAGATCCTTGGAACCAATCTTTGCCAATCTAGATCACTCCTTTAGCAAGAATCAAGATCTTTCCATTTTTGTTCTATGACCGTGGCCCTTCTAGCCCAAACTTGTGGTTCTATTACATTGCTAGGAAATGTTAGAATTGACCTAGAAATTCTCATGACTTAGATCCGCACGAGCAATAAGTAATTTGAGTTTTAGAGTTTTGTGTGATCTTGTGACCTAGTCCAAGATTTCTTCAGTGGGATAGAATCAAGTCCAAAAACCTTGTGTTTCTTCATGTGATCTGACTCCTGACATCGTTACAAAGGTCCATACCAATTTTAGTAACATTTGGCCAAGGTTTGATCAAAATCCACAAATTTGTGTTTTTTGTCTAGAGGGGTTTATGCCTGAAACCAAAGGAACAGTCATACCGGTCTCCCTTTGGCAGTAGTACTGGCTGGGAGTGGTTCTATCGGCCTCTATTTAGTGGTAGGAACGGTTGGGCAGCGGTCATACTGACCACCAATGGTCATACCGGTCTCCCTGTAACAGAAGTATCGGTCTGGTAGCTAAAACCAGAATTGTTGCATCTTTTGGTCCCAGTTTTCTGTAAGTCTTGTGTAGGAGATGTAATATGAACTTAGTGGCACTCATAGTCATTTGAGTAAAGATTTTGAATAATTGGGAAAAGGAAAAGCTTTCGCAATCATTCACCTCCTTTGATTATTGGCATCGGTCCAACATGATTCACTGGTAGTTTTGTTAGAAAAGTTGTAGTTTTGCAGAATTTACTCTTTAATTAATCATTCAAATCATTCTTCTACCAATAACTATAACATGCATGTGAGCTGCCATGGGGTTTCATACAATGTCTACATTTTGTCAGATTAAACAATCATATAATAGGAATCAATTAAAAATAATTTTATTAATTGACAACAAATATTCTTTGTTATAAGATACCAAGTGAACACAGCTTTTAATACACATTTCCCATGGAAAGACTTCACAATTCAGATAATTTAAGTGGTTTTGTATCAAACAAATGAAAACATGAATTGTTGCCTGTAGGAATTTCGAACAAATTTTGAAGGCACCGTCACACCCACAGCGACACGCGCGTAGTACTCCTAGTATACCCAAATTTCTCTATTTGTTATGGAATTGCAGATCTCATCATTGCTGTGCTACAGAACATGGATAATAGTCGGCGCAAAGTTTGGATTTCGATTGTAACGTATTGGCATTTAGCTAGTAAAATACAAAAGAACAATAGCTAGGAGAGTGATCAGCACACGAGCGCAGATAGAAAAACAAGGATTAGGAAATATACATATAATGTAGTATGGTTAATGAAGTACACGTCAAATTAGACATACATTTTCTCTTCTCCTAGATCCGATACGTCTCGTATGTGGCACATATATATGTTATATGTATGTATGTACGTCCTATCTCCTTAGAAATCCATGCCACAGTGCATGCAGTTTGATCGACCAGAAGAAGAACGAGGAGATGAAGGTAACAAGAGAACCAATTAATTACGAATGATGGCTGGATCTTGTACTACTTGACGGTCATCGCCACCTTCAACAGTAGAGGCTTCAGCTTGGGCTGGCGTCGACGTAGCCTGTGTACGTGCTGCACCATCCAGGACAGACCGCCGGCTTTTAGCCCTGCAATTAACATAGCATGCATTTTATGTTTGTATCACGCATGCGTATCTCATTCATGTATTGTCAAATGGAGGGAGTGACACATGTTTTTTCCAAAATCAAAATCACTAGGCGCAATTCCAAAAGAAGGCAAAAGCGAAGTATGGCGAGGGTGGGTGTTTGTGAGGCGATGCATACATACAGGTACCTACGTACGCACCTATGGAGCAAGTCTTGGTGGAAGCGAGTGGCTGCAGCGACAAGGTCGTTGAGGGGGCCTCCACGGTTCCTGAGGCGGGCCTCCTGCGTACGCTTCTGCCAGTACTCGCCCACATCACCGACCTCCATATGCCCTGTTGCTGCCACTGACAGCACCAGGCACGCCATCGCAAGTGCAGCCATGCGCACGCTCATCCTACTCCTCCTCCCCCCCTCCATCTCCCCCATCCCAACAACTACCACTGACAATTAATTAGAACCCTCTCAATCCATATATATATATATATATGCATGAATTCTCTGTTGCTCCTCGTCCGCATGGACGGTGGGGCGCTACTTGCGCACCGACCTTTATTTCTACGCTTCACAATCCTCCATTTGCCTAGTTGCATGCCTGTATGTGCAATCTATATGCATGCTTGCCTGTTTAAATCAGGCAACAGTTATATCCTAAATATGGAAATTACTATATATGCAGCTGATGGACGTCCCCTAACACAAGTGTGCCTAACTGCTATAACAAGGGAAACGACGGGAGAACGCATGCATCCCATTTTTCCTTAATGTTGTTGACACTAGATGCACGCAATTTAATAATCGCAAACGCGCATGTCAGTTGTAGCTTTTCCCCTAGATTATTCCAAGTTAATATGGAATACGCGGACAATGGTCTAGCCTTGCCTAGAGTTTTCCATTAAATAAGCCCGTACTGGTTCTCGCCCTCGCGTTGCTTCGGGATCTAATGGACATTTCTGAAAAATGGACACTCTTGCAGAAAGAATTATGCTATTTATTCCTTTACCAAGAATAAGAAAACACAGGCTGGATATATAACCTTTTTCAATTTTGTCTGATCATAAAGAAACATCAGAATTCTGGACAATTACGTGAACATGCGTACGCTATCTGGAACTAAAAAAGGTTGTGGTTAATTTGGATTGTACAGAGAGCTCCAATAACTTGCGGGCATCATTTTTTTTCTCGAAATTGCAACACCAAACCGAACACCAGCCATGCCATGTATGCACTACTACAAAAGAGGCTAAACTGGATGCTTACATCACAGACGGTTCTTAGGAACCGTCTGCGCTGCAAGTATCACAGACGGTTAATACGAATAACCGTCTGTTGTATTTTCACAAATGGTTTTTAATACAAACCGTTTGTGAAGTATCACAGATGGTTCTAGATAAGAACTGTCTATGATAATGGTAGACATCACAGACGGTTCTTGATACTTCACAGGCGATTTGTATTAAAAACCATCTGTGATAATCTGATCGCTGAGCCTGTCAATCCTCCCAACCTAATCCTAGCCAATAGAAATACACCAATCCTCACCCCACGAATCGTAGCTCCACCTCTCTGTCCCTCGCCAAAAAATTTCTTACTCCCGCCTCTCCCTCCCTTATAAATAATCACCCAAACCTAGACTTCAAAAAAGAATGGAGAATCAAGACTCGATGTACCAGCAGTATTGAAGCAGAGGAAGTTTCATGGAGTCTGCCTTTTGAACGTCCTTGTTGTAATGTGATCCGAATTTGTATCATGTCCGTTTCAGAAACTGTTGTCCCATGCTAGACATGATATGACCGATGCTAAGGCTAGGCGTGCGCCACACCAGAAGTAGTGTTGACCCGTGCAGTCGTCCCATGCGGCAGAACTCCATGACTTCAATTTTGAGAAGAAGCACGAGAAGCGGCCGACGAAACGAAAAGGAATAAAAGGAAATCCAAAGCATGTGTCCCGAGAAAGCTCTGCGTCAACAAGATCAGAGGTTGTCGGCTAGATTCCGATCTTCTTTGATTTCGGTGGAATTGCTACATGACACAAAGTCATACCAGTAGATTTCTCACTACTACGAAAAGAATTATCATAAACGTCTAATCACAAATGATTTAACATAAACTATTAGTGATAAAATTACCATAGAAGATTTTACAACAGACTTTCTTCAGCTAACTTGCACGCAAACAACGACTTAGAGGTATTGTGCTTTTCAGCCCTTACCTAGTTCTCAAACATGCCTTTAAGATCCATAATCATATTATAGGCATCTGTGTTCTCATATTGCTTCTGAAGCTCAAAGTTCATGGTGGCAAGCATGAGACGGCTAACATCAAGTGAGTCATTGCAATGTTTCTCATACTCATTCTTTTGAGCACGAGTAGCATCTTCAGCTAGTTCATTTGGATATGGAACCTCTAGAACATATTTCTTCTTTTCGTACTTGAGAACAATTCTCTAGTTGGGATACTAGTCAATGAAGTTTGTTCCATTTAGTTTTTTTCTCAAAGATAGATTGTAGGTTAAAATTGGGTGTGAAGGAAGTAGATGGTGGCATTATCTACAACATAAAAAGTATATGCAAAAATTCAGCATTATATTTATGTGAAATCTCCTATTAAACAATTTAACAAAAGATACTCCCAATATATGTTTAAAAATCAAATACCCTCTAATAATATGTAGTGGGTCAAGATCCATATTTTACTAAGTCCTAGTGAGCTTTGGCATCACTACTAGAAACCTAGTGACGTAGGCAAGCAACCCTTGCTAATTACATCACATATAACTCTTGTTTATTGAGTGACATCCATATGTCCCGGTCTCAACACTACGCCCCTAGGCCCAAAACCATTTTGATAGCCTAGTCAAGTTAAACCAATATTATATATGAAGTGTCCAGCACTTTATCCTATCTTATGGAGATAATTAATGGCATCTTACTTTGGTAGACCTACAAGTTAATGATCAAAATCTTGATAGGTGTAACTATTGAAAGGGCATCATGTTATACTTAATTTTTCTAGAGGGATACTATTCTATCATGTTAAAATCACCTAAGATAATAATAACATGAATAATAGCATAACAGGAACAAATCATATTAAACTATGAGATAGTATAGCCCTTAACACGACAATCTCCATTACCACGCTTCCTGTCCACCAAGCAATCAATGCTTGAATTCACCATATCCATCTACTTAGCTATTACTCCTAACAACTAACAATGAATTACATATGAAAAATCAAGCATCATAAGTTGACACGTAGGCCGTTATACAATAATATGTAGCCCATGGCTATAAATCAACATGACACGCAGGCCATGAAAAACTCATATATGCATCACACACACAATGGGCCATACTATTCACACAACCTGCAAAAATGCATGAGTTATGTGCAAAAACGATATAAACACATAGCACCTATAATGCACAAAACTCATCTAGGATGAAATCCCCTTCCTTGCCTTCATCCAGACGCTTCCTCACTTGCTAGAGCATCCAATCATGTTGTTGAGCCTGCCGCACTCGCTCTAGAATAGCAGACTAAGAAGCAAGCGAGTCTTAGCGTGAACGGCACCTGCAAAGCAATAGGAGATATCCATGTGCACAAAATCAACAAGGCAACTCAGAGTAGGGGTGTTGCCTTGTGACTAAGAGCATATGCCACTACATTTGCCTCGCCTGGATGATACTGGATAGTGAGTTCATAGTCCTTTATCAATTCCATCGTCCTCCTCTACCTCAGATTCAGATCCTTCTGGGTAAAGATATACTTGATGCTCTTGTGATCAGTGAAAATATCGCATGTCTCCCCATACAGATAATGGCACCAAATCTTTAGAGCAAACACCATTGTAGCAAGCTCTAGATCATGGGTTGGATAATTCTGCTCATGTTTCTTCAACTACCTCAATGCATAGGGAATCACTTTGCCCTCTTGCATGAGTACACAACTAAGCCCAACTCGAGAAGCATCAGAATAGACTATGAAGCACATCTCTGGCTCAGAGAGAGTAAGAATAGGGGCAGTCACCAACTTCTCCTTCAAAGTACAAAAGCTAAACTCACAATCATCTGTCCACTAGAATTTCATACCTTAACATTAGCTGAGACACCAGCTTGCCAATTATAGAAAAACCCTCCACAACGCACTGACTCACTTCATTAACATTGGTTAGCCTCTTCCAATCCACCACTAAAGAGATCTTTCTAGGATCAATAGAAATACCTTCGTAGTTAATCACATGACCTAGAAAGCCCACTTCTGAAATCCAAAACTCACATTTCTTCAGTTTGGCATAAAACTGATTCTTCCTTAAGATTTCAAGAACAAGCCTCAAATACTGCTCATGTTCTTCTTTAGACTTGGAATAAATTAGGATGTCATCAATGAACACCACAATGAAGACATCTAGATACTGACATAACATGCTATTCATTGTCCCCATAAAAATAGCAATTGCATTTGTTAGTCCAAAAGACATAACTTTATACTCATAATACCTATACCTAGTGGAGAAAGCCAACTTTTCAATATCCTACTCCTACACATGGATTGATTGTACCCAAAATGAAGGTCAATCTTAGAAAACACCTTGGCTCCCTTAAAGTGATCAAATAAATCATCAATTCAGAGCAAAGTATGTGTATTCTTAATAGTCACCTGATTGAGAGCACGATAATCAATACACATGTGTCTACTCCCATCCTTTTTCTCTATGAAGAAGATAGGTGCACCCCATGGTGACACAGTACGCCGAATTATCCCTTTGGGTAGCAAATCATCCAACTGCTTCTTCAACTCATCCTAGAAGGGTCAAGCCAAACGATATGAAGATAAAGCAATAGGCTAAGTACTAGGAACAAGATCAATCCGGAATTCCACATTCCGCTATGGAGGCATTCCCGGAAGCTCTACAGGGAACACATTGGGGTAATCATACACCACTAGAATCTCCTCGATGCACAAAGAAGAACTTAGCTTTCTAGTATGAGACCAAAATAACCCAATCCTCAATGCTCGTCTACCAAGAAACAAACTGACCAACACAAAGAAATAATCTCACACTACACTGCTTTAAAAGACCAACTCCTTTTTGGACAGAGCTTACAAAGTAGCCATCTTCTAGAAACAATAGATCATGGTATGATAATTGAACAACCAGTCCATGTTGAGGATACCATCAAAAGTTGCTAGCTGAATCACTGTTACATTAGGAGCGAAATCCTCATCATCAATAGTGATAGAACAGCCTGGGCAAACAGTGGAACTAGAGATGAGACCCCTGGAGATTTGACTAAAATTAACTGAGAAATATGCTACATACCCAAGTTTGATCCTCTAGAAAACTCTAGTGATACAAATGAGTAGGTAGCTCTAGAATAAAAAAGAACAAAGCCCTCATGAGAATCCATAAGTAAAGTATCTATCACCATGTAAGGCCACCCTACTATCTTAATTAGGTGTAGGCATGGTGTAGACTCTAGATGGAGATAGGGCAGTGGAAGCCCTGACACTTAGTGGTGGAAGCGCAAGGGCTACAGGAGGTGCCCAAGCTAGAGGATGCCGTGGCACTAGAGTGCCTGCCAGCATCTAAACTGAACCCTAAGAAGGTGTAGGTAAAGACACAACATAAAATGGCTCCCACTTGATGATGCTAGTGGAATTCTGCTGAATAACCCAATCCATGTGACCTGATCACAACGGCACTCTCCTTCCCAGGAGCACTCAGCATTGCGGTGACCACCACCACACTTGAAGCAGATCATGCCCTAGCCTGGAATAGGGCACATCACCTGCGATGCTGAAAAAGGCCATGACACTGAAGAAAAAGGCAACCCTTGCTGACAACTCACTTGGAGGGCTTATCACTACCACCCTAGTAAGCTCTGGGGTACAAATTTCCATGGAAGACTTTGGATTCCTAGTAGAACTGATAGTACTAAATTCGCAGACATTGGATATTATACTAAGAATAGATTGGTTGCCAAGATATCGTGGAGTAATAAACTATGCCACTAGAAGAGTAAGCCTGACTAAATGCTCAAGATTAACCATAGAAGTTAATGTAGACCAACCTTATCGATTTGTCGAGCAATTTATCATTTAGAAGATGTGCCCCTAGAAGCATGCTTGTAGTACAAGACTACCATGAGGTCTTCCTAGAAGAATTACTAGGTATGCCACCTGATAAGGACATAGAATTCATTATTGACCTGAAGCATGGAACAACTATGATTGCCAAGCAACTATACAAAATGGCAGTCGATGAACTTGAGGAATGAAAGAAGTAAATCCATGAGTTACAAGCCAAAGACTTTATTAGGCTAAGCTCCTCACACCCGGGTTCACCGGTTCTATTTGTAAAAAGAAGGATGGCACAGCTAGAATGTGGGTGGACTATAAAGCCTAGAATCAAGTAACTATTAAAAACAACTATCCACTACTCTACATAGATGATTTGTTTGACCAACTCTCTAGAGCCACAATATTTTTCAAGATAGATCAACGGTCACGATATCATTAGTTAAAAATTAGGGCTAAACATATTCCCAAGATGGTGTTCACCACCTGATATAGCCTGTATGAGTTTACAGTCATGTCCTCCGAGTTGATAAATTCTCCAGGCTATTCCATGAACCTCATGAATAAGGTATTTATGGAGTACTTGAACAAATTTATGGTGGTATTCATTGATAACATCCTTATCTACTCTAAAAATACAAAAGAACATGCCCATCACCTATGGTTAGTATTAGAAAAGCTTAAGAAGCACTAGCTATATACTAAGTATAGCAAGTGTGAATTTTGGCTACATGATATCAGCTTCCTTAGACATATTGTCAGTTAGAGGAGTAGCAGTTGACCTAGCTAAAGTAGATGCTGTTTTGGAATGAAGCAGCCTACTTCAGTGACTGAAGTGTGCAATTTCCTTGGATTAGATGAATATTACAGACAGTTCATTAAGGGATTCTCTAGGATTGCCCGACCCTTAATCAACTCCATCATTATGAGGAGAATTATCCAACACACAACTTGGAATTAGCTTTAGTGGTACATGCACTGAAAATCTTGTGTCACTACTTGATTGGAAATCACTGTGATATATGTAGTGATCACAAAGCCTAAAATATATATTTACATAGTCAAATCTTAACCTGAGGCAAAGAAGATGGCTGGAATTAATTAAGGATTATGATCTAGGCATCTACTACCACCTTGGAAAATCTAATATGGTAGCTGATACTTTGAGCCACAAAGCATATTGCAACAATGTGATGGTCCAAGAACAACATCTTAAGCTCTATAAAGAATTGATAGCACTCAACCTGGCAATAATAGAGCAAGGTACCATAGTTGTGATGGAAATACAACCATCCCATCCCTAGAAGATCAAATCAAGGTAGCTCAAGAAAGGGAACGGTAGGAAGAGCGGCGAGAAAGAACCAACAACAACCACAACACCAGCGGCCAATAGAAGGAAGGCAAGAGAAAAGTGAGAAGCAAAAAGCAAGAAATTGTGTTGACCACACACTTAAGAAGACACGATAGCGCCATGTAATGCTTGGGCAACGAGCGCAAGAATCAAGGAGACGTGCATCGCGCCTCGACTAATGTGATGGCTCGCCTTGCGTAGACAAAAAAACCAACCATCTTCACGTGTAACCCAGCAACAGTTGCCACATCCAACGTGGTGTCAGGGGTCATGCTTGCCGACGCGGTCAATACCATTTCTATGAGAATTCAAGGCAATGACTTTCCAATGGGCCAAAGGGACGAAGGTGCCAAGGAGCACCGGGCATGATCTCGGCCCATAAAAAAGGAAGACCCCTTAACCATGAGCGACTAGTGTTGGGGGAGTGGCCCCCACCTTGGCCTAGTCGGCCTATTGCGCTAGTAGGCCAGTCGGCTGGCCTAACATGAGCTGTAGACTATGAAAAGGCATGACTACCTTGTAAGTGTAGACTAGATAAGGGTATCCATGTAACTCTAGGTTGGGGAAATGGCATATTCACCCCTATAAGTGTAGACCCGGGTAGGGGTATTTATGTGACAAACCTCCTCATGACTATAAATATATGCCTTAGGGTGCCGTGGGGGGGTCAAAGCTCTCTTTTTTACAAATCTATATAGCACAGACTTCTATCATGGTCTCTATGGGTTGTAAGGCTTTGGTAGCTCCTTCGTGGCCTCCCCGACAGGCCCCTCATTTATTGTTTGGTCTATAATCACAACATGTTCAAAGGTGAAAACCAACAATATATGGCGGTGGAAACAGGTCCTGTACAACATCATTAACTGACAAACTTGGTTCTAGCACAAAAGAAATGAAGTGTAGGCGTAGTTTACTATGTTTCTGCGGTATAGCAGATTTTAGTTTGCATCAGTATAGAAACTCATGATTCATATGTAGCTCCATTTACCAACAAACCAAAGCTCAAGCTAAGGGATGATAATGACCATTCAAATACAAAATCTAAGATGATTCTATGGAAGGAAATGCACTCTTGATGTCTGAAAATAGCTCACTTGAATGGATTAGACCCAAAATAATTCACATCCTAAATTTTGCATGAACGTATTAACCTGTTGCAAAATGGAAATCCACATAGTTTGGATGGATGTCAATAACAAAAGTAACTACATCTGGACAACCCATGTAATTGATTAGTCAATAATGTCAACTATTTTTGACAATGAGCCCAACTGTGTGGAATGAGGAGCAGCCATCTCAGTGGAATGCTTTTGTACCGATATCATCTTTACCCAACCTTATGTAATACTCGACCTAATTTCAGCTATGAACAGAAACAACAAAAAATCAAACACCAGCGTCACTTGAAGCAAAACAAACACGTGCATGGATACCCTTTTTCCAGCAGTTCGCCCTTACACCAATAGACCAGAGAACCATTTTTGGCGCTCAAGTAGACATCAGAATGAGAAACAAGACAAAATCGGGTAGACAGAAAGCGTAGTTAATACTATGAAACTGCCATAGCATTATTAGCTCTGGTCCTCGAGAGGCTGGGCGAGGGAGTCGAAGAAAGCATTGTTGGAATGCAGCGAAGGGTGTCCATGCTCACAGCAGTGCTAGGTGAGCGCCTCGAGGATCTGAGCCTCATCGTGGGGAGACCATGTGCGCCTCACCCTTTTCGACTTGGGCTTCGGCGGCGCCGTCTTCCTCCTCTCTTGGGAGCAACTGGCTTGTGGAGTACATTCCTCTTGGGCCGGGGCCCTACATCCAGCGTCAACTCGCTGGACTTAGAGTTAGACGAGTCCGCCGTCGGCACTTCCTCCTCGCCTAGCTGTTGTGCCGGCGCTGTCTTTTTCTTCTTCTTCTTTGGTCGCGGCGACTTGGCGAGCTTGGCCGACGGCGCATTAGTCTTTCTTTGGCTATGAAGCCTTGTCAGATGGGTCGCCGTCCTCTTCGCCATGATGCTGCGTCGGCGCCTTCTCCCTTCTCTGTAGCAACTTTGTAAGCCCGGCTGACAGCGTCTTAGTCTTCTTTGGCTGCGGGGCCAGGTCGGATGGGTCACTGTCCTCTTCACCACAATGCTGCGCCGGCGCCTTCGCCCTTTTCTGTGGTGACTTGGTAAGCCCGGCTGATGGCGCCTTAGTCTTCTTTGGTTGTGGGGCCTTGTCGGATGGGTCACCGTCCTCTTCGCCTTGATGCTGCGCTGGCACCTTCGCCCTTTTCTGTGGCGATCTGGCGATCTCGTTCAATGCCACATCCCTGTTGGGAGACCCGCCACGCTCGTTGTCAGAGTAGTTGGAATTAATCTAGACTTAATTAGCAATCATCGAGTGCAAGTACCGGTCGGTTCAATCCAGGTGTGGATTCAAACTAGGAGTTGAAGTTGGTTTAGTTTCAGAATCTAGCTTCAGTAAGAAATCGAGTCCGAGTCTAGTTTGTAATCAGCAATATATTTCCCGTCTTTGAGTTGTAAACTTGAGTATAAATAGAGGGGAGAATACCCCAGAAAAGGTGTGGTGATTGAAACACCACCAAAAAAATCTTGTTTGTTCTATCGCTTTCTTGTTTTTGGGTCATCATCACTGTACTTGATGAATAGAAGAGTCTCGAGTACTCAGGGGAAGGTTTCAAGTTCAACTAACGAAGCCAAGTGAATGGTCGAGGTTCGACTTCGAGCGTGAAGTCGAAGGAGATCAGACGGCATTCGAGTAGCTACAGAGATTGAACAGTGTTTGAGTAGCTACAAAGATCGAACGGTGTTCGAGTAGCTACGGAGGTCGAACGATGTTCAACTAGCTACGGAGATTGAATGGTCTTTGAGTAGCTACTGAGATTGAATGGTGTTCAAGTAACACGGAGTATCAGACGGTGTTCGAGTGGCTTAAGAGTGTTGGACGGCGTTTGACTGGTGTTGAAGCATTAGACGGTGCCAAGAAGTGTTGCTTAGGACTCGAAGCGGTACGGTCAAAGTTATTTTCGATTATGAGGCGGTCGGAGATTCCAAGCGGAGGAGCAGTCAGAGGTTCTAGGGCACATAGCGGTCGGACGATCATTGGTCATAAACAACACGTGGTATCAGAGCCTATCCGAGCTACTTATAGACCTCGGTGATGGCGTTCTCCATTTAGCAGGCAGCAAGGGATGGCGGTGGGGTGCCGCATCACTTCCTGATGTTGACGATGACCAACTATACCACATGGGTGATTAAGATGGAGGCGATCATGGATGCACAAGGAATCTGGGAGGCAGTAGAACCTACGGTCAGAGTGGCCATAGACGAGAAGAACAAAGTGGCACATGTGTTCATCTTCCAAGCCATCCTAGAAGATGTCCTTCTGCAGATTGCAAAGTAGAAATTGGCCACGGAAGTGTGGGATGGTTGAATACTCGATATCTAGGTGCTGACCACGTGAAGAAAGCTTAGCTGCAAACACTAAAGAGTGAGTTCGACGTGATTTGCATGAAGGAAGGAGAGACGATTGATGAATTCGCTGGGAAACTGTATGGTATGGTAACTAAATGTAGCGCCCTCGGTGCCACATTGGAGGATGTTGCACTAGTCAAGAAGCTTCTTGACTTAGTACCCGACAAGTTCCTAAAACTGGTGGCATCAATTGAGTAGTACTCAGATCTTGAGGTGATGCAATTTGAAGAAGCAATAGGACGGCTAAAAGCATATGAAGAATGACTCAACTAGCAAACTAACAAAAATTCAGATGGCCAACTTATATTTTCCCAAACCGAGTTAAAACCATGACAAGGATTTAACTCCAAGCAGTAAGCATCTAATTCCAGAGGAAGAGGAGCAAATCCTAAAGGAGGTGGCTTCCATGGGCGAGGAGGCGACGTCTGTGGACGTGAAGGCGACTTCTGGGGATGAGGAGGTAGTTACCGTGGACAAGGAGGTGACTTCTGTGGACAAGGAAGGGACCAGTGGCAAGGCCATGGGCGAGGCAGCATTGACCGGGGTGGCGTAACCATGACTCGCCAAGAAGATGGTGCTGGTTGATGGTCCGGGACAGGACATGACAAATCTCACAACAAATGCTATAGCTATGACCAGTTCGGTCACTATGCCTCAGAACGCAAAGGCAAGCGCCAGGGAGAGGAGGAGCATCTCACCAACGCTCGAGAAGATGAACCAGTGTTGATGTTGACAATGCTTGGACACATGAAGGAAGATCTTGCTACTTGAAGATAAAGTCTTGCCGAATCTACGGGTAGGCAGGGACTCAGTTCATCTCCAATATATGGTACTTCGACAATGGGGCGAGTAACCATATGACCAATGACAAGGGTAAATTTCATGAACTGGACGAATCAGTTCAAGGCATTGTCAAATTTGGAAATGGTTCTACCATCCATATCAAAGGAAAGATGTCAGTCCTGTTCCAATTCAAAGGAGGAGAACAAAGACTTTTGACAGAGGTATATTTTATACCAAATCTTTGTAGAAATATATTGAGTATTGGCTAGCTAACGAAGTCAGGGAGCAAGGTGATTATCTATGATGCCTTTCTATGGTTATATGATCGAAGCAACAAGCTCTTGATGAAAATCAAATGCACCCCAAATCATCACTACAAGGTTACAATGGAAACTTGTGAACCATTGTGCTTACTGGCAAAGATGGAGGATGAAGCATGACTATGGCATGCAAGGTTGGGTCACGTTAACTTCTAATCCATTAAGTCAATGGGGGAAAAGAGGATGGTTGTCGGATCACCAAAGATCAACCATCTCACTCAAATCTGTGAAGGATGCTTGCTTGCAAAACAAACGCGCCTTGCATTCCCATGTAAGGCTGAGTATCGCGCCAAGGAGCAGTTAGAGCTCGTTCATGCAAATCTATGTGGGCCAATCTCCCCAACAACAGTAGCTGGAAATAACTATTTTTTCTGAATTGTCGATGACTATAGCTGAATGATGTGGGTATATATGCTCAAGGAGAAAAGCAACACATTTGATGAATTCAGAAAATTCAAAGCACTCGTAGAAACAGAGACTGGATGCAAACTGAAAACCCTGAGAACAGATTAGGGGGAGAATTCCTCTCAAATGAGTTCAAAATTTTTGTCAGAAAGAAGGAATTCAGAGGCACTTGATGGCACCATATTCACCTCAACAAAGTAGCATTATCGAGTGATGGAAGAGGATTGTGGTGTCCATGGAAAGGAGTTTGCTAAGGAGCATGAAGATGCCTGGAAGATTATGGGGGGAGCCAGTATGGAACCAAGTGACCACAAAAGCACTCACTAATACTACACCTCATGAGATGTGGATAGGAAGAAGACCAAGATTGGATCATCTAAGAGTCTTTGGCTTCAAGGCTCATATGAAGATCCCATCAGCACACACCCATAAGCGTGATGACAAAAGTATGCCCATGATTTATCTAGGCATGAGGAAGGAAGCAAGGCACACAGACAATTTAATCCAAGTCGGAACAAAGTCTGCATAAGCCGGGATGTGATATTTGAGGAGAACAAGTGTTGGGACTAGCAGGAAGGCTTAGCAGCAAACTATGATAGTTGGGATACGTTTACTATAGTAGAGCCAGTAGAAGATGAATCAATAGAGGCTAATGTGTATCCCTTCACTTCTATGCCAATAGGAATCTTACCATCCTTACCAAGCGAAGCTGTCAACCAGCAGAGCCTGGCCCAGCTTGGGGAAATTGTCGTGGCCAGTCCAGAATTAGCAAGTTTAGGGATACCATAGAGATTTTGATCTCTTGCTAAAATTTATGAAGAGATAGAGGAGGTAACTCTGCCTCTAGAAGAGCTGCTACAGGTTGCAGAAGAAGAATCGGTGTCATATTCATAAGCCGCTCAAGAGGAGCAATGGGTTGAATCCACGAATTATGAGATTGCCTCCATCGAAAAGAACAGAACCTAGTCACTCACTGATTTGCCAGTAGGGCACAAACTAATTGGTCTGAAGTGGGTTTACAAAGTGATAAAGGAAAGTTTATGAAGTATAAAGCTAGACTTATTGCAAAAGGTTATGTACAAAAGCAAGGAATTGATTTCGAACAAGTCTTCACTTCGATAGTGAGAATTGAGACTGTGAGGTTGCTACTTGCCCTAGTTGGTCAAAACAAGTGGCAAGTACACCATATAGAAGTCAATATGGCCTTCTAGAATGGAGAATTATGGTCTTCGACAAGCACCTCGAGCATAGAATCATCGACTGGACAAAAGTCTGAAGCAGCTTGGCTTCACTAAATGTCCACAAGAACATGATGTGTACATGAGGAGAGATAAGACTGACAACTTGATCATTGGGGTCTATGTTGATGATCTCATTATAATAGGCTCAAAGGTCAAAGGCATCCAAGATTTCAAGTGACAAATGATGAGGGAGTTTGAGATGACTGACCTCGGATTGCTCACTTATTATCTTGGTATAGAAGTTGAGCAAAGGGAAGATCGAATCATCCTCAAACAGTCTGGCTATGCAAAGAAAATCCTTCAATAGTTTGGTATGGAGGATTGCAACTCGTTTAATTCCCTATGAAGTCGAAAGTGCAACTAGGTAAAGATCTTGAAGGAGAACCAATGGATCCAACTGAATACCAATGAGTTATTGGAAGTTTGAGGTAGTTGTTACATACTTGGGCAGACCTTGCATATTCAGTCAAATTAGTGAGCAGATACATGGAAATACCAACACTAATCCACCAGAAGGCAGTAAAACAAATTCTTCAATATCTAAAAGGAACAACTGAGCTTGGTTTGGAATATACAAGTGCTGGAGAAGGAAAGTTAGCTGGGTTTTCGGACAACCGCTTGGCTAATGATATAATAGATCGAAGAAGCACTGGTGTATGATTTTCTATTTTAACAATTGTGCAATTTTATGGGCATCTCATAAGCAAAAAAAGTGTGGCGTTGTCGTCATACGAAGCAGAGTTTATGGCAGTGGCAGTAGCTGCATGAATGTGTTCCACGGGAACAGTTGAGTGAATCACTGGATGTTTCCCAGAAACAGTCACTTTAAAAGTCGACAACAAATCAGCAATCACTCTAATTAAGAACCCTGTGTTCCACGGGAGGAGTAAACACATCAACACAAGATTTCACTTCATTCATGAATGTGTTGAAAGAGGAGAGATTAAAATTGAGCATGTCCCAAGAGATGAACAGTGTGCGGACCTCCTCACTAAATCTTTTCCTAAACTAAAGTTTTCAAAGATGAGGATGCTAATTGGTGTCAAGGATTTTTTTAGAATCAAGCCTAGATTAGGGGCAGTTTATTGGAATTAATCTAGACTTGATTAGCAACCATCGAGTGCAGGTATGGGTTGGTTCAATCCGGGTGTGGATTCGAACCAAGAGTTGAGGTTGGTTTAGTTTTGGAGTCTAGCTTCAGGAACAAATTGAGTCCCAGTCTAGTTTGTAATTGGCAACGTCTTTCCCGTCTTTAAGTTGTAAACTTGACTATAAATAGAGGGGAGAATACCTTAGAAAAGGTGCGGCAATTGAAGCACTACCAACAAGATCTTGTTTGTTTTGTCACTCACTCGATTTTGGGTCGTTGTCGCCGTACTGGACAAACAGAAGAGTATCGAGTACTCAGGGAAAGTTTCAAGTTTAGCTAACAAAGCCGAGTGAACGGTCGAGGTTTGACTTCAAGCGTGAAGTTAAAGGAGATAAAATGACGTTCGAGTACCTACGGAGATCGAATCGTGTTTGAGTAGCTACAAAGATCGAACGGTGTTTGAGTAGCGGTAGAGTATCAGACGGTGTTCAAGCGGCTTAAGAGCATTAGACGGTGTTCAACTGGTGTTGAAGCATCGAACAATGTCTAAGAAGTGTTGCTCAGGAATCAAAGCGATACAATCGATGTTTTTTGAATACGAAGTGGTCAGAGATTCCAAGCAGAGGAGTAGTCGGAGGTTCCAAGGCACGTAGCGGTCGAAGGATCAGTGGTCTTAAACAATAGAAGTAGCACGAATTACTCTCCTCGCTTTTTTGCTGCGCCAGTACCAGATGGTCGGTGCTCTTGCTGGGCTGCAGATAATTGCCTCCCTTCGTCATCATCCTCTTCCTCAAAGGAGGAGGCAGTGCCCTGTGGCAGCGTGGCCTGGTTCTTAGGAATCGCCGGCAAGGACCGTGCAACGACGGAAAGAGGCTACTCCACCACCGCCTCCTTCGTGTCCTTGTCAGCCACCTCTTAGTCCTGGGATGGACAATAGCTTGCAAACATATCTTGTTCACAAGAGGAGGAGCTGCGACGGTGGAGCGATGCTCTTGGGAGCCATGGATAGATGAACTAGGCAGGGGGATGCTTTGCATTGCTTTGTAGTTATTATTAGGAGCAGGTGAAGTGACAGGCTCTAGCCTCTAATCTGCAAGGGAAGCTCAAACGTTTAGTGACAATCACATACTATCCAAGGTTGGTTTAGTCCTCCATGGAAACATATCCAAAGATGCACGCCAAAAGGCAGGTAGGCATGCATGCACACATTCATGATAAAATGGAAGGATTTCTCATCGTATCTTGTTCACGTGCAAATACTTGTTCATATCTCTTTACGAATGGAAGAATTTCGTCATAATGTCCTGTTTGGATGGAATGTGGATCTCAATAGAGGCAAGTGCGATGCAATCAAATGAAATCACAGGTTTGATCCAAAGGGCAAGCAGGCCCTAGGTCAGATGCTAGTTTAGCGGTCCGGTGACGCTCATGCTGCACAAAAATTGGTATCAGATTCTATGTTTCTCGCATACATCTCAGGCCTCACGGTTGCTCGGGAGCACACCCAATTTTGGGGAGGAGATTTATTGGGATAGTCCCACATCAGTTGTGGGAGGAGGAAGAGCATGATTTACAAGGGTGAGAGTGTACCCACCTATAAGGTTAGTCTTTTGGGGGAGATGGACTAAGACCCACAATGTTGTTTCTCTGCCGGTTGGGCTTGCCAGAATTGCAGCCCAACTACTTGGGCCGGGCAACTAGTTTAGTGGGCCTAGGGTCATATGCTTGTTTAGTGGGCCTGAGGTCAGATGCTAATTTAGCTATTCGATGCTGCTCATGTTGTGCAACAAATGGTATCAAAGCCAGGTTCCCCAGATATATCTCAAGTCCCACAGTTGCTGCGGAGCACACCTGATAAGTGACGGGGAGATTCGTTGGGACAGAACACAATTTATAAGGGTGAGGGTGTACCAACTTTATTAGACTATTCTTTTGGGGGAGATGGCACAAGAGCATTATGTTGTTACTCTATTGGTTAGGCTTGCGGGTATTGCGACCCAACTACCTAGGGTCAGACACTGGTTCATGTTAGTGATATGCCCTAGAGGCAACATGGAGATGTTATATATATCACATACTATATTTATGATACATTACTTTGTTCCTTGAAATAGACATTATTATTATTGATCAATGAGTATGTGACTTATTCATGAGACTCTTAATGCTAAAATGTTGCTATTTCTAAATGATCCCTGATCATATATCATATGAGGAACAAATATGATTCAAAGATCAGCATATGTATTGATTGATGATTATGTCTCATGGATCATGGTATGGTGATACCAAATCAATAATATGGACATGTGTTAGTGAACATATGTTGGATAGACCCGCCATGAGACACTGCAGAGATTCCATGTGTCATCAGTTGGTCTCAAGTAGTGTTTATGTAGAATCCTTAGACTTGAGATCATCATGGTTTCCAACATGCGTAGTAGCTTATTTTGGGACTACTAAACACTACTCCATAACTGGGTAGTCATAAAAGTAGTCTTCGGGTTTGTCATGAAACATGTAGTGGGATGTGAATGATCAAGATAGAATTTGCCCCTCCTTATGGGAGAGATATCTTTGGGCCCCTCGATGTAATGGATTATGAAAGTGCATGGCCATGCCAAGGTGATTGAGGAGTCAATCACAAGTTTATAATCCATCACGGAATCGAGAGAGTGATTGAGTTATTAAGAGGATGACACAGGTCTCGCCTTGAGCTCAATCTATATCGTGAGGCAAAGGGATTCGTACATGAGAACATTATAGGTTCAGCCGATATGATCTTTACGTATACTTTGGGGTTAATATGTCTTACTAGAGGCCGCTATTAACAGAATGACCGGAAAGACATTTCCGGGTTGCGACCAAGTATATGTGAACCTACAGGGTCGCACGATTAACGGGTTGGAACACTAATTCGAATATGATTCGGATGTGGGCTCAATTCGGATAGAGATCCGAATAGACTCCTATTGGGCCTCGGTCCACAAGGCTCAAGTGAGGAGGTCTATATATATGGAGGCGAGGGGCTGAGGGGTACACGTTTTTCTGTTAACCTCTAGCATAACCCTAGCCGCCACCTCCCGAGCCAAACCCTAGCCGCTCACGGGTGCTAGTATACCCGCGATCGGCGTTCCAGCCCCGGACGTGTGGATACCGGTGGAGGCGCTGCTCGTTGCGGTGTTGATCGGCATCAACAACCTCTGATTGGATCTGCTCGTGGTGTGGTTGATCGCGTGGAGGAGACGATCTGTCGGGACGATCGGCTAATTCCACTACTACCTCGGCGCGCGTGGTTGGATCGGCTTCTCCAACTCTTCTTCACATTGCACGCGCGTCTAGTGGTAACGATCCATGATCCCTCCTTAAGCATGATGTCCTTGTGTGCGCGGTAGAAAAGTTTTGTTTTCTGCTTTCGTAGCCTACGCGCAATCCTTTAGTTCAGTGATTGGATGGCCCTCACGCTGCATAACAATTAGTATCAGAGCCTAGGTTTTCCAAATACATCTCATGCCTCACGGTTGCTGGGGAGCACATCTGACGTGTGAGGGGAGATTTGTTGGGATAGTCCCACATTGGTTGTGGGAGGAGGAAGAGTACGATTTATAGGGGTGAGAGTGGACCCATCTATAAGCTAGTCTTTTGTGGGGAGATGGACCAAGACCCATAATGTTGTTTCTCTGCTAGTTGGGCTTGCTGGTATATCGGCCCAACTACATGAGGGCCAGGCCACTAGTTTAGCGGGCCCAAGTCGGACGCTAGTTTAGCGGTCCAATGGCGCTCAAGCTGTGCAACAAATGGTATCAGAGAACAGGTTTTTCAGATACATCTCAGGTCTTATGGTTGCTAGAGAGCACACCCGATGGTGACAAGGAGATTTGTTGGGATAGTCCCATATCGGTTGTCAAAGGAGACAGAACACGATATATAAGGGTGAGATTTACCAAATTATCAGGCTATTCTTTTGGAGGTGATGGCACAAAACCATTAGGCCTTGATTTGATCATCTAGAGATGGTTGTATATCCATCGTAGCTATGATACATCACATGAAAAGGGACATCGCTGAATGTGTGGCATGTTGTGATGTGTGTCGAAGAGTCAAAGTCGAACACCAAAAGCTAGTTGGACTATTGCAGCCACTCCAAATTCCCTAATGAAAATAGGAAGAAGTGGGAATGGACTTCATCACTTGCCTGCCATGAACCAAGGTGGGATATGATTCCATATGGGTCATAGTGGATGGACTAACAAAAGTCACCCACTTTATTCCTACCAAGACCACATTCAAAGGAGACTGTCTAGTGGAATCATATATGTCCCATATTGTATGCCTACATGGAGTACCCAAGAGGATAGTCTCAGATTGAGGTACTTAATTTACCTTGTATTTCTGGGCTAGTCTTCATGAAGCCTTCAAACTCACTTGAATTTTAGCACAGCTTATTACCCGCAAACAGGTGGATAGATTGAGTGAAATAATCAGATTCTCAAAGACATGCTCTGAGTTTGTGCCATAGAATTCACCAAGGACTGGGAGAAGTGCCTACCTTATGCCGAGTTCTCCTATAATAATAGTTACCAATCTAGTCTGAAAAAGTCTCCATTTGAAGCCCTATATGGTAGGAAGTGCCGAACCCCACTGCATTGGACTGAACTAGGGGAAGGCTATGTCTTCAGGCTAGATAACCTGAAGCAAGCTAAAGAGAATGTGCATTTAATCAGAGATAGACAGCAGGCAGCCCAATCAAGATAGAAGAGTTACGCCAACAATAGGAGGAGGGAGCTAAGCTTTGAAGTAGGCCGCCATGTTTACCTAAAGGTATGTCCACTGCGTGGGACCAAGAGATTCAAGTTTAAAGCCAAGCTTGTGCCAAGAAATGTGGAACCCTTTCCAATCATTGCCAAGAAGGGAAAGGTGGCTTACTAGCTAAGACTGCCCGCAAGCCTAGCCAACATACACGATGTGTTTCACGTATCACAACTTAGGAAATTTCTTCGAGTATTGCAAGATCAAACCCCACTAGAGACCATTGAGCTGAGGAATGACTAGACCTACCAAGAACGCCCCATCAAAATCCTCGATGTTGTTGAAAAGAAGACATGGAACCAAAAAATTCACCTATACAGAGTTTAATGGAACAACTACGCCAAGAAAGGAGCTATATGGGAATGAGAAGATCACCTAATGAGAGATTACCCCTACCTATTCTCAAACTTGGCAAAATCTCGGGGTTTGATCTGCAATTTATTAGCATTTGGATTTTTTCCTAATTTTGATTAAGGTTCCTAATAAATAAAATCCATACAAAGGAAAATTAGAAGAAAGTGTAACTAATAAAACAAAATTGAACAAAAATACAAATGCGAAAACATGATCCAGTAGTTAGGCAGGAGAATTTGAGATAAAATCTTGTCAAACCAAAAGTTAGGTGTAAAAATTGAAATCTAAAAGGGCATAATACAATTTACAAAATTAAATCATGAGTTCAAGTTCCAAAATAAAATATGAGCTTAAACATCCAAAAATAAAGTAGAGGGGGAAGCCATAATTAAAATTTAGTACATCCAACAATTTAGAACTATTTGCAAATTCAAATCCAACAAAAATTTGAATAAGGTTTCAATTAAAACCTTAAAGAATAAAAGGGTAATTGCCATTTAAAACACTAAAATTGGCATTTGTAAGGTCAATGAACCAAGGTGAAGTAAATTCATATGTGGCTTCAACCCTAATTCAATTTGGCCATGGTATAAATTTAAAACCTAATTTCAATATTGAAAATTCAAAAGAAAAACTAGAAAATAGGAAAACTACCTTTGGCTTTGCCCACTAGGCCCACTGGGCCTAGCCCCCCTTTCCCTTCCCCTTGCCCCTAGCACGGCCTAGCCACACTAGTGCGCACATGGCGTAGCCTGCGCGTCGACCGTGCCCACGCCGTGCCAGCACGGCATCGCCAATATTTAATGGTATTCGAAATACTTTTAGTGAAATGCCTAATAGTTTTAGTGAAAACAATTACTTTGTTAAAATAATGCCTTCGAAAATATTTAATGGTATTCGAAATAAAATATTGCTTTGTGTAAAAAAAACCATATAACCCTTCCTTGTTAAGCCTTGCATCTACTGCATTTTTCTCAAGACTTGCGGAGTACTTTATGTACTCACATGCTGCACTAAAATCAACTCAGAGGAATATGAGGCTCAAGAGGGAGACTACGACTACTTTGCGTGTGGATTCGATGAAGGCTTCCCGAAGTTCTAGGATGCGTTTCTCCAGTCAATTGCCTGTGGCGTATTGATGGGTTTTCACTGGACTTACTTTTGCTTCCGCTGTGTTTTGTGAGTTTGTGAGGTCTTGAAACCTCAGCTGTAAAAAGAGGCATTTTGGTCTGTACTCTTTATTATTGTAATAAAGCGTTGTTGGTTATGTATCATCACTGTTTGACTGTGTGCACTAGTTTTGATTTGGGACTAGTGCTGTAATACACAGAGGGTCCAGATTCGAAAATCCGGGGTCCCGACAATCTGGCCTCTGGCGGCTGGCTCCAACTCACAGCTCCCGCTCTAACTCCTCCAATGCAGATCTTCATCTTACAAAGGGCAACGGCGCACCGCACAACGCAAGATACAAATCTAAAATCTCACCGCCCCGGCCCCAACTAGGCAACTCCTCCAAGGGCCCCAATGACACCGTCATGCGTGAGCTCGCCCTAGTGTGTGACATGGCGCCTCCAATCAGCTAAGCTCCCTCCCCGTGCTCGCCCAGCTGCCCCTTCCTCCACCGTCCTCTGGCCTCGGTGCCTCGCCTCTAGGCTCTAGCAACTGCTTCAGCAGCTTCGCCGCTTCAGTGTTGCGGTGAGCCGTTGAAAAGGCAATAGCACTGCAACAGCATCCGCCGACTACTGCACATGGAAATGGGCCAAATGGCTTTAGGAGTTAGGGCATCTGAGCGAGTGAGTAGTGACTGAGTACTAGTTGGCTTGGCTATCTGTCTCCTTTCTCTGTCTTGGCTAGTTGCGAATGCCAAATGGGCTAGGTAATGTCTTAACCCGTAACTGTAATGTGGTATGGGGTTGACTGGTTGAGACATGAGATCAAGTAGAGGGAATATTTGAATATGGGGTTGAGATCTCCCGCCTTTACCTGTGCCATTCGCACCAATGTGTTGTCCGTCACTAGGCTAGCCGACGCCGAGACGCTGGGCTTGGGTCGCTGGGCCGACCGGCTGATAGCCATAGAAAATGGATCGAATACGAATTGAGTAGTCTCAAATACGGATACGAATATTGTCGAATACGAATACGAATATTTTTAAATACGAATTTTGCTTATCACACTCGTATTTTTTTGGATATGAATATCAGATAAAATGAATTATCCGTTACCGTTTTCCATTTCTAGAAGGATAAACTCCGTTCCTTTTCTCAAAAAACAATTAAAAAAAGAGAAGGAAACAAGACTCAGCTCGAGGCTCTTGGTTTTCCCAGTCCTTTTTTTTCCTCAACGCGCGCGCGCGCAACAATCACCACTACCGAGGCAAATCGCGCGCCACAAGCGGCCTGAAAATAATGGAAGGAGCCCTTGGTCTTCTTCTAGTTTCCCCAGGAGGAGAAACCGAACCCTCCGATGGCGCCCACGCTTCGCGCCAAGAACAAGCAGCCTCCGGAGCGAGCAACTCATGAGGAGGACGGCGGCTCCTCCGACTTCGACTCCCACAAGGTGCCGCCTGATCCGGCTAAGCGGAAGGAAGCGCCGCCGGCCGAGGCCCAGTCGCCGGAGCGCAAGAAGAAAAGGTCCCAGTCGCTGGATCCGAAGAGGAATGCGCCGTCGGCCGAGGCCAAGAACCCTCTCCCGTTCCAGCGCACGTGGACCCCCGACGACGAGGTCCGGATCCTCGAGGCCCTCGCAGCGCACCGCCAGGAGCACAGCGAGCTTCCAAACTCCCGCGTGCTCTTCGCCTCCCTCTACGGCCGCCTCGACAAGAAGCGCTTCGGCACGAGGAAGCTCGGCGAGAAGGTGCGCAGCCTCAAGCGCCGGCACGACAGCGATGCCAAGAAGAGCGCGCCCACCAAAGAACTCGAGCGCCGCCTCTATCACCTCTCCAAGAATGTCTGGGGCGACATGCCAAAGCCAATGGACGCCGCCGGACCTAAGAGCGGCGGCGGGCAAACCAACAAGGACGCGCAGGTGCCCAGCGCGGGCAAGACATTTCATGAAATGCGTGAGTTGTACCCGTACCTCGCACAGGAGCTGATGCTTCTTGTCGATGCGGAGGCGCAGCCTGCAGTCTTGGAGAGAGTGCTCCCGAGCATTGACGATAGCAAGGCCCAGGCGCTGGACTTGAAGATCATGAAGCTTAAGGAAGAGCTGACCAAGGCTATCATGGAATCGGTATAGCCTCCTCGTCGTCCTTAAAACTAGGATTTTTAACTGCCGCATGGCTCTTAAGATTTGTGGTATTTAATAAGTAATTGTTCTTAATAATAACTGTTTTCCCCCTTGAGGTAGTAGGTACTTTGGTTGTAAGTCCAGGGTGATGGTGTTTGTAAGGATTAATCTACTTGAATAGCTAGGTTGTCAGAATATTGACCTATGATCGGTATTTGGTGCCTTTAAATTTCTGACATGAAACTTGATGAAAAACTGAAATATATCAATGGAATATTCATAAATCATAATATCAATGGAATATTCATAAATCATAACCTCTTTTCTGTTGGCAAGTGCCAAAGCAATCATAGTAATTGCACATGCCAATTGATATCGGATGTTTCTTTTTATGTTCGTCCAGCTTGAATCTGTTTCCTGGGTTATTGTTTTTTACTTGTTATATAATGAAAATTTTATATGATGATGCATCTATTTTATGTTTATGTCATGCTTAAAAATTAAATTTGTTCTTTTATCTCTTTTTTGGGCTTTTGATTCTTTTTTGAATAATGAATATGGTAGACACCCACAAGGGTCTGGTTTTGGTTTGACTTGGTTTGGAATTGTGTCAGTGTTTTGGGTGCGTGTGAGGACAAAATAAAGGATGTTGGTCTTGGATCTGTAATGTTGTTGATTTTTTTTCAGGAGTGGCAATTTAACAGTACATCAAACACACTAAATCTACTAGGCAACAGTTGTTTCCCAAATTCTCTGCTAGCAATTTAACAGTACATCAAACACACTAATCTACTAAGCAACAGACCTTTCCCAAACTCTTCCGCTTTCAATTTACAGTACTTTCAGCATAACCAACTTTGCCCCAAAAAGGCTTCCAGAACTTAGTACATTGCTTGGAAAATGTAGTGTTAGGACTACTCAGTTAAGTTCTGTCACTTCTTGGAATATCTTCATAAAAATTACGAGGTAACTTCAAGTGGTATCTGTAAAAAGTTTGGAACGCAGGATTTTCACAAGGAAAGGTTCAATTCCCGTAGGAATAGGGAACAATTCCTATCAGAATTGACAGGTGTTGGCAGACCTTTTGTCTGAATCTCTATACTTAGACCTCTTTCGCAACCCATTGCAACCCCCTGCCACACCACCTCCCCTGTTCCACATGCCTGTCATTTTACCTGCCTGTCATGAATATGGATTTGATCTATGAAATATCAAATCCAATCAAGTCAATTCCCACCTATTGTATTTATGGTTGTTGCAGTGCATACCTGCAAATACTATGCAATATTTCTAGGTTTAGTTGGTTCTTTATATGCTCCTGGGTTTAGGTTTGTGTCAGCTTGTCCTTTAATTTTTGCCTGTTATCTAGTACAGATTTAAGTGTTTGAGATTATATTTATATCGGATGAAATCTGCAGTGCTGACTTGTTAGAAGGACTAATTTTTACAACCTAGCCTCGGAATAAATGTGTAAAAAGTGCCTTTTTCTGTCTGAAAATATGTTGACTCAATCAGAATAGTATATGCATGTGAGTACTATTGCCAAGTGAGTAGAAGTAATATATACCATCTCCTTGGGTTTAATATAATTACTTATTGTATCTATTCAATAAATTTGGTGGATTATTTACTTGATTTTACAATCAGCAAGATATCTAGTAAATTTTAGCCTTTGATGATATTTTTTAATTTAATTACCATCAATGCTTGACGCGAATAAATTTTCCTTGAAACTAATGTAGGCAAGGATGCAAAGCATGAAGACGCCTAAAGAATGGCAGTGTCCGTCCACTAAGCTTCAACAAGCAAAGTTAAGAGCAGAAAATGAGAAAAAAATTTTGTTAGAGCGTTTGAAAAAAATGGATTGTGTGAGTATTGGTGCCGATGAGCAACTGGCACGAATGGAACATCAAATAGCAGAACTGAAACAAATTGTTATAGCTTCTCAGTACTCACCAAAGTTAGAAACTAATCGGACCCGTGATAACTCACCAGCAAAGGTTACATCTTTATCTCCATATCATTTGATATCAGTCTTATGTATATGCTAATCTAATAATTTTCAATAACTGTTTACATACTTTTGTAGGGTATGCGATGTGAATCTGCTGAGAGTGTTCCTCAGTCAGTTGTAGCTGAGAATCAGTTTCCATGCAATGTGATTGTCTTTCTCCTTTGGTTTTTTTTGTACTGCATTTCGTCACATCATGTTTTAATTTGTGTCACTTCATGTTTTTTTGGTAGACACTACAAAGAAAGATAGCAGCACAAAAAAAATTGCCCCATGGCAAGAGTGAGGAGGTTACCTCTAACTATCGATATCCCCGCTATGTGGTTGTGTTTCCTTTTTGTTACTTTACCATTTAGATGCACGTTTAAGGGGATATGTCTAGTGAAAACCGTCATTTTGGTGAAAACTTGAGAACTCTTTAGGTTTGAATACCAAACCAACATGAAAATCTCCTTCAGTCCTTCCGAAAAAATTGAGATAATCTATGGACTATGGCATCACCCTTTAAATTTTCAGATTTAAACTCAAAATTCGGATATGCCCCATTGGGGACATTCTCTTTTTTGTTTCTCCTAACTCGTTTTGAGTTTAAACTTCGAAATTTTAAACGTGATTTAATGCTTCATAGATTATCTCAATTTTTTTTGGAATTTTTCATGTTGATTTGGTGCTCAAACCAGGAGGGTTTGAAGCTTTCACCAAAATAATGGTTTCGGCTAGATATATCCCGCACGTTTAATATGCGGAATTTGTCAACTCTTGCTTCATTTGTAAACAGATGTCCCAAAGGATGATATTGGCACCAAAAAATATTCCTCATGGTAGGAAAGAGAAGATTGACGCTAAAAGTCAGACTCGGCGTGATGTGGTTGCTTTCCTTTGCTTTTGCTATATTGATGCTTGTTTGCAAATTTACATCTACTGAACTTCACATCATACTTATTTGGTCCACAGGTAAAGAAGGTAACTGTACATGCACAGCAATATTTTTCCCATGAAAGGAATGAGGTAATGGCTATGCTATTTAGCACAAAAGAATCGTACACACTGTATATTTGCAATTTAGTTGTTGAGAAAACTTCCATTTTGCCCTCTTTATAGGGTGGGAAAGAGGTTATTTTACTTTCAATTGTATGGCCACATGATCCAGTAGCTAAGGCTACTCTTCAAACAAGTTCTCGATCTGCAATAGTCGGGGGCATGCCACTTGGATCTGAATGTTGTCAGGTGTTTGTGAATGATGTGTTGAAAAGAGAGGCTCCACTGCCACGCCCACTTGGAAAGATGAAAAAAATGGTTGATGCGCTTAGATGTTCCATTGCTTGGCCACGTGAACAAGTAATAACTTGAAATCCTTGTTATAATTAGTCTTGATTGTATATCACAGACAGTAATTAAAGAAGTGTAAACCTTTTCTTTTGTAGATCCGACAGGATACCATGGCTGGCATGGTGGCACCTGACGGACCATCTCGTCCAGGTATTTAGTCGTGTGCCAATCATTGGCTTCTACCATGCTAAGTTAGCACTCTTGAAAAAAAAATGTGAAATATGCATGTAATGCTCAGATTATTATTATTATTATTATTATTTGAAATGAAGGGTTAGTCCCCGATTTTCATTAGGAAAACCGCACAAGTCTTCTTACAGCACATGTAATGGCTCATCTGCTTGGTGTTTTCCTGTGATCAACTGGTCATCCATAGGGTAGCCGGGTGAAAGATTAGATCTTTTGAGCGATGTTGATCATGCTGCTCTTTGTAGCTTCTTGTTGGACTTACAAACATGCTCAATGCTAAAAGCATACTTGTTTCTGGAGATTCAGCTGAGCAGGTCCCTAAACAAATATTAAGTTGTCTAGTATTTGATAATCCTTTGACATTTGAAGCATATAACAACCAATTTGAAAATTTCGTATGAACCTATAATATGCTTGTATTTGAGACATTTTCTGTGACAAGTACTCTAGCATGATATGCTGTGCCGGATTGACCCAGGGAGGCACTTGCCGATGGGTTGGGTATTTAAGGAAGAGGAAGGAATATTTACTAACTTCAGTGTGCAGTGGGAAGCTTCTGGCTGTGTGCAAACATTCACTGGGTGCTACAATTTGGGAGCGTGTCCCATGTTTTCTGAATGCTAGTGCCCTGCCCAAAAGTGAAATTTTCGTCACTTACAAATCAAAATTTTAATCTTTCAAGTCTCATTAAAAAAGGTCCATGCTCACATTACTAGTGTTTCTTTGTGGGAAACATCAATTGTGCCATCAAATTTTATATGAGACGTATCACTTCTTGTTAATGTCTTGCGAGCGTGATCCATGTTTTCTGAATGCTAGTGCCCTGCCCACAAGTGAAAATTTCCTCACACATCAAATTTTTAATCTTTAAGTCTCATTAAAAAAAGTCCATGCTCACATTACTAGTGGTTCCTTGTGGGAAACGTCAATGGTATCATCAAATTTAAATGAGATGTATCACTTCTGACTTTTGATACGCCCAGTGCTATCGTTTTAGTGTAACAGTGATTTAATTCTTATGTCTTGTTTTGTCACAGATCAGTGACGAAGTGCCTTTTGCGGCTGAACTGGAGATGCATCATTTTGCATATATATGATGGTGGATGTCAATCATAATATTTTCCGAGTTTCAAATAGGATAGACTAGCTAGTGAGAGGTGGATATATCATACGTGGGTAGTACTTTTGGTGTAAATATTCTGGGCAAAAATGTTCTGCCACAGCCACGCTTAATGTTTGGCTTGTTGCCTTGTTAATCTAGGTGATAATATGCCCTGTTTAGAACACTGTTGATTTGAGTTAACAAATCTGATGATATATTTTGTGTCAGCTAATGTTTATGTAAGATATGCCATTATGATGTATTATGTGGTGTAGAAATGTACAATTTTCAGCGTTCCGCACCTATGCCCAGCCGTGCAAGCAGAATTTGAGGCTGACTTGAAGAGCAATTTATGTTAATTTGATGAGATTTCATGATATGTTCATGTTCGTGACGGCGGTGATTGAAAATGGTTATGTAACTTACAGTGTTCTTTTTTCTGAAGTGGTTTTCGTGCTTTTATGTCCATGTAGTTATGCAGAATTGCATATGGCACTGTTCATGTTTGATAAATGATTTGTGCCGATTCTAGGCAGTACAGCGTCGACATGCCGAATCATGTCTCAACCATACAGGATTTCAGCTCAATAAGCAAGTCAGGCAGTCATCTAAATATACATACACGGAAATCCAATAATTTTTGCAACGAAAGCACTTTTTTTAAAAAAATATATATGTTTAATTGTTCCCTACCTGCTAGGTGCTTGGCAAACATATTTATTTGACATAAATTAACTGTAACACCCCGGTCCATTTTCTAAGCTTGGAATGCTACACCATTCTAAACCGCATCTATTTACATTTGTTGCCACTAAAATCCGGCCGTAACTCCTCTGTTCATCTCATCAACACAATAAGCGTACGCAATTACCGATGTGCATGGAGGCAACTGTACCAGTTGACACCTTGTCGGAAGGTGGCATAAGCCACACAACACCAAGCATTTTGATAAGACACATTCTTAAAACTGACTGCCAAAGACCGATATTGAAGTGTGATCATGACAACTAAAGGTAATAAGTGAATTACTATTGCACATAGGATAAATGTGCTATTCCCACCTATACATGCCGCCTTCATCACACACCTAAATAAAATAACAAAGCAAGCGTGAGTCCAAAGACTCAGTAAGTACATAATAAAATAGTGGCGACAGCATAGCAACTCAGTAAATTCTGTATCCAAGAACTGCAAAACACAATCTCTGTGTTTGTTAGTAAAACACACATCTTAAACTACAAACATAATCTCTGTAATTGTTTCACTGTCTCCTGTTTCTTTCATGCAATGCAATGTTATGTCTACATGCACCTTTCGAGTTCATGCCGGTATAACTGAGTGTTCACCTGTCGATGAACCACCTTTGCCCCATCCTATTTCATGCGGGGTCTCAAACTGCACTCCCGTGGAGTGCCTACCGCAATAGATCTTACTCATGAGCGTTCTGGATTAGTCATATAGGTTTCTCACCAACCTAGCTCATGCACTCCAGACTAGCTATATGACTTACTCACCACCTTGGCTCATATGCATTTTGCATGATGCAACATTCTTTCAGCATTAACAATCAACTCTACTCAAACACCACTCCCGTGGAGTGCCTACCAAAGTAGGTCTTTATCTTTTCACTACTGTGGAATGCCTACACGAAGTAGATCTTTATCTTTCCACTGTTGTGGGATGACTACGTGAAGTAGGTTTTTATCTTTCCACGGCTGTGAGATGCCTACGCAAACTAGGTCATTATCTTTCCACTGTTGTGGGTGCCTATGCGAAGTGGGTCTTTATGTATGAGTGCGCTAAATGACGCAACACTCTTTCAACATTAACAATCAACCATACGCTTCTTTTGTCACCATACAATCAACAGGCAAGCTGGGATATCATTTCATAAAATGCTGTAAAACATGGCATGGAAGAATAAGTATCGAGCATTCATCACAATCCACTATTCTACTATACACTTGTCTGTTTATTCTTGTGGACGATACGTAGATGGCTACAAATAAGGACCTCCACCTATACAAGCATCATCCCGTCTTAATATACCATAGTAATACACGTGCATAATCACAGACGACATCATTTCTTTGCGCAAAACCAACACAACAATCTCTCTTGCACTAGACACTTTCCCGCTGTCCCGATACTCAAATGACCATACTTCAGAGATGGCATCATATATATGTACGAATAACATTTATTTGCACACGCTTAATATTTTTCCTTCCATTTTCTTTTCTATTCTACTCTCTTTTTTCCCTCTACTCGGCCGAATGGCCTTGCCATCCATTGGCTCTTCCCTTTATCTCTTCTTCTCCCTCTCGCATCCTTTATCTCTTCCTCTCCTTCGGCTCCCTTTCCCACACCACACCATGCCACTCATTCCCTTACTTAGGCGTCGCTGCTGCTGGGATTTGGGTGGGCCTCCCCAGCTCATCGCTGTCCAGGGTTTGGTGCCATAGGTTCCTTTGTCGGACCCGCGCACCTTCCCCCATTTCCCCTGTCCCCACTCCCCCCAACCTCCCGAGACTCCTTGTCACTGGCTGCGCCTCGAGCGGACCTTCTACTATTGGATCTACCTGCGCTGGTCTCGATTTCCCCTCAGCTTTGGCTAGGGTTTGGGCTTGGGTGGTACCATGGGTGCGCTGGCCTAGGCTCGCCCTCGGTGATCTCCTTCAGCCCCTCTCCAGTTCCTTCTAGTTTCTCACCGCCGCTACTCCCTCGGCTCCGGCTACGGCCCCTACCGGGGCTCTCGACGTGTCGGACCCGAATTTTTCAATCCAAAATACACTGTGTTTCACTGCACAATTCCCTGGATCAGTAGATAGTGCACACAGGTACATTGCTGTATCAACACATACATCGCATAATAATCATGACTTAATAGAACGGAGTTAAATTACACCGCATCGGGTGGCAGTTTACAATAGGGCCACATTGGCCAAATGTTCACAATACAAAATAGCAGCGGAATTGAAAGCATAAGTAAGACCATTGCCACAGGCACGCGACTAGGGGTAGATATGTGCAACATGTATTATCTAATATTAGGTAATATATATGCACACAATCTCCATCAAGCCTTCTTGTCTATGATCAAAATACGCAAGTAGCGCCCTAATTTTCATCGTTGCTTCCTCCAACATTAGCAAGGGCATCCTCATGAGCGTAGTGATCTTGAGAACCTATTTCTGTTTTGGTAATGCGAGTGTGAGCACAAATCTACCGTGCTCAGCAAGCCAACACACAGTATGCAATAGTAACATGCACGGCTTTATCAAGGGAAGGCTTAGGTTCATTTTTGTTTTGCCATGGAGTGCTTTTGAATACAATTACTTAAAAGAATCCTAATATCTAGCATTTTGGAAAACTTGATATAAAGTTTGCAAGGTAAAACCACAATAGTAGCGGTACGGATTCCATCCACCATTTCATGGCATCCGCACCATACTCTAGCTTTTGGTGTTATAGCCACTTATCATAACACTGGGACGACACGCAAGGCAAATCAAGCTAGGGCTTTCCACTGCCCTTCATTTCTTTCCCAACCCTTTGCATAAAATATTTTGAAACAGAACTACATCTAGTTAAGTTCCCATGTCTGCCCATGACCGTGGGTACGGCTATTCGAACAGTTTCTACTCTGCAAAGTTTGCACGCTTTACCCACAAGAGACAGTTTGCTCATTACCCCACACGATTCCTTAGTCATACGGTTGAGTAAACCATCACAGTAATCGTTCAAAGTACCTCGCCCCTTCCATCATCTCACACCTATGGGGTTGGCCCGCTTGCGGCAGGTCCCATAGGTTGTGCGGGATGTTCTTCTTCTGAGCGTCTAGCAGCTGGCTACCCACACTACTAGCATGTCATAGAAAACTTCACCCTCTACGGGTGTCCCATTCAAGCCGTCTGCAGACTAGCCACTTGTACTACCTCACCTCCTCCACCTATGACGATGATTTTTAGGGTCTGATAAATCTACTAAGCCAAGTTGTATTTTACAGACTTGTGGTTGTACTTGTTTTACACAGGAGGTCATGACAGATTCAATCCTTAGGGTTATCTAGGCGGTTCTACCACTAACCACACTCTCGTGCACCACTGCACCATACCCCCGATCCATCCGCCCAGATAACTAAGCAAATTTTAGGGTTTTTGGAAGAATAAAATAATGATACCAAATACATCAGTCATTATCACCATGACTTCCCAATCTAATTTTTCCTGTAATTGAAAGTAATGTTTTGGGGCGTGTTTGGTGCCCCCGTACATCTAAGCAATGCTAAGCGAGCGAGTAATAGTAGACTTATTTTTGAAAGCTATAGCAATAACATTTTACTATGGTGAAAAGGCTCATACGACCAAGGATGTAATATTCACAAGTACCATAATGGGCGTATAGCTAACAACTTAAAATCAAGCATAGAATAACACATGAAATAACAGCATGCATGTTGTAGTTTAAAAGAAAATAAATTGCATAAAACATGGTTTCAATATGATCAAAGTGTTGACTCGCCTTGATCACCGGTGTCTGGGTCTTGACTGTCAGGGTTGGCTTCGGCTTCCTCTTCCTCTTCCTAGGCTTCGTACGCTATTTTTCCAGTGCGCGAAAATTTGGATAAAAAAAGCAAATCAACAAAGTTTCACCAAAAATTCAAATGAGCCTCAAAAATCATGGTTTTGGTTCCATTGGACAGATCTTAAATTTAGATGAATTTAGAAATTTGTTTCATTCAATTTGGAGTTAAAATGAATAAGTTATGCCCATTTAAAGTTCTCAGTTTTAATTAAATCTAGAAAATACTAAAACTCTGACAGGTGGGTCCCACGTTCTATTTTTGAGTTTCTGTTTTATTTTTATTCTCATTTTTCTATGCCAGTGACATGTGGGGCCAGCTTCTGTGCTCATTTAATGGTATGGCCCACATGACAGTGAGAGGTTTGATGTAATAATCCAACATCAGCATTTATGATAGTCATTAACCATTAATTAAGTGTTATTAGCACCAATTAATCCATGTCTAAATATTATATAAGCCCAATTATCTCCTAATAAATTTTGCATCTTTTATAATTTATTTTCTAAATTTTTCCCTAATTTTTCCTTTACTGTGGGCGTGGGCAAAAATCATTAAAAACCTATAGCTACTGTTGCGGCGCGGGGATTCGGACTCGGGTCTCGGAACCGAACGCTCGCACTGCTAGCCAATGAGTTCGGGGGTGTTACGTGATGGAAGTGGGGCAAGGAATGCAGAAGAACTGAGGTTGCAGCGCCTGGAACAGGGGACGCTGGGGGGCAGTACGGTCGACGGTGGCGCCGATGAGGGGTGGTCGGAGAGGAGCCGGGGATGTCCAAAATGGGTTGTTTGTGCCGAGGGGAAGCTGGTGGAAGTGCCGGCAGGGACCAAAGGGCTTCGAAGCGGGCCGGCGGCGTGCGGCAGCGGTGAGCTTGGGGAGGTGCTCGGCGCCGACGAGGTACGAGCTTAGAGGGGCTCGGGCGAGGTCAGGAGGAGCTTCGCCTTGCTCCGAGGATGGTGCCGGTGAGAGGAATCAGCTTGGCTCTGCTTCAATCGGCGGCGGATCGGGTGACCGGAGTGGGGGAAGAAATGGGGCTCATCGGCGATTGGGGTGCTCGGGGCTCAATTGTTTGCTGTGAGAGGGAGAGTGAAGTGTGGGGTGAGTGTTCAATGGGGGCCTCAGTGCCTTTTATAGATGGCCAGGCAGGGCTGGCAACGGGCAACGCCGTGCGGTCACGTCGGGGGCATGCGGCGATGGCAGACGGTGGTGGTGACAGGGTTGAAATGACCAGGCGACGCTACCATATCTTGGGGAGGATTCGGCATGACTTAATAGGGTGGCCAGGGCAGCTTTGCGCCGCTCATGCCGGGCTACAGAGCAGGGATACCGCGTGGCCGAAGATTGCAGTGGAGCGGGAAGAAAATCTGTGGGCGAGGTGGCGATACCGGGGCAAGCCACTGGCGTCGGCAGAGCAGGCGCGCCACGGCCAGAGAAAGTGATCGGGGGGGAAGGAGTTGGCGCGGGGTGGGGCCTGCTGGCCAGAGGAAGAAAGCGGGAGGGGAGAGGTGGAGCTGGGCCGGGCCGTTTTGGCCGGCCTGACTTCATCTCTCTTCTCTCTTTTTTTGTTGTTATTTATTTATTTATTTATTTATTTAGGTGATATGTATATTTGTGTTTGTATTTTCATGTTTGTTCATTTTGCTCACCTACTAAATTTTTGTATTTTTGTCCCTTATATTGCTAGCCCCTATTTCTTGCACATGCACCTTTTGCATATATATGTTTATATATATATATGTGTGTGTGTGTGTGTGTGTTTATTTTTGTTTTTTATTCTTTTACTTTTACCACTAATCAAGCAATTATTCCAAAATGGAATCTTATGTTTAAACTCAGGTTCCTCCCTCTTTATATTGGATCATCTTTTCAGATTTGTATTTAAAATTTTAATTTTCTATTATTTGCACATTTTCTGTTAGGGTATTACTAATTTTTGCTTTTGTCGTTCTTGAACTTCTTCTATTTTTTTTGGAATCTCAACCAAAATTTAAGAAACACCATAAAAATCCAAATTCAAACAGAATATATTGCAAAAACGATTCAAGAGCTTCATATTTCAAATTTAAATTTTCGGGATGTTACAAACCTACCCCCCTTAAAAAGAATCTCGACCCCGAGATTCAGCCTAACTAGTGAACAGGTCAGGATAATCTCTCTGCAGTTGATCTTCGCGCTCCCAGGTAGCTTCCTTCTTCGTGTGGTGACTCTATTGCACTCTGCATATGCGGATGGTCTGATTTCTTGTCTTCTTCTCTACGGTGTCCAAGATCTTAATCGGGCATTCCTTGTAGGTTAGGTCACTTTCAAGCTCGATTGCCTCCAACGGAGCTTGGTCTTCTGGAACTCGTAGACATTTCTTGAGTTGAGATACATGGAAGACATCATGTACATCCGATAGGTTCGGGGGTAGCTCTAGCTGATAAGCCACATCTAGTCATGAGGTCTTAGGCCTGGTGCTTCTCATGTTTTCTGCATTCGACCGGTCATAGGTGGATTACGACTAGCTGGGGTGATTGCAGAGCCCATTCTTCTGATAAAGATTTTAGTTTCTTGTGCGGTGCTATGTGATAGTTTGCTTGTCTGTGTGGTTGTAGGACTTCAGAGCTAGGTCATGGTGATGCATAGGAGGACCGAGACTAGGCACAGGAGGTTTTGATGTCTAGACGTTAAGGAGACACCGAAGATGATCAAGGCTGGTGAGGTGGTTGCAAGCCGGGAGACGAGGAACTGGAGCTGGAGCTACCGGAGGTGAACATGATGGGCAATGACGAGGAGGACCGGGACTAGGCTCAAGAAGGAGCCGAGGTCTAGACGGTCAGGATATTGGGTGTGGTCACGTGCAACGGAGTGGACCGGGACTAGGCTCAAGAGGAGTCATGGTCCAGTCGGTCAGAAGTAGGTGCGGTCATGCGACAACAGGAAGTTTCCGGGAAGACGGCAGAGAGGCATTTTAGAGAAATGCACAAAGCCTACAAAGGGAAACTACTCTCTGTTAAAGGGAGTCTGTTGGTGTTAACGGGTAAAGTGTGTGTGAAACCCAGTGTTAGTTGGGGGTTGACGGGTTTCCCCCGGTATCTAGAGGCTATAAATAGGATTGGAGAGCGCCAGTGCTCGGTGAGGTTGTTCCCGAGAAGCTCTGGGTTTTCTTTCTATCTTGTGTGAGTTGTTCTCTGGGTTGAGTGCGTGTGCTCTTGAATCTCCTAATGGAGTGGCTGTAGAAACCTCCATCAATGCAATCATTCATCTCTTTGCATCTATTTGAGTTATCTTGTTTGATTGATGATTGCTTATCTTGCCTGACATGTCTGATTGATTTTGGTTTCTATTCTTTCTCCCTGTGTTCTTCACTTCTGTTCTATCTGAGAAGTTGTTTTGCTTCAGATTGCTCTGGTCTCGATTTGCTCTGAACTGGGAAGCATTCTCAAAGCCTCTTGGCTAGTCTATTCCTGAGAGAAAGGTTTTCGATCATTGAATCATCTAGTCAAAACTTCTTCAAAGTGGCAGCCAGCAATCGTGCGTCTCTCTGGTTCCTCTGTTTCATTTTCGACCACAGCGTTCTTTTGTTCTCAGTAGAGAGACTTCGACTGCTTTGGATTTTCTCGGCCAGAGGACGTGGTCTTGTAGTGTTTGAAGTCTCATGACCAATTGATCCATGAATCAAAAGTTATTCGGAAATCGGATCTTGCGGTCGAGCGCTTCACACTTCCTCTATTTTGCCTTCTACCACGCAGTAAGTACTGTTTACTCTGTTTTCGGCCGAGACTATTTTATCTCTGTTGTCGATCTGTTTTCTTGGTTTCAAGTGAATCGTCTGTTTTCAACCGAGTTGTCTGATCGACCACTAGTTGGCTTTCAACCACTCTGTCACAGACAGACCACTACTTGGTTGGTTTGACCATGGCAAAGTGCTTCTACCACTCTGATCTGTTCTCGACCAGCGACTGTCTTTTCTCTGTTTCGATTGGTTTCTAATGAGCTTCGAATCCTTAACTTCATAGCTCTATAGCTATTGAAGCAAAATGATTGTGTAGAATACTTGGGGAGATTTGAAGGCACCATTCATCCACTCTATTGCCTATTCGGTCCTACAAAGCACTGCCTCGGTCTCTCTCCTGCTCATCGGCCTCCCTGCTTCCGGTGCCCCCATATGGTTCCCACTTGGCTTCAAGTCATTGACACAGTCGCCGCTAGCGTGGACTGCCCGTGGCTCGACCCGAGTTCGGTCATGGCCATGACCCCCATAGGGCTTTGGCTTTCGTGGTTCTACGGCTCCACTATGCCTCCTTTACGCTTCATTCTTTTCCCATGACCAACTCTTTTCCTTTATAAGTTGATTTATTCTGGTGAGTAGATGGTCAATGCAGTGGGAGGTGTGCAATAAGGCTTGCTACAACAGGGTTCAAGTCCTTCCCATACGCTGGAGATGTTGAAGCCAAGTCCCATGACTACGAGTACCTGGTACTCGTTACGACCATGCAGAACAACTTACAACCACGCAGTTGAACTTATGACCACGCAGAACGTCCTACGACCACATAATCGAATTTACGACTATGGGGTCGTTTATGATCACTCGGAGCTATGACCAAGTAGTTGTTTATGAGCACTCGAAGTTATGACCACGAAGTCGTATATGAGTACTCGGAGCTACCACGAGTATCTTGTCACAGCTGGCAGTCGGAAGTCATACACGACTAGGAAGTCGGAGGCACTCTATGACTAGCAAGTCGACTCCAACTAGCAAGTCATAAGTGCTCTACGACTTACGAGTTCCTCAAACACTTGGCTGAACTCACGCGATAGAGATGGAAGACACAGGGTTTTGTGATGCATACTAATCACCACTTACAGCTTTTCTGGGGACTCTATTTATACTGAATGAGTACAAGTAATGGCCGTTTGGCCCCTCCTAAATGTACACCACGACTACATGGTCTTGCCATCCCACGACCACAAACTGCGCGTGTTCTCTAACTGAAAAATGAGAAGGACACAACTGAGTGCACAACCAGGACATCGCGCTTGACTACTTGACGCGCACGACCAGGACATCATGCTCAACAACTTGACCCAAACTGACAACTTGATCAATTATTCTAACAATCTCCCTCTTGATCTAGTTGCCATTCACGGTGACGACTCCAACCTTCTCGCGTGGACCTTGAAACTTGATCCGCCCGTGTGGTTTGGTCAGCAAGTCCGCCAATTGCTCATCCGACTTGACCTTGCTGCTTTCGATGCATTGCCTAATGAAGTGATAACGCGTCTCAATGTGCTTGCTCTAGCCATGGTACACCGGATTGTTGCACAGTTGTATTGCATACTTGTTGTCCATGAGCAGGGTTGCCGCTGATGCTTCTGCATTGAGCAAATTGCTGAGCAACTCCCTGAGCCAAATCCCTTGGCATGCAGCCATTGAGGCGGCAACATTCTCGGCCTCGCAAGTCGATAGGGTGACGGTCTTCTACTTCTGTGATTGTCAGCTCACTGGGCTGCCCCCAATGAAGAAGATCATGCCGGATGTACTCTTCCGGTCGTCAACATCTCTGGCCATGTTTGCGTTGCTGTACCCGATAAGCGTAGCTGCCCCTTTACATCTGGTGTACCTGCAATTGTAGCTGATTGTCCCTGCCACATAGCGTAGCAGGTGCTCCACAACACTAAGGTGCTCGGTAGTCAGCGATTCCATGAACCGACTTACATAGCCGACTATGAACGCTATGTCTAGTCTTGTGTGTACCAGAGAGCGTAAGCCTCTGACGATGCTGTAGTAGAATGTGCTGTCGACCAGAGGATTTGAGCTTCCCTTGCTCAACTTCAGTCCTAGCTCCATTGGCACAAGGATGGGGTTGCAGCCGCTCATCCTGGCCTTCTCCAGCACTTGGGTAAGTAGCTCACTTGTGACAGAGTGATCTTGCCCTCACTCTGCATTACCTCAATCTCGAGGTAATAGCTGAGAGAATCGAGATCACTTATCTTGAACTCAGCTTCCATCTGGGCTTTGAATCAGTTGATCTCCTCCAGATGGGCACCAGTCACCATGAAGTCATCAATGTAGACACCCACGAGTAGTCGTGAGTCGCCAGTTCCCCGAGTATACATGGCATGCTCGGATGAAGTTCGCTTGAAGGCGAGGAGGGTCATCATGCTGTCGAGCTTGGCATTTTAGGCTCTCGGCACTTGTCGAAGCCCATAGAGAGCCTTGTGTAGCCGCAGCACTAGATGCTCGCACCCCTTGCAAACAAAACAGGGGGCTGGGCCACATACACTTCCTCTGGGAGATCGCCATTGAGAAAGGCAGACTTTAGGTCAAGGTGATGTACCGACCATCCCTCATGGGCAACCACTGCCACGAGTGCTCGTACAGAGTTGAGGCATGCCACAGGTGCGAATACCTTGTCGAAGTCGATGCCAACATGTTGAACATAGCCCTTTGCCACCAGACGCGCCTTGTGCTTCATGATCTCACTGCGGGCATCCTTCTTGAGCTTGAACACCCACTTAAGACCAATTGGGCGTTTCTAGGTCGGAAGATCGACAAGGTCCCATGTGTGATTTTCTTCGATGGAGTTCATCTCCTCCTGCATCACCATCTGCCACCCTCAGTCAGCCTGGGCCTCAATTACAGATGCTGGCTCCTCCATCGCCAGCATGTACAGCTCGTGTGGAGGGGCGTTGTT